>ML682022.1:1304106-1336929 GCA_007922195.1 Podocnemis expansa | reverse complement strand
TAAGTTCACCCATCTTCGAAGCATCTGACGAAGTGGGATTTTCTCCCATGAAAGCTCATGCAAAAAATAAATCTGTTAGTCTTTCAGTGCCACACAACTCCGTGGTTTTTTTGCTATAAATCTATTACACTTCTGATCATATAAAATGTTGCATTTAATTCCACATATCTGTTGAGTATGACTATTCAATTTCAGCTATAAATATAGGACTAGTGCTAAAGTTTCTTTGGGAAAGAACCAAAACGATGAAGTGAAATCATAGTTTCTTTTTCCATCAAAGTGCAATTTTTCAGCGGCATTCACCAAAAAATGTTTTTCTCCACAGCTTCTGCCAAAGCAAGATTTCTAGAGCATGTCAGAAAAGTTTTGCTGGAACAGCTTTCTGTCACAAAATTCAGGTTCATCAAAATCAAACCTTCTGAGGGAATGTGTCAATTCTGATGACCTTTATGATGGAAAAATTTCAAGATGATGCAAACTCAGAATGAGGCTGTTTGTTCAACATCCTTGTTTCACTTCATTCCCTCTTCCTTATTCTGTTTCATTTTTTATATGATTTGTGGAATGGAAAATCTTCCCTATGAGAGATGACTTAAAGTGCTTGGTTTGTTTAGTCTGACCAAAAGAAGGCTGAGAGGAGATGTGATTGCTCTTTATAAATACATTAGAGGGATAAATACAAGAGAGGGATAGGAATTATTTGAATACAGCGCCAATGTGGACACAAGAACAAATGGATACAAGCTGTCCTTCAGAAAATTTAGGCTTGAAATTAGACGCAGATTCCTAAACATCAGAGCGGTAAAGTTCTGGAATAGTCTACCAAGGGAAGTGGTGGGGGCAAAAACCTTAGGTGCCTTCAAAACCAAGCTTGATAAGTTTATGGAAGGAATGATATGATGTACAATGTAGTTTAGCCATTGTCTATCTTTTAGTATTGGTGATGGGTATGATAGTGACCCGGGAAGGGGCATTAGATGGAGTGGGTTCTGAGTTATTACAGAGAAGTTCTTCTTGACCTGGCTGTTGTGGACTTGCCCTCATGCTCAGGGTTTAACTGATCACCATATTTGGGGTCGGGAAGGAAGTTTATCCCAGGGCAGATTGGCTTGGGCGCTGGGGTTTTTTTGCCTTCCTCTGCCACATTGACCATGGCTCACTTGCTGGTTCATTCTCTGTATTAAAGTCTTTAAATCATGATTTGGGGACTTTAATAGCTCAGTTATGGGTTTGAGGTTCATTGTAGGAATGGGTCAGTGAGGTTTTATGGCCTGCAGTGTGTGGGAGTTCAGACTAGATGATCATATTGGTCCCTTCTGACTTTAGTGTCTGTGAGTCTATGATCACAGTGAAATGTTTCCATGAGGTTGTTTAGATGTTTCAGAATATTTCATAATTTTGACTACTTGTCCAGGTTCAGCATGAAAACAAATATTGAAATGTTGGAATTCCCCAGGGGATGGAAGCTCCATTTTCCAGTGAGCTCCTAAGATTTCTCTATTCTTATGTCAATGTAGGTAGTGAGGGGAGGGGGCAAGAGGAGTCTTGGGTGGGACTTGCACTGGTCTGAGACAGAGCACCCTGTGTTTGCTGGAAGCTAGAAAATATCCTCTTAGACCCAACCTGAGGCAGAACAATTCCTGTGACGTCATTTGGAAGGCAGACTAGCCTTTTACTTTATGCCTAGAGCAATGTTCCCTCTAAACTGCGCTGGCGCACTGTGGCGCAGCCCGCCACAGCCACCAGCACAGCGAAAGCTCCTGGCAGCGCACTGCGGGCAGCCTCCACAGAACTCCTCTGGGGCTGGGAGTTTTGAAAACTCCCGCCCAGAGAAGCTCCAACGGAGCATGCCCAGAAAATCTGGGCATGCTCCATAGAGCTCCTCTGGCCGGGGAGTTATGGCTGGGCCCTCTGGCTCCAGTCCAGCTCCAAGGTAAGGGGGGGGGCCGAGCGGGGGGCTGTCAGGAGGGGGGAGCGAGCGGGAGGGGGGCTGTCAGGAACAGTGGGGGGGGCAAGTGGGAGTGGGAGGGGGGGCTGTCAGGAGCAGCGGGGGGGCGAGCAGGAGGGGGGCTGAGCGGGAGCGGGGGGCTGAGCGGGAGCAGCGGGGGGGCTGTCAGGAGCGGGGGGAGGGGCTGTGCAGCGGGCCCTGTGGGGGGGGGAGCGCAGCTGAGCAACTGGAGTTGCTCAGCTGCCCTCTCCCCATAGAGGGAACATTGGCCTAGAGTACCTATTCTACCAGTTAGGACCAGGTCTAACAGTGATATTGCTCCGAAGCATGTGTGGGACACGTTTTGAGTAGGAACTGTTTGCTACTTACATGCACCACTGGATGATCCCACCTACATTATCTTTTGTGCATGCCTGGACCACCTCTCTTTGAAGTCTCTCTGCAGTGCACAATCCTAGCATAGGACATCTGTGGCAATGTCTTAACAGATACCAGGCGATGGATTTTATTTCAAATGTGTTTTATTCATTTTGTGAAAGCTGGGAGGGGCTAATGTACTGGCCAGACAGTTTCTACAAAACAAAGCCATGGGGCAGTGCAACAGAGTGACTGACAGTCTGCCATCTTCATAGCTCCCAGGATGCTTTGCTAAAACAAGGGAAGAAGTTCATTTTGTGTTAAGAACTCTTGCAAACTCAGCCATGGTGCTTCCAGTCGAGCTCAGCTCTGTCAGTTTCCAAATTTCCAGTGACAAAGGTTTGTCAGACTGAATTATGTCCATGGGGATAGCTGTTCAATCCCCTTGCCTTCAAGGAGGGCAGCATTCCTGTAACTGACAGGATCTGAGTAAGTAGTTCTCTGGTTGGCTCTGGTTTGTGCAGCTTTAGTTGTGTCGGCAACAACAGGAGGGAAAGGTAGTAAAGATTTATTTGATCATCAGATGGGACTTAATGCTCTGGGGAGCAGGTCTGTAGCAGACTGGTAGGGGTTAAAGTATAATTTGGCAGGCCCCGGAAGCATCCTAAATTTCCAGGCCTCCTTCCCATTGGTCCAGACCCTCCTTCACTACACCAGCTACTGCCCCACAAATACCTGTCCCACCACTCCAGCTACTGCCCCACACACACCTAATCTCCCACCCCAGCTACTGCCCCCACATCTACCCCCCACCCCATCTACTGCCCCCCATCAGACTTTTCCCCCATGTCCTCCTCAGCCCCCATTCTGACCCCTTCTTCCCACCCTACCCCCCACGTGCTTTCTCTGCTGGCTGCCCTAACCCCCTTACCCATGCCACCGAGGTGGCTGAGGAGCCAGACGGGGGGAGGGAAGCTGCAGGCAGTGCCAGCTGGCTGGCAAGACGGGGCCTGGGCCCAAGAGTGGGTCCAGGCCGCATGCTCCACCAGACCCAGCAGGAAGGGGTGGGGACACCACAGGTCCTGGGGAAAGGAAGGGAGGGGTGGCTGGGCTTGCTCCAGCCCACAGCCCCCTTCCCTGAGCTGGCCCTAGGGGAACGCGCCAGAATGCTGCATTCTGGCACATTCTTTCTATTTTTAGGGTGCCCCAGAATGCAGTGTTCTGGTGCATTCCCCTATTTTTAGGGTCCCTGGAATGCTGCCCCCTAAAAATAGGGGGTCATTCCAGCTAACTTTAAGCCCTGCATACCAGTAAGTCTGGACCATTACCTCACAGCCAGTTTGCAGTAAAAGACTATGTTGTCCTATGTGGCAGTGCCGTGGCTCAGGTCTGCACCATGATGTCTTTCTCCAACTTGCACTTGAGGATCACGCTAGCTCTGTAGCTGCATTCTGGGAATCTGGTAGCAGCAGTAGCTGATGTGGCTTTCTCTATCCTCCAGCCAGAAGGCTGTGTGGCCTTTTCTTGCATGTGTAGCTGATGTCACCCATGCTTTTGCTTGGGCCACTCTGCAAGGTCCTTGTTTTCCTGGGCAGAGCATTGGGGAATTAGTTTACTTGTTTGTCTTGATTGTTTGGGTTGGCATTAGTATGAATGTCTAGAGTAACTGCTATATTTGGGGAGCTCACATCCCAGGGTGGGTCAGTGGTTCCAACCTTTTCAGTAACATGGCACACTTCAAAGAGACAAACAATTCCATGGCACACCCACTTTTTTCAGCTGAATTGATTGCTCATAAACGTCACATTTACTTACATTTACTATGGTTATGGCCTTACTAGAGAGGTTTGCAACATAGTTAATTCAACAAGCTAAAGAAGGATCAAGTACATGAATGTTTCAAATCCACTAGAAAAAAGTAGACATCATCTCAGTTTTGCTCTTTGACTACCTGTCTTTAGAATATCCACATTTTAGAATCAAAGGATGAATACCTCACTTTTTTTGATGATCAATTTTTATGAGATTTATGAGTTGTAATTTTGGTTGGATAGAATGATGTTTAAGAGGAAACAATGTTTGTTTTACATTAATTTTCATTACCTTTGTACAAAATTTCATGGCACACTTGAACAGTTCTCATGGCACACCAGTGTGCTGTGGCACACTGGTTGAAAACCACTAGCATAAGTGGTTGGAATGTCATCAAAGAAAATCAACTTATGACTGTGCCAGGTGGTGTTATTGTTAGGACCTAGAGCTGTCAAAGCAGCTATGGGAATAATAGAACTGAAAATAACAGCTAATAGAATTTTCCAGGGTTTGATATGGTGTAAGCCAGAGTTTTTCCAGATTCACCTCCAAGGAAGTCCCAGATCCTGGAAACAAAAGAACTACACGCAAAGGTAAACACTACCCATTTCCCCCTCTAGGTTCATCTCTGTGAAGTGGAGGGGATGGAAAAGTTCACAGGCAAAGATTTTGTTTTTGACGTCAGCTCCACCCACCCCATCCTGGTGGCTGTAAAAATGCTACGAGCAGATGCTAACAAGAATGCCAGGTATGGGGGTCATGTGTAAGTTTCATACTCAGTATGTATCGGGAGCCTGAGCCTCACTGGGAAAACGCCCACACAGTGAAGGCCTTGGGGCACATGTGACAGGTCCCCTTTTTGAAAGCAGCTTGAGTTCCCCTCTGCTTTGAAAGCAGCTGGAGTTTCCTAGGCCCATTTGAAATGTCGCCCCTTCCCTCATTTAGCAAGGCACACAAATGAGAGCCAGGCTCTGCTGTGAGTGTGCCCCTTGTGTGGCACAGAGTGTTCTGATGATGGCAAAGACATGGATTAGGGGACAGTATTTCTTTTTTAAAACCTTAGGGAATTCCATCTGGCAGCAGCATTAGGCAGATGCCCTGAGGAGTCCAAAGGTGCTGGAGGCAGGGGTGTCGCTGGTGCTGGGCACCCGGGGCACGTGCCCCGAATCCCAGCGCTGGTGCCCTGGGTCTGGCAGCCCCCCCCCCCCCCCCCCCCCCCCGGGCTGGAGATCTGGGGCCCAGCTGCCCGCGGCTGCGGCAGCCCCGTCCGCAGCCGGGCATCCAGGGCTCGGCCGCCCGCAGCAGCAGCAGCCGCTCCAGCCCTGTCCCCGGCCAGGAATGCTGGGCCCAGCCACCCCCGGCCGCTTCCGGCCCCGGCCCCAGCCTCGGCTGGGGATGCAGGCCCAGCCACCGCCAGCAGCACGCGGCGGCTTCTGACCCTGTCCCCACTCCCCAGCCAGGGATGTGGCCTGTGGCCAGGGGGCATGGCCTGCAGGGCCTGGGGCTGTGCCCCAGATCCCTCCCCGGGGCAGTGATGCCCCTGGCTGGAGATGAGACTGACTGTGGCCTCCTTGTGGGTGTTTGGAACTGTGCAGCCTCTTATTGCATGGTCGTGAGCATCAATCATTCCTGTTTCACCTGCTCATGGCTCCGCATGCTGCCTGCCTCTCCATTCCCAGCTCCTGATTCTAGTCCCTGTCTCTGGTCTTCCCTAGCTGCCCTGGTTCTGCACGTGCAGGTTGAAAACACTGAATATGTTCAGTCCACCTCACTGGGCTTTACCCTTGGAAACAGGCTCTGTTCTCAGTGCCAAAGTCTGTTCAGGCTGTGCAGAGCTCCAAGCAGTTCAGAGCCCCCTCGTCATGGGGAGTGCATCTGAGTAGCTGATAGCATCCTTGGGTGGGCACCTCTGAATGGCTTGCAGTGGCCCATGCCACCTGATAGAAGTCTAACCTAGTTGAGCCTAATTTACTATAACAAGTCCTTGATTGTATATTCAAACATGGTGGTGGCTTGTGAGGCAGCGGCAGAGAGAGATTGTTCAACTGCATGGGAAAGAGGAATTGGAAGAATGTTACCTTTGATTATGCCTATCTGACTAGCACATCAGTGTCACCTCTCTCTTCTGCTTTGGAAGCCAAACAGCTCAATTTGTAGTCAGGCCTGAATCATAGGTCTTATACAGCTACCAGAGTTTCTGCTTTACCTCAAGGTGTTCAGGAGACTGTGTGGCCTGGGTGGTAGCTCAGCTGGCTCCCCAAGCAGTGCTCAGATTGAGGATGGGGTTGTATTCCTGTGGCCACAGCACAGGCATTGTACCCAGCTGTCTCTTGGTGTGCTAATCTGAGCAGAGCCAGTGTGTGAGTGTCTGCTCTCCCTATACCAAGCAGCAGCCTGCCCAGCAGGCCTGGCTTTCACCTCTAACTTCCCACCCCAGTTCATGTCCCATCAAGCCAGCTGGGCTTGGCTCCCTGCTTCCTGGGCAGGTGGCATGGTGTGGTGACCCTGTGTGCCAGGGACCAGGTCACAATGCTCAATGTGGGGAGCTGAACCCAGCCAGCCCTGAGTGATAAGTGGAAGCAGGCTCACGCTGCTGCCCCTCCCAAGCCTGAGGGCACAACCTGTCCCAGTTTAACTCTGCAAACGTTGGGAGGTGTACTGCAGAGCAAGCTGGCTCCTAGTGCTTGGCTCAGGAGCCAGACAGACCCATGCATTATGCCAGCTGGAGGCGGGCAGGGGAAGGGGACGCTGTGGAAAGCAGAATGTTCTCCTTTGTCCAATGGCAGCCAAACTTTAGAGAACTTCCTGATTGTGTGGGAAAGCACCCAGTCCAAGGGGTGGGGTTGGAGAGCTAATGGCCAGGTCATCTTTTGGGCCCACCCATGTGAGCCTAAGGGAGCAGCCAGGACTTAAAGGGTTTCCCAGCTCAATCCCCAGGGAGTGAGGCAAGAACCAGCCCAAGAGAACTGCCTTTTGGTGTCTGAGCCAGGATGCCTTAGCTGAGCTTTATGGAAGAGCAAGGAGCCAGTGTGCCATCTGTTATCACCTCTGACTGGAGCCATGCATATGTTCTGGGACTAGCTAGCTCCCATGGGAAGGTCCCTGGATGTACATGACCAATGGCTGCTACTGATGGACCTGTCAGGCCCTGAAACCTGGTCCCACTTGGCAAAGGCCCAGCAACATCTTTGCATTACTATATGTCTCAGGTGTTGGTGTCCTTTGCTTTGCAAGCTCTCTGTGGTACTTTCCCTCCTTTACATTGTATCATTAACTCCAGTGCCTTGCGTGTTTGACTCCATACATCTGCCCTCAGTGCGTCCAGATGTGTCTCTGTATCGGTCCGTGTGTCTCAGGCTGTCCCTGTATGTTCACATGTCCATATACCTTTCCCTGTGGATCTATGTGTCTATATGGTTCTGTTTTGGAAAGGAATGACTTTCTGAAAGAGATAAAGATCATGTCACGGCTCAAGGACCCCAATATCATCCGGCTGCTGGCAGTATGCATCACCGATGACCCTCTCTGCATGATCACGGAGTACATGGAGAACGGAGACCTCAACCAGTTCCTGTCCCGCCGTGAGCCCCTGCAGCCACCTGCTGGCACTGCACCCCTCGTCAGGTAGCCTTTCCACTCCTGCTTGGAGCCCACCAGCTATACCAAACTCTGCCAGCATGGGAGTATGGGGTTGCAGAAGTGGGAGATATCACTGGATAGGGGCAGGGAGTCCAAGCCAGACTATCTTGCAGGGGACAGAGGAGATGTCAGGTTGTGAGAGCAGATGCCATTAGAGAGGGGACAGAGTGGGTATGGCTGAGCAGAGGAAGTGAGGGTGAGGGAGAGCAGGTGTGCCTGGGTGGAGGTAAAGTGGGGAAATGGGTTGTCAGGAGTGTCGCTGGCACCGGGTTTAGAGGGTTTGAGCCCTGAGTCCCAGTGCCCAAGCCCTGGGTTTGTTGCTGGGCTGCCCATGGTGGTGGATGCAGTGACAGCATGTGAGCCCCGAGACCTGGCGCACTGAGCCCCAGATCTTTTCCCAGACCAGCGGCACTCCTGGGTTGAATACGAAGAGGTGGAGTGTGGGAGGATTTTGAAACCGCCCCTTGGGAAGGCAAGCTCCTTGCCCCCACTGGCCCCTACCTATCTTCTCCACCAGGGGTTACAGTGAGCCAGAACACACAGGAATGGTGTTCTGGAGCCCACTATTTTTAGGAATTCAGCATTCTGCGGCCCCTAAAAATAGAAAATGGAGCCAGAACACTGTGTTCCAGGCTCCACCATTTACAAATAGTGGGCACTGGAACGCAGCATTCCGGCTCCATTTTCTATTTTTAGGGGCCTCTGATGCTGAACCCCTAAAAATACCAGGCCCCAGAACACCATTCCACTACATTCCAAGAGGCAGGGAGCTGTCCCGGCCTGGGTTGAGGCTCTGGCCTGAGCCTGCTCTGACTGAACAAGCTCAGAGCCTCAGAGCTTCCTCAGTCAAAGCAGGCTCAGGCCAGAGCCTCAGCCCAGGCCAGGGCTGCTCCACAGTGACATGATGGCCAGGTAAGGGGGTTCGGGGGGGAGGGGGTTGGGGACAGGGGAGCCAGCCCAGCTGGGAAAGGGCAGAGGGGAGGGGGTTAGCCCGGGGTAGTGGGGGGAAGATGCCGCAGCACAGTTGGGGGTTGCAGAAGGGTTGGGGGACCAGTGGCAAGACAGGAGCCAGGGCACTAGCTGGGGTGGGGGTAGGC
Organism: Podocnemis expansa; assembly: GCA_007922195.1. Lineage (NCBI taxonomy): Eukaryota > Metazoa > Chordata > Testudines > Podocnemididae > Podocnemis > Podocnemis expansa. The sequence goes on along the minus strand of ML682022.1, from coordinate 1,328,076 downwards.
ATGTGGGGGGCAGTAGCTGGGGTGGGGGTGGGCATCTGGGGGTCAGTAGCTGGTGGGGGGGGCAGGTGTGTGGGTAGCAGTAGCTGGGGTGAGAGGTAGGTGTTTGGGGGGTAATAGCTAGGGTGCATGAGGGGGACCCGCACCGGCACAAGTGGGTCCCACACCAGTGCAAAGGGGTCCCACACCGGTGTGGGGGGGTCCACCAATTTAGGATGGTTCCAGAGCCCACCAAATTACATGTTAACCCCTGCTCCCCACTCCCTTCTCAGCATGAGAGGCAACAGCCTGTGTTCCCCTCCAAAAGCAGGAACTGGGTTAGCTTGGGATGGGGGCTGCTGTAGGATGACTCACTCAACCTGTTCCTCTCTCCCTGGTTGACTGGGGCAGTGATAGACCGAAGTGTTGGGGGATACATTAAACAGAACCCCCCATCAGGAACCTTGGGAGAGATACAGGAAGTTTGGGCAGGAGGAAGGGAGGGTGCAGATAGCATCAGAGGGAGGAGTCTCATAAAATCCCAGTCTCCTGTGATCCAGGAGGAGTGCATATGAATGAAAGGTTAACTGTGAAAACTTAGCAAGGCACCTAAGCAAAAACAATGAAGTAAGCTACAAATACTCTGAGATAGGCAAGTATTATTCCTGTTTTTGAATGTGTTAGTCTAGTTCAGCAAAACAAAACAGGAGTCTTGTGGTACTTTAAAGGCTAACAAAGTAACAAGCTAACAAAAATAAATTGGTTAGTCTTTAAAGTGCCACAAGATTCTTGTTTTTCAGCTAGGCTGTGAAATTGAAATTTGCGACTTTAGTGGAGAACATTTCTCCTTTGTTATGCTAAGAAGGTAGATGACAGTCTCACACTGCCTAAGGGCATGATATGCTGAATCTTATATGCTCTGAGCAGGTAGCTTCCTGAGCAGCTGAGAGAACCAGGCTGCATAGAGCATAAAAGCTTTTGTCTTCCCAGCACAGAGGGCAGGTGGCAGGGAAAGAGGTGGGGCCTCGACAGCTAATCAGGGAAGGCCTTGCCTCCCTGTGTCTTCAATAACCCATGAGGTGGAGGAAGTGAGATGAGCATAAGAAGGTGCTAGTGTCATTGTCATTTTGTGGGCTCCTCTTGTTACCTGCAGCATCTTGTGTGTTGCCCTGATGGGGGGATGTGTAGCTGAGCTTGGACAGGCAGGAGCTGGTGCCCTGTAGAAGTCTGGCCAGGCCACTCTGCCATCCATGCTCTGGTCATGTCTTACTGCCCTGTCAGACACACTGTAGGCCACTGGCCTCCCATTGCAGTGCAGTATCTAACTGGGCCTGATCTCTATGAAACATCCAGCAGTTACCAGAGGAGTGTCTGCTACATGCTGTTGCCCCAGGGTTTGCCTAAGGACAGGCTGCTGTGAGCTGCCAAATATGAGGTCCAACTGCTCCCATTTAGGTAACATCCCACCCAGGTGGCTAACAACCTGCTCGGCAGCCTCACCCCTCTTGGCCTTCCGTGTCTCTACAGTTATGCTGAACTGAAGTTCATGGCCATGCAGATCGCCTCTGGCATGAAGTACCTGTCCTCTCTGAATTTTGTGCATCGGGACCTGGCCACACGCAACTGCTTGGTCGGTAAGAACTATACCATCAAGATAGCAGACTTTGGCATGAGCCGGAACCTGTACAGTGGAGACTACTACCGAATCCAGGGGCGGGCAGTGCTCCCTATTCGCTGGATGTCCTGGGAGAGTATTTTACTGGTAAGTGGAGACTGCGGCTGCCAGAAGAACCAAGGAGAGAGATGATGGGGAGTGATTTCCTGCTCATGAACCTGCCCCTCACATTAGGTGACCATGGGGAGTGGGGTCAGTGCTCTGTGTCAGCAGTCATCTCTGATTGATCATTCAAGGCATAGGTGGTGTCAGAGCTGTGCAAAGTGCAAGGCAGTTGCTCTGCCGCAGCTGCACCTTGGAGACATCTGAGAGTCCAGGTGCAGAAAACAAAGCAAGGACTCCTGTGGCACTTAAAGACAGGAGTCCTTGCTTTTTTTGCTGAACTAGACTAACACAACTGTCCCTTGGGACTTGGCCAGGTGCAGGAAGGCACTACAGTGAGAGGCAGATAGAGTTTCTCCTTACAGAGGGACTAGGGCACAGCGGGGTGCTCATGTGTGTGATGGCAGTGCCTTTTTGTGGTGTGTGACTTCAGTCTGAAGGAGCTTGATGGTGTTTTTCTACAGAGGGGTGTCATCAGTAAGTAGGAGCAGCTAAAGCCAACTTGAGCATTACATCAGTTCACTGTGCCTAGGGCTTTGGCTGGTTGCCTCCTATGGGGCATTTTGTCTGTAGTATCCGTCATTCTGAGACAGTCAGCTTCTACTTGAGGTCTCTTCCCACTTACCCCAGCCCTACTGCTGGTGGTTTTGTGATAGCTGCCTGAGAAGGCAGAGCCTATACTCTGTGTGCAGCTGCCAGAGCTGGCTCAAGCGGTTGTGGCACCCCTAGCCGGCTTTTGCTTTTGCAGCTGGGGCAGGGGGCGGAACCTGGCCTCCACTCTGGGCCGGCTTATCCCGCCGACAGGGTGGGGAACAGTTGGCCCAGGGGTGGAGTGGACCAGCCCAGAGGCTGGACTCCACTTTCCCGCTTCTTCCCTGGGCCAGCTGTTCTGCCGTAGGGTCGGGGAGGCCCAGCCCAGAGGTGGGGTGAGAGACCGGAGTCTACCTAATGGGCTGGCCCATTCTGCCCCTGGGGTGGAGTGGCAGGCTCAGGGGAGTGGTGAGAGCATGGGGTCCAGCTTCTGGGTCGGCCTGCCCTGCCCTCGGTGTGGTGGCTCCCCTAAGCTGCGGCACCCTGAGCTGGTGCCACACTGGCTCATCACTCAAGCCAGCCCTGGCAGCTGCTCACATCCCTTCACTAGTCACCTGGGAGCAGTGGAAGACAATAGGCACCAGCACCAGCCGTAGCCCACTGGAGGGAGGAGGGAGCAGTGGACAGGGAGACGGGGTACACTGCACACCTTCATCTTCCTAGGAGGCTGTCACAAGCTGTGCAGGTTAGAGCTGCCCTTAGGGAGGGATTGGAGTCCCCTATGCCTTCTCCACACAGCCATGCTGGGGAGAGTTCAGCCTGGGCACAGCAGGATTGCTAGGTGATGACTATCTCCATTTGCATGGCTTTGTCTGTGTGCCACAGCCTATGAGAGAAAGGGATGGACTGTGTCCTGGGGTTGCATACCTTACAGTGGCACTAAATGAGGAGAGAAAGGAGGGTGCCCAAGTCAATGGCTGCACTTCAATAGTGTTATGCTGACAGGGACCGATGACTGCTTTGCTCACAACCCCTCTGAGCCAAGGTGGTGTGTTAGCATGCAGTTAACATCACTGCAGAACGAGCTAATGAGAAGCCCACCAGGCCATCTAAGGCAAAAGGGCTGTGAGCCCAGACCCAGAAGTTTGGAGTGAATGGGTGGAGGGCTTTTGCAGAGTATGGTCTGGGTGTGGGAGGGAAGGCAGAACACAGGCAAAGTGAGAACAAACCCTGCCAGAGAGAGAGGCAGACCCAAAAAACCAAGAAATCCAAGCAGCAGCTGGTGGTCTCAGTGCGACCCTGCAAAAAGCTATAGAAGAAGCTTTTGGACCTGCTGGTTAAGCATCTGGGGGCTGCGTCATGAGCTGGGCAACTACTCTACTTATTCTTTGCTCTTTCTGCACTCAGAGAAGGAGGACTTGGCACTTGTAACTGTATAAATGGGCCTCATAGAAAATGCCAGACTCCATCAGTTCCACTTCCAGATGGATCTCGTCTAGGGCTCTGAGTTCTGACTAACTGCAGAGGGTGAAAGGGTCGGCACTGCCATCCATACCATAGAAAGGGCAGTGTGCAGGCCCTTGTAACAGATCCAGCCACTTGCCTTCTAAGCCTAAAGCTCAGAGGAGAAATACCTTGCCAGCTCTGTTTTGGGAGCACATTTCTTCCTTCCATACCCCCAGTGTGCCTGATCAAAGCCAGCACCATGCAGGAAATGACACTCCATACAAAAGCCGGATGAATGGCCCTGCCCAAGCCTACATGTTTACCAGCCCCATCCAGCTATTCGCTGTTTGCATGATGGAGGTCCAGGAACTAAACCCCGTGTGGACAGAACTGCAGTGAGCATCTACAGCAGCAGAAGACAGCTTTAGTGGGAGTGTGAGCATCTCTTGTAAGTGTCTGGATCTCAGCCAATGGAAGTTATCAGGCATGAGAATTCGTACTGGAATTTTAAATACCCTCTTGAAGTCTCTCCCAGCCTCAGGCTGCAGGTGGCACCAGCAGCTGTACAACTGATATTACAGCAGGACAAAACTCAGTGTGCAAATCCAGGCAGACATGGATTCCAAACAAACATCAGACCCAGGGGCTGTTGTTCTGTCCAGAGAGAGCAGAGCAACTCTGTCAGACAGTGATGGCTGCAGTGGTATTTATTGCACTTCTCCAGAGAGCATGAAAACAGCAGCCAGTGCACTCTCATGTCAAAAGCAGGCCTGATGCTTTACTGCCCATGCCTAAGTGACCTAAATCTGCCCCCAGCCTGACAAGTGGATCCTGGCATTCTCCTACAAGTAGTGTCCCCGTGGGTGCTCCACCTTAGGCAGGGCTGTCCCTCAGGTAGGGCGAGCAGGGTGGCCACCCAGGGCCCCACACTTTGGGGGGTCTCACGCGGCCGCACCACTGCCGCCCCCTCCCCATGGCAGGGACCAGGTAAGCCGACAAAAAGGGCAGCCTGGTTCAGTGCTGCTGGTCTGGCCACACCCCTTTCCCACCATGTACGCTGCTCTGGGCTCTGTGCCAGAGCAGCAAGGAGGGGGCTGGAGGCAGTGCAGATCCAGTATTGCTACCCCCCACCCTAGCCGTGCTGCGTCCCACCTCCTCCCCGCTGCTCTGGCCATGTGGGGCGGGGGGCGGGACTGGCAGCAGTGCATCAGGCTGCCTTTTTGGTCACTCGCCCAGTCCCCAGCATTGGGGGGGGAAGGACAAGGTTCTGCCCCTGCCCTGGGCCAGCCAGCCCCACCCTCCAGTGCCAAGGGGGTTGGGGGAGTCCTGCAGAGGGTGATTTGCCCAGGGCCCCACACCCCCCTAGGGATGGCTCAGACCTTAGGTGTGGGCACATTCCTGCATCCTGGATCAGAGAATTGTCTAGCCACGTTCGTTAGGGTGGCATGTACGAACAGCAGCAGTCTTGTGCCGTAATTTGGCGCCATTTTCCTATGCACATGGCACCTGGTCCTCACTCAGTTCCTTCTCAACAGTTCATGGTTTCAGATGGAGACTAGCCTTGCTCCTGCCTTTTGTTCATCACAGAAGTTATTTCAAGTTTGTTTAGTCTATTTCTAATTAGTTTAATCCTAGTTAATGTTAGAAATCTTTTGCCTTCCTTTAAAAAAAAAATTACCTCAGCTATGCCTGGGTCCCCAGGCTTTAAGAGATGCGATAGCTACTGCAAAGCCACGCCATCTTCAGATGGCCACAGTCAGTGCATAAAGAGCCTTGGTGAGGAGCACGTAACACACAAGTGCCGCCACTGTAAGACCTTGACCACCAGAGCATGAAAAGATAGGGACTTACGTCTCAAACCTTTTCTTATGAAGAAGTCACTGAGACCAGCTTTTGATCCTGGCCAGGTGAGTTCGGAGCCTCATTCCTCTCAAATTTCAAAGAGACACTTAACTTCTCCACATTCTTCACTGATGAGGAGGAAATCACCATCACCTATGGCAAGGGATGATTGTACCAAAGAGGCAACAGGTCACTCAGGTACATGCGCTGGCAAGTCCGAAAAACAGTTATCCTCAGTACCGTCAGACCATGAGCACAAGAAAAGCCAGACCTACAAGACCAAATTTGTTCTAAGTTGGTAACACTGTCTGTTCCAACCACACCAGCAGTGCCCTCGGCACCGACCAGCCAACTGCCCTCAGTTCCATTGATGATGGTTCCGCAGCTCTCTTCCATACCGACAATAACTCAGGCACTACTCCTGGACATGCTTGGTGCTGCAGATATCCTTATTGGCACCGTCACCTACCTTGGCACCACAAAGGACCGCTTCGGCACTAGAAGCAAAATCTACAGAACTGGCACCACACAAACAAACTGAAGAAAGGATGCATTGTACCTTGGATGATGATGATGATCATGTAACATCTCCAGGTCATCATTCCGCCAGCACTGAAGGCTCCCAATTATACAGGGCCCATGAACAATCCATATCTCCAATTCCCTCCTCCAGTAATAATGAAAAAAACTTCCAGCAGCTGCCTTTTTACCTCAACTTCCATCTCTGGCACAAGGCCACAGGAATTACATGCAGGGCAATATGCCACCTTATGCTTGGTACCTGCTGTGTTGGTATGGACCACCACCACTGGGCCATCTTCAATGGCCTGCATGGGATACTTGGTCATGACACTCCATGCTATTTATAAGACCATCTACTTCCAGAGGGCATCGACCACTTCCCTCAACCATGCCCCCTCCACCACAACCACAGGCTGAATACAGTCAAGATCACGGAGATCACCCAGAACTCACTTCTCCAGCTCATAACTCTTCAACCTCACCAGTTGAAGCAATTACGCCATCACCTCCTACAACTGGTGATGACTTTCAACAGTTTCAAGATCTCTTTTGCCATGTAGTGGATGCACTAGAGATGTCCATGCAGGAAGTATCTGAGTCCCAGCTCAAGCTACTCAATCCTGAAAACAAAATCTACAACCAGAATCGCACTTCCCATGGCCAGTGCCCTTCTAGACCCAGCCAATGACATCTGGCAAACACTGATGACCCTGCCTCCCACCTGCAAGAGAGCTGAAAAAAAAATTATGTATCCAACAAGAATCAGAGTACCTTTTTAATCACCTGCAGCTGAATTCATTGATTGTTGAAGCAGCTAATCAGTGCCATAAATAACAATTTAATAGATCTACTCCCCAGGATAAGAATAAAAAATGGACTTATTAGGAAGGAAGGTATACATGTCCATCACCCTTCTTTTCAGAATAGTCAACTATTTGGCACTCTTAGCAAACTATAACTATGAAAGTTACATTATTTGTAGACTCAATTGTGAACATTCCTGAGGAGAAAAAGCAACACTTTTGTCCACTTATCAAAGAAGGACAATTAATATGATGAACAGCCCTCCAAGCTGCACTGGATACTGCTGCTCGCTCCGTGACCAGTGGTGTCATCTTGCACCAGTCTTCCTGGCTACATTCTGCTGATCTGCCTCATCAACTTCAGGCCATAATAGATCTACCCTTTGATAAGAAGAAGTTATTTTCAGAAAAGATGGATGACACCATGTATACATCTAAAGACTCTTGAGCCACCCTTCAGACTTTTGGTATCTACACACCAACAACAAGACAATGTTCATACAGATACCAGCCTTACAATTCACGAAATCAATTCCAGCCTCCATGCCATCCATCTAATAGATGGCAAGAGCAGGCCATGCGAAGCGGACAGTGACAGCAATGTCATAGACAACCCTCAAACCAATCTTCCACTACTCAAAATCCTGCACCAACGCCTCAGTTTGAGGTTTTGGTCAAGGGTCTGCAAGATATCTCACATGCTCCAGATTCAATGACGCACCTTGTATACAAGGACTGTCTGCACCCATATCACCATGCCTAGGCCAACATCACCACAGAAAAATGGGTTCCAGACACCATCAAGATGGGTTACACCATCCCCTTTGAGATGAAACCTTTTTTCCATCACCCTTTCCTGTCCCTCTTCAGGGACGCAGCTCATGTACAACTCCTGCACCAGGAGGTTGTGCATGCATTTAGGAGCTGTAGAGAGGGTGCCAGAACAACACAGGAACAAAGGGTTTTACCCTCTTTACTTCCTAACAAAGAAGAAATCTGGGGGATGGAGACCTATTCTCAATTTAAGAAAACTTAACAAGTTTATAAAAACCCAAAAATTAAAGATGGTCACCTTTTCTGCCATCATTGAATCCTGGAGCCTGGAGATTGGTTATCAGCCCTTGACCTGCAGGGTGCCTACTTTCATGTTCATATATATCCAGCACACAGAAAATACTTACGGTTCACTATAGATGCACACCACTATCAATACACAATCCTTCCATTCAGATTGTCAACAGCTCCAAGAGCCTTTTCAAAACTCTTCTTATTGGTGGCAGCCCACCTATGCAAACAGGGAATTAACATACTTCCTGATCTGGACAACAGCCTAATAACAGCACCTACCACTCAAGATGCTACAAAAGGGGTCAGCCTGACATGACTTGTATTTTAAAATCTGGATCTTGTGATAAATGAGTCAAAATCCACTATGTCCCCAACTCAATTGATAGTTTATTGGCATCCATTTTGACTCCCAGCTGGCAAGAGCCTTCCTGCTGGACGACAGATTTTTGGCGATCACAGATCTTGTCCCTCTTATTTGGAATGCTCCAACCATCACTATCCGCACTTGTTTACAACTTTCAGGCTATATGGCTTCCACCACATTTGTGGTAGACAACACCAGATTACATATGCACCCTCTTCAATTATGGCTCGCCAGACTGTACAAACCCAATTTCCATTCTATGGACAAACTAATGATACCATTGGAGATCAAACAGTCCCTCCACTAGTGGACAAAACCCACAAAACCTCAAGAGAGGGGTACCATTTATACAAGACCCTGCAGCATTGATAATGACCACAGACGCTTCTCTTATCAGCTGGCGTGCCCACCTTCTACATCACACTGCTCAGGGGAAATGGTCCTAGCTGAATCCACTTTTCACATAAACCTGTTAGAACTGCGCATAGTGCGCAATGCCTGCCTACTTTTCTGGGACCTGATCAGGCACCAGCACATAAAGGGTATGACAGACAACACAGCCTCTATGTTTTACATCAACACAGGGAAGAGCACGTTCCAGAGCACTCTGCACCAAAGCAATGAAGCTCTGGAACTGATACATCTCAAACAACGTTTGCATATCAGCCTCATGCCTAGTGGGTGTAAAGAAATCAATAGCAGACTCCCTCAGCAGGTCATTCTGTCCAGATCACCAATGTGAAATCCAACCAACCCTACTACATAACATCTTCCCTCAGTGGGGTCACCCATTCATAGATCCCTTTACCACCCATTACAAATACAAATGCCATGCCTTTTGCTCCAAGAAGAGGATGGGCATGGGTTCTCTACAGGATGCCTTTCTCTGCCCTTGGACAAAAGTTCTACTTTTTGCCTTTCCACCCATTCTGTTGATTCTACAAACTGTTCTGAAAATCCAACATAACAAAGCTATGGTAATCATGATCACGCTGGCATGGCCGAGATGACCGTGGTACACCCTTCTCACCCAGTTGTCGTCACAACCACTAGGGAGGGACCTTGTATTATAACATGATCTCATCCTCCATCTGGAACTGAAGAAACTGCATCTCATTGCTTGGTTCCTAGTTGTTTCCAACATGAGGAACAAGGGCTGTCCCTAGGTGGGCACAGGGCCCTGGGCAAATAGCCCTTTGTGGGGCCCCACTCAGCCCCCCCACGAGCATGGGGGGTCGAGGCCAGCCAGCCAAGGGGAGGGGAAGACTGCTTCTCGCCTGCACTGGTGCTCCCATGCCAGAGACCAGACGAGCCAGCCAAAAGCAGCACCCAGTTCAGCGCTCCTGATCCACGTCTCCCCCTGCTATGTGTGCTGTTTTCGGCTCTGTGCTGGAGGTGGCAGTGAGGGGGTGAGAGGCAGCGTGGCCATGGGGGTAGCAATACAGGTCCTGCACTGCCTTCCGGCCCTCCCCGCTGCCTCCAGACAAAGCTGAAAGCAGTGCACATGGTGGAGGGCAGACCAGGAGCGCTGAACTGGCTGCCACTTTTGGCCAGCCAGCCCAGGACCCAGCATGGGGGCGGGGGCAGCTGTGTGGGCCCCATGCTCCCCTGCTTGGCAGGACAGTGCAGAGCCCCCAGAACCGCCAGGCCTAGGGCAATCGCCCCTCTCGTCCCCCACAGGGCCCTCTGAGGAACTACAATGCTCCGGGCCAGGGCTGGGGCTGGGGCTGGGGCAGGCAAGGCAGTGGCTGCTACAGGTGGTTCGGCCCAAATCCCAGGCCAGGAGAGGCAGGCACTACCGTGGCCAGCCAGGCACTGGCTACAGGGCCAGGAGAGGCAGGCACCGCTGGCCCGGCCCCAGATACCTGGCCAGGGCAAGGGCTGGGAGAGGCAGGGGGCACATGAGAGATTTGAGGCACTGGCACCAGGACTTCAGGCATGTGCCTCATGTGCCAGGCACCAGTGATGCTTCTGCCTGATGATTACCACGTCTGGCACATTCCCAATATTAAGGTGACCTGAAAGCCTGACCAAGCACGTGTGTGCTGATGCTCACAAAACACTGGCTCTGGTGTGTTACTGCTGGGAGTGGGTTCAAGAGGCATAAGCATGCCCCTGGCAGTTTAATGCCACTAGTCCTGGAAAGCTGAAACCTGTGTACCAGGAGAGAGACACCCAGCAGTGACTTTGTTCATGGTACATGGAGTGATGGTGTGATTTTTGATCAACCACTAGAACAGCTTCCATAGGGCTGTGGTAAAGATGGGAACCTTCACACTGTAGCCAAATTCTGTAATTACTTTGGCATTTAGAATAGCCTGTATGGATTTAACAAGCCCATTTGAATTATAAGGGTTCTGGTCTGAACCTGATCCCAGATAAATCAAAACTAAACCCAATTTATTATGGACTACTCCCGGAGATGAGTAGAGGGTATTCAGAGGTTAAGATTTTATAACAATTGTTTTCTTTGCTAACAGCATGATGCATATAAGTGGTAAAAACACTAGTTAATACATTTATAGTGGAATAACAGAATAATACATAATAATGGAATTATTATATGAGGTTACACTTATAATGGAATAACAAAATATACATCAATGCAAATACAAACAAATCTCATACAGTTAATAAAGTAAACCCTATACAATTAATAAAGCAAATCCTGTACATTTAATAGCAAGCTATAACAAATTATACAAGTTACAGGCATAGTTTATACTTCCACTCCCCCGAAGTAAGATGTAAAAGCTTCAACAGGAGTGCAGAAAGCCCAGCACCATTAATATATTTAGCTAAAATAAAACAATAAAACATAACTGAAAGAAAGTAAGTTGGTGGGTCTGTGAAGATCTTCTCTTGAGAAAGTTGAATTCAGGCCTGATAAAATGGAAGCTTCAAATTCTCTCCCAAATTCCAGGATCTTAAATACCTTTTCTTGCCTTTCTAAAAATAAACTAAATTACCTCATGCCTCTTTCTAACCCAAATATGGGTCTTAAACTTTTTAGGTTATTGGTTCAGGAGTTCATGGCTATAATTGATGTATTTTTCCCTGCTAGAATATTTCCCTTCACTTGTTAACAAATTTTGTGGGTTTTGTGGTGTCCTACAGAAATATCAAGGGTCTCACCTTTGAGTTGTTTTTCACCCCACCCTATATAATATGACCCAGACAGCTTCACCTTTCTCTGATATAGCTTCTTCACAGTTACTCTCACTCTCACTTCCTCATTGCAAGCTGTTGTCTGCATGCAGGCCTGTCATTTTTAAAAGGCCTGCAGACTGCTTGCATTATCAGCTTCTGATACAAGTTATGCTAACTTACCTACTTGTGCTAAGTAAAATAGTATAAAACCAGGATTTATAATGAAAGAAATACGTACGGAGTAAGATAAAGGGTAATAAATGCAGGCAAGCTAAATATAAGTATAGTCAAGGCCTACAACACCAAGACTGGGTCTCGTTCAGAAAAATGTGCTGCAGCTCAATCACAGGTTACTGAACTCCATATCAAGATCTCGTCAACACTATGCCAGAGCTCAGACATGATCGTACTTTCTGGCCTAGACATCTGTGGAGAGAGGGAGAGCAAAAGAGGAGCTGAACATTGGAGAAAACATAATTCTATCAGAAGGGAACCCTAAAAGGTATGTATCTCATCTCCATCAAGCTTGCCCAACTTCTGGAAGTAGGAGTTCCACAGGCAGATTGTGGTGCTGGTGAGCCAGGTGGCTGCTCAGGACAGAACCCCACGCCAGTTCACTTGTGTGTTAGTAGATCAAAGGGTTTAAGTGCGAATTCAGATTCTTAAACTTTGTGAAAACAAATGGAATCTTATTTACATTGATTTCACTTAGCTGTTTCGGTTTGAATGTAACACTGTGTTCACCCTAATAACCTATTCAAGAAATCTCATTAAATGCTAAAGGAGGATTTAAGGGCTTTAAGAAAAAATGCTGATTTCAAAATAATTGACCATTATGCATAATGATTAGAGGTCAAAGGGCTACATGCATTCCTCATTCATATTCATCCAAGGAAAAGTCCCCGTGGCTAGAGACACTGGCAGCTTGCTTTCTGTTTGAAGAAACTACGAATATGGATTCAAAGAAAGAACCTTTCATTTCATTTCTCTATTGTTTAGATTACAGCAGGGCTGAATAAGAAGGCAGAGATCTCCAGAGGTATTCTGGGTAGCCCTGAGAGATTTTTGGGAAACTGGCAGATCATGACCTCTCTGCTACCATTTGGAATTATAAACTGTAACTCATCTGTTGTTATATTTTATCTGCTTTAACCTCTCATTTCTTTTTCTTCACTAATAAACCTATAATTAGTTTATTATAGAATTGGCTGCCATTGTTGTTTTTGGTGTAAGATTCAACTGATCTTGAGTAAGTGACTGGTCTCTAGGTACTGGGGGAATCCTGATGTGTGGTTTGAGGTGTAAGTGACCTTTTATCACAAATTCACTTCCTCTGGTTGGCAAGATGGACTGGAGTGTCTAAGGCAGTGGTCAGGGTAGCCTGCATCCTTTGAAGTTTCCCGCAGCTGCTTCCACCCTGGGTAGCAGCCCTGGGAAATTGAGAAGGACGCCAGCTGCTTTGCTGAAACTTGATAACCCAGAGTGACTGGCATCCTTGTCAATCACTCCCCAACCCCTGAGCAGCAGCACCGCGACCCATTAACCACTGGTCTGTGACCCAATAGTGGGTTGCAACCCATGGTTTGAAGACCCCGGTGTAAGGGGACTGGCTGGGTCTCTGCAGTAAGAGTGGCACAGTGATTCGGGAGTTCACATTTATTACTGGCTTGGGGAAATCTAATTCTAGAGCACATGACCAGTTTGGGGATCTTTGCCCTTGTGTTCCAACAGTCTGCTCTGAAGCTGGCACTCACAGCTGTGGGCTACTCCAGGCAGCATGACCCAGATAATGAATAAACATGAACATGAACAAGATTAGGAAACATGTTTTGGTGCCTCTGGTGGCTCTGTTTTAGCCAGGTGAATATTTTTTTCTGAGAAAAAGGAGGAAGGATTGGCCATTGGGATGCTGTGTGTGCATCTGTAACACTGAGACTTGTATCTCTGTGTTCTTTCACAGGGCAAGTTCACAACAGCCAGTGATGTCTGGGCCTTTGGGGTGACACTATGGGAGACCTTCACTTTTTGCCGAGAGCAGCCGTATTCCCAGCTATCAGATGAACAGGTCATTGAGAATACTGGAGAATTCTTCAGGGATCAGGGGCGACAGGTAGGAAAAGCAGTGGGGAAGTACATTCTAGAAAGGACAAGGAAAGTAGTTAATTCAGGAAGGGGTGAAGGGAGGACGAACTTATTCATTTAATGCAACCAACCACCAGTGCAGTCTCCATCCACCCTGTAGGGGAACAGCTCCATAAACTCATGATGTCCAATGAAGACAGAAATACAGTGTTAGGGAGGCTGAAAGTTCACCCCAAGGCTGGCATCCCTTAAAAATGAAAAAAGGTGAAATGGAAATGCCTGCACTCTTAGAGCCCTTTCTGTGCCGGGTTCTTCAAGAGTAAGGATGAAAAACTGAGACAGGTGGTGGGGGTAGTATGCACCCATAGACAATAAAGCCCTCAATATTGGGATAATCTCCATTAAAATCTGACCATCTGGTCACCCTAGTTCTAGAACACATGGCGTAACATCATCAGTGACTTTCAAAATCAAGAGCAGTTTTCTAGACAAACTTGGCAGCTCCCACAGCTGGTCCCTTACACTGAGCTACACCTTTGTTTGCAACAGAAACTCCACTGGCTCCTGAACTCTTGGAGCCATTGCAACCCATATTGCAAAGTGCCTGCCTTCTGGGAGCAGTCATACACTACTGATCCCACAGGCACTCCAGCTTTTCATAAATTTCAAGACAAAAAAGGACCACTGTGATTATCTAATCTGACCTCCTGTAAAGCACCAACCAGAGACTGTCCCCAAAATTCTTAACAGAGCAGAACTGTCAGGGAAATATCCAGCTCTGATTTTAAAATGATCAGTGATGAAGAATCTACAGCAATCCTTGATAAATTGTTCCAATCACTCTCACTCTCAGAAATGCATGCCCCTAGTTTCTGGTCTGTGGTAGCAAAGCATCACTAATGAGGTACATTGAACCCAAATCCCATATCCTGCATTCTGCTACGCTGCTATTCTGCTCTGTGAGCATTCAGTTGATGTGATTCCTGCCCAACATGCTCAGTGAAGGCTTGGAGATGGAAACACCCATTGGCATGACATCCACTGCTGAGTATATTCAGCATAGTTCACCCTCATCAGCACTTTAGCCTCTTTGCAGATCCAGACAAACATCTTTTTGGTGCAGTTTTGTTTATAGAGGTGATTGAAAATTTTTTGACTGATAGATCTCTTTTGGAAAATGCAGTTTCCTTAAAATCTGAACACTTCACAGGAATCTGTTCATTTGGATGAAATTTTCACTGGAAAAAAAATCTCTAAATGAATCATTTCATCTTTCTCATTTCATTTCAATGAACCAAAACATTTCAACATTAATGTTGCTGTTTTGACATTTATATTTTGTTAAATATTAACTTTAACATGATATATATCTGACAATACATATATTAAATACATTACATTTAATATTTATGTTGTTTTGAAATTATTTAAATAAAATTAATGAAATGATTCAGTACATTAATCATTATTAAATTAATTTAATCAATATGAATTATTAAATTGTTAACTATGTTTATTATTATTAAATTAATTATTATTAAATCAATATTAAATTTATCATTATTAAAATGAAATTATTAATGAAATTCAGTGGAATATTTAGTCTTTTGCTCCTATTTGGAAAGTAATCAATTATGGAAACACTGACATTTCCTGCAAAATGGAAAAGCTTTTTTCTAATCAGCTCTCTGTTACCATCCTATGCTAATTGCCTGCAGCTGGGTTAAGGCTTGGTGAAGTTAGTGGCAGGGGGGCAGAGGAAAGTGTTGTGAGTATCAGAATCAGGGTTATAATGAACAAGGAGTCTTGTGGGCACTTTTAATCACAGGTTCAGATCTTAGCTCACGAATTCCCATTGCAGCTCCATTTGCAGAATTACTTGCATTGCATTTTTTTAAAATTCTGGGGCAAACCTTTTCATTCAGTGTAACCTTTCCCTGCAGCCTAGAGAAGCTAGGCCCAACCTGAGCTAGAGCATGAGCCAGACAGTAAACAGGCAAGGAGCAGAGGACTACCTCACCATTTCACCCTGACTGATTTTGGTGGCTCATGCTTTTTGTGTTAGGGCACTTTTCTGGATTGGGCCAGAATCCTCTGCTTGCATAGGAGTAAGTCCTCATAGGATCCCAGTGCTCAGAGGATAATAGTAATTAGCTGAGTAGTGAGAGACAATCAAGCCCCTGCACCCAATGTTCCATTTCTCTTACAGTTTACAGCTCTGGGACCTTTGGCTTTCTTGCACTACACTGGGGACGCAGGCCCCTCCACAATGAGAAATCAAGTTCCCTGGGGGGAGTTTGCTGTTCTTCTAGGCTGCCAAAGTATGCCACTAACTTTCTGTCTTTTGTTTTGAAGACGTACCTTTCCCAGCCTGCTCTCTGCCCTGATCCTGTCTATAAACTAATGCTCAGCTGTTGGAAACGAGACCCAAAAGATCGCCCCTCCTTCCAGGAAATTCATCACCTCCTCCAAGAACCAGCCAGCGAAGAGTGACACTTTCTTCCCTCACACATCCTGGCTTTCATCCCACTCTGGAAGACCCACCTGTAAAAACTGAAGCCACTTCACCTGGACTCACAGCAAAACCTGAGCAAGGGGCCTATTCTACTGACCATTGAATAACCACCGTAGGTGGGGGAAAGTAAGAAGATCTCAAGTCCAGATGAGATCAGATCCATAGCTCACACACCATGTTAACTCTGGAATTACCAAGGTGAAAGAAGAGTTACTGAGAGACACAGTGTGTTCCAGTTTCTCAGAGGGTTCAGTCAGAGCAGATTCTAATTTCCCTTTTTGGAAGGGGAAAGGTAAGGTCCATGTTCCCCAGGAGGAGGCTCCCAATGCAGGGAGCGTGTGCTGGAAAGGCCCTTGTGGACAGCAGCATGCCCCAGGAAAGTGCCTGGCAATGGGAAGGCCAGTGGGGGATGTGCATGGGGCAGGGCATGCTGGGATGTAGGAGTTGCCACACTGCTAGGCTTAGCATTCACCTGGTCAGGATGCTCCTGGCCCAGCCTGTTAGACAGGGGAAGGCCCACAAACAGCCTGCCACCTGCTGGGCTGGAATGTCCTTTCTGCTTGGCAGGGGACCATTTCTCATCCAAGAAGGCATTGCTTTCTTAGCTGCCTGTGTGATAGGTGGTCCCTGAGACCAGAAATCACAGCAATATTTGGTTACTCACAGTCCCAAGTTATCAATCACTTACCCCCTGGTCACCTGCACCCTAGATCTCTCTCCAAAGAGAACCCTGGTAGCCAATCCTGTAATGAACTAACTAAAGGTTTATTAAAAGAAATAAAGGGTTATTTATAAGGGTAAAGCAGGTAAACACACACAAATGAGACACAGTCTTATGTTCTAAAAGCTGATAGTAGCTGCTGTAACATGCAAACTTTATATGTCCTTTGGTCCAACCCACCCTAAACAGCTGGGGAGCTTTGCTTACGCTTAGGAATCTTTTTGCCTCTCAGAGTCCAAACAGCAATTTTAGTCCATTCACCCCTTGAGGTTCATCCGAGGTAATATGCATTTGTGTACATCCCCTCTTCATGAATCAAGTCTTTTGTCCACTGATGTTCCACAGTGGTCTGGTGTCTTGCCTGGTATCTGGGGGCCACCTTCTTTTGGTAGATTACACCTCATAGAATCACAGATGATTGCGGTTGGAAGTGTTCATAGGAGGTCATCTAGTCCAAACCCCTGCTCAAAGCAGAACCAACCCCAACTGAACCATCCCAGCCAGGGGTTTGTTAAGCTGAGCCTTAACAACCTTTAAGGATGGAGATCCCACTACCTCTCTCAGTAACTCATTCTAGTGCCTCACGAACCTCCTAGGGAAAAAGTGTTTCATAGTATCCAAGCTAGACCTCCCTCACTGCAACTTGAGACCATTGCACTCCTAGCATGCTCCATTGCTCCTAACAACTTGAGACTATTGCACACCATTACTTTTTAGGATTCCTTTGCTGACTTGCACTGTTACTAGGAGCAAGGTCATGTGGGTAATTTCCCTATGTGACATCATGTGTTATGGGGTGGAGCTGGGAGGCTGGGCTGAATCTGGGCAGATTCAGTGCTTGTGCACTGCTAACTGCACAGGGACCCAATATTGTAGACTGCACTGGTGCAGCCTGTGAACTAACAGCTTCAGGCTAGGCACTGCAAGGAGCTCCTAGAACCACCCCTTGGCTTGCCTGCTTTGCGCATTCCCAAGCTGGTGCACGCTTAGTGTGTTCCAACTAACAGTTAGTGGAGATGTCTTCTCGGCTAGGGCATGCTATTTTGAGGAGACAGGTTGTGAGCCATCCCCAGAACAGCACTCAGTACTATGTTCCATTTATTTCTCCCATGTAGATAGCAAGTCCCCTCAAGGAAATGATAGGGCAAAAGGGAAAATTGACTCCAGATCTGAATTTGTCATCAGGGATCTGAAATTCAGAAAAGTTCCTGGACGCTTTTATTTCCTGTTAAAACTGCCATCCATGATTTAGCCTTTGCTGTAGTTCCAGGCCCCCTGGCCATAATCCCGGTCCCTGTGCAGAAAGCACTCCCTGGCTTTGGGAGTCCATGGCAAAGCTTTAGTCATTCTACAAGCTGTTTAAATATTTTCCATGAAACAGTTTTAAAATCATATTTAAAAATTGTGCTTATGTACAGTTTAAATATGATTTTAGCCAAATGGGGCTCTAATGTCATTTGATTGGTCAGGTAACATAGGCAGCTCCCTTCCTAGGCTAGGGAATGGAGGTAATACACCCAAAATTGGATTGGAACATATCTAGAATAACCTGCTTATCACCCCTACTCTGTGCATCCTGCAGTATGGGTTTCTGTGACAGTTGAGGGATCATAGACTGTAAGGTCCAAAGAGACCAATATGATCAACTAGTCTGACCTCCTGCAAAATGCAGGCCACAAAACCTCACCTACTCACTCCTGCAATAAACCTCTAATGTAAGACTAAGTTATTAGAGTCCTCAAATCATGATTTAAAGGAGAATACCAAAGGATACAGCTATAACCTTCCCATTGACTCAGACAGTATTTTTCAAAAAAAGAAAATAAAACTTTTCTAAGTCTCTTTTATTAATGTAACTAATAATCCCTATGGGAGTGTAGTCTAAGAATACAAGTCAGACACATTGCATGTGAAAGAGAATCTAAGCTGCAGCAGTGTATATAGACTGTAGATGATGCACTAAGCCATGGGTAGGTAGTCAGTGACAGATCAGGTGACATCAGTTCTTAACTTACCCTTTATGATTTACGGAGGGAGGTATATTGTAAGGTGCACACACGCTTTGTGCACATGCATGCTCAGACTAAACTAGACTTACACTTATTAAAACTAACAGGCTTACCCTGTTGATTGTGCTACATTGTCTGTTGCTCACTGAGCTCTGAAGACCTGTCAGTTTAGAACATCCCTTTGAAATTCCCTCTCTCTCCAGCACCCCTGTCGGCAGCTCTGCTCACTATCTTTTGGACTCTCTAGTTTAACCACCAAGCATGCTCAATTTCATCCACTGTCTCATCCTTCACTGCCAGAATTAGCATCCCCAAGCCAGTGCAGGCTGGAGCCGCTTGGCCTCTTACTGCATCTGCTCACTGGTATTGTTTTACCTTAGCACCAAGATTACCTCATTTGACCTTACTGCCCGTGCTCCAGATCTCCCTTTCTGGCCATACCTCATATTACTCTCAGCTGTGGCATGTGCCTTACAATGTCCAATGGTAAGGGAACTGTATCTTAGAGCTAAAGTGGCTTATTTAAGAGGGAAGCCAGAGATACAAAATGGCGATTAGGAATACAAAATGGAAACTGGGGAATTTTTTCAGTATCCAAGGATATGGGAGGATTCCCCCACCCCACCCCCACTGGCCACAAATCCATATTGGAGGTCCATTCTATAACTAAAATGGTGTTGAGGCCTAAACCATAAACTTCACTTTACTCTTGTGAGTTTAGGTCTCAGCTCTAAGGCTGTGTTCATACTGACAACAGAAAAGTCACCACTGTCAGATCAATCTTTCCAGTTTGACTTAGCAGTCAGTTAGGACATGCAAAGTCAATCCAGAAATCAAGTTATTAAAGCTACGCCTTCAAGTGATGCCAAGTTTTCCTGGCAGTGTAGGCCAGGCCTAAAGAACACAGGACTAGTCAAGATTTACAAACATTGCTTTTAAGTTTGTGCCTCATGTCACCAAGCAAGTTTCTTCAGCAGCTTCAGTCCACAAATCAAACACAGTGATCTTGTGAATTGCGCTCATGGCAGGGCTAAGAGATTGTGTGGTCTCTTTTTGCATGCGATTTCTGGAAAAGTAGTGAGGGGATTCTGAGCAAAGGACAACATTTGAGCCAAGAACAAGTCCTATGGAGATCAATATACTAAGTACTGGCACCAGTCTGCCATGGAGAATCATCCAAAGAGGGGAGTTGAGGTGAGCAGCAGTGAGGCAAAAGGAAGGCAACATGCATGTTCAGAAAGGTCCTATGATGAGAGGAGCTGCGCGGATTAGATGGAGGGAAAAGGAGGGATGGCGGGAGACTCCCAGCCTAACCAAAAGAAAGGTGGAGGAGGAGAGAGCGATGGCAGGAAAAAGGCAGGATAGCCGGAGAAGGGATGGGCCAGTGTTTAGGGCACTAGCCTGGGCTTCAGAGACTGGA
This sequence comes from Podocnemis expansa, assembly GCA_007922195.1. Taxonomy (NCBI): domain Eukaryota; kingdom Metazoa; phylum Chordata; order Testudines; family Podocnemididae; genus Podocnemis; species Podocnemis expansa. Next base: position 1,307,850 of record ML682022.1, on the reverse strand, counting down.
GCTGGACAGTAGTCTAGGCCAGGGGTATCCAGCCTTTTCAGACGAGGGCCCACATTGCAATTCTTTTCTCACTCAAGGGCCAGTGAGCAAATTTTGGTCAGTTAAGTCATAGAAATTCATCTTATTATTAATGAAATTTAAATGGTCAAAATAAGCACCAGCTTACAAATTTATTTTGGTTCTCTAAATCTGTAAATGTTCTGTAAAAGCAAGGCTGGAAAGGAAGAGAAGAGGTGATAGGGCAGGAGTAGCCATGCGAGACGGTAGGGGACAGAGCCTAACTCCCTGTTTTGCTGCCTGGGGCACGTTCCAATTGGAACACTACCCCCTGTAATTAGCAGCACTTGGAGCCGGCGCTGCGAAAATCGCCCTTTAATAGAGCAGCTCCATTGAGCCGCTCTGGCACACCCAGGGCAAAGCCCCTTTGGCCCCACTTTAGTTATGGCTCTGGAAGGGGACAGCACAGGGATCAGGGAGGGGATGAGGCAGCAAGTGAGTGGAGGTTAGGGGTGGCCATGTGGAGCGACAGGGGAGAAGAGGGAGAGTGTGGCAGGGGTGGCAAGACAGGCCAGTGGGGTTGTAGCTGGCAGGGGAGTGTGGCAGGGAAGGAGGAATGTGGAGAGCAGCACAGGGGTGGCAAGAGAGGAAAGGGCAGGAAGGGGAGCATGGCATGGCAAGGCAGGGGAGACGTGGCACAAGTGGCAAGAGAGCTGTGTGCAGTGGCTCCGTGGACCAGATAAGAGTCCTTGGTGGGCCACATTCTGGCCCCCAGGCCGCAGGCTGGACAAGCTTACTCTAGGCCCCGCCCTGTCTCGGGGGGGGGGGCAGTGCCAGCTGCATCAGGTGCAAGGAACCCTAGAGTGGGACAAGGAGTCTTTAGTGAGGTGCTGTTGGCCCCATGCACAGTGCATTGATGGCTTGCCCAGGCCTTCTCAAGAACCAAGGTTTTCTGGGACTGGCAATTAGTGGGGGAGTGGGGAGGCCCATGGGAATTGTAGTTGTTGTGCATGCTGGGAAATGGAAATAAGAATTCCATATTGCCCAACAGTGGGTGGGTGGGAGACTTGTGCAGGCTTGGTGCAGATACTCATAGTCATCCCTTCCAGGCTTGCCTAAAAAGCTGTGAGGTCAGACTTGTGGGGCTTTCTACAGAGAGGAAGAAAGAGACTTGGGGAATGCAGATGTGGCTGGTGGGTCTCTGGGACGGAGTGGAGCCAGTGATAAAAGGTGTCTAAGGGGAGGCCGCAGGGAGTGCAGCAGCCTAAGGTGAGCATCTGCTCCATCTCAGGCTACAATGGAAGCATGTGTGGGGCAGGGTGGGAGAAAGTCTGTTCTTGTTCCCTGTGTAGAGTAGGAAATAGCTGAGACCGGCAGGGGGGCTGTGTTGTCCCTATGCAGAGGTTTGGTTTTTGGACTCTCGCTGCACTTGTTTGCCCTAAAAAGGCAGGTGTTCTCTTAACTTAGAAACAGAGCTAGGTCAAACTAGCCAACCAGGTGAGAGAGGACCCCAGGTAGGGCTAGAAGGAGAAACAGAGGCTGTATCAACAGGTGTGATAAAAGAAGGGGGTGTTGGTGCCTATAGGAGAAATTTCTTTCTAGTGCTCCCAGTTAGTGGTTGACTTATATCCTGAAACAGGAAGGGGTCTTACCCGTGAATGGTCTAAAGGAAGCAGGTCAGGGTTCATGCCACCTCATGTCTGTGTCTTTTCATTTTAGCGGCCTCCTGGATTTCTGCTAAATAGCATGGCAGAGCTGAGCCCAGGACAGCACAGCACTCTTTGACTGTCCGGGGAACACATCAGGCTTAGCCCAGGACCTAGGCCTCTGTGTGTGAGCTCTCTGGAACAGAACACTGTCCATATCTGTGCTGTTAAACTAACCATGAGTAAAGGGCCGCTGTCACCACCATTGATGGTGATTTGCTGGAACACAAATTTGCTGGTGTCACAACTAGAGCGAGAGCCGTCTTGGTCAGGAACTCGGTAGGGAAATTACTTTGATCTTCCACTCCCTGTCCCCCCAGCCCCGCCCCCAGAACACCAGCCATTGGCACTAGTTTGACAGCGCATGGCTTAATGGCTGCAAGTCTAGGAGAAATATGTCAGGGGAGTGGCTTGAGAGTACTTGCATCCGGGGCCATAACTACTGCAGGGTGACTGGGGCTTTGCCTCAGGCATGCTGGAGCAGCTCTATTGAGCTGCTCCATTAACGAGTGCATTCCTCGCTGCTCGGTCCAGGCGCCGGCCATTGTAAGGGGCGCCAAATTCTTCACTTACGCCTCTGCTTGCATCTGCCACCATATGGCAGTAAGGTCCCAGCTACCACTTTTCTACCTGATGGCTGAAATCCGGTGAGGTCATGTGCCTTTCCGCACAGAGTATGAGAGCGTTTCCCTTTTGGAAACATTGCACATTCACTTAACTCTTACTTGGCAAGTGTGTAATGACCACACAGGGCAGTGGTTCTTCCCAGGGCAGTCAGGCCTGGCTCAGCTGACTAGGTGAAGGCAGAGGACTTGAAGGCAATGGCAGAAGGGCTGGTCTTCACACAAACTTACACCAAAATAAGTTCAGCCCATGCCTTTCTGATCCCCTTTTGATCATGCCGTCCATGTTTTTAGAAAGCCAAGCAGGACTTTTTTTGTCCAGTTTTAGAAAAAGGCGTTTGACCCTTGCTCTGTATTCAAGAGCAGAGTTTGCCAACAGAACTAAAAAATCTTGCCTGCAGAGGCTCCTGAAGTGTCAGAGGCTCTGACCAAGCAGTGTACAGTTCCAACCCTTACACTTGCCTCAGATACTGACTTCACTGTCAGAACCAGGTCTAGCCACATGCTTAGGTGCATGGATGCAGATGTGTGCAGTTGTTCCCAATTACACTAATAAGATGTTGGCAAATGAAATGAAAGATTTTTCCTCTGGTGTTCCTCTCACAGCTCAGACCAACTCTTTTAGAGAATGGATACAGTAAAAACTGCTAATTAAGACATTGTCCAATTACTTCTGCCCCCAAATTGACTTTCATCATCTTTAAACTGCTTGAGAATGTCTGGCTTCTAAATATCTTAATGAACTGCCTTGTATGTATGTAGCACCCCTGCCCTCTGCTGCCTAGAATCAGAACTGACTCACTGTGTGTCATAGCCCTCACACTGCTGAAAGTTAATGGAGACTCTCAGATGCCTCCAGTAGCAGGGAGTCTGCTTTTTCGTGCTTCAGCCTCTGGCCTCAAGCAGTAGGGTCCAATTTCTGTTACTGTCAAGCTCCAGGAGGACTGTAATGTTCTGAGTAGCCATGAACATATTACAGGATCAACGCTATGCCGAGCTACCTGCAGGAAATGAATGTGATGCCAACCAGACCCCCCAGTCAGACTGGTCTAGTCCAAGCAGTGCTCTGGGCTCATTCACGGCAGCTGAAGGAGCTAACATTGGACTCAAATTAGAACTTATGGGCCAAGAAGTTTAAAAAATGGTTGCTCATAACTGGGTTCCTACATCCACACTGGGACACCTAGGCTATGTCTACACACGGTTTTGTTATTTCGAAACAAGTTATTTCGATATAACTTATTTCGATATAACCTGTTATATCGAAATAACTTGTTTCGAAATAACAAAATGGTGTCTTCAAAATAAGAGAGTGAAATAGCAGGTCCACACTGTGGACCTGCTATTTCACTTGGGGAGGGGACTGCAGGCACCCACAGGGTGCAGTGCAAAGGCGCACTGCACCCCGTGGGTGCCTG
>ML682022.1:1283643-1299106 GCA_007922195.1 Podocnemis expansa | reverse complement strand
ATTTTCTTTTGGTGTTGACCTCCCCCACCTTCCTCAGGCATTAGGGCAAATAGTGGGAGCTCAGGCACTAGCGCTATCTGGTGCAGCATGGGGGGGAATGTGCCCCCAAACTGAATTGGTGAATCAGGAAAAGCTGCCTTTCAAAGGTGTGGCTCATCAGTTGCTCCCATTGACATGAGATGTAGCTGGGCACACCCTGCATCTCTATAAACAGGGCCAACCAGCATTTTGGGGTGCCTGACAGTAGTGAGTTACCACATGGGCTGATGGGACCTACGCCCAGGGCCCCAACCAATATGAGGTCCTGTATGAGTACTGGAACTCTGGCCGTGTCCCCTGCTCCTTTTCCTCTCTCCCAGGACCCCACCGTTCTTCTCCTCCTTTGCCCCCTGAGGCTCCACTCCCAGGCAGGAGCTGGAGCCAAGTGGTGAGCATATTGTCCCTTCCTGGAGCTGCTTGAGCTGGTTCCCCCTGCTCCTTCACCCACCCCACAGATAACATGGAGGTCAGCTGTGGGGGTGCGGGAGCACTGAATATGCTGTGCCTAGGGATGCATAAGGTATAAATCTGGCCTTGTCTGCAAATCAGGTCCAAAATGGGCAGCAGGTCAGACTTCCTCTCCCAGCAGTAAGTTGTCACCAGTAAATCCACTGACATGGGAAAAATGAGCACTGCCTGACTCCACAGAGCAGGAGTGTGTGGCCTCAGCCCCCTGGCTGGATTATGTGGATGGTTCCCAGTCTGTGCCTATGTTGTAAATACCAAGCTTATCTAGACCTTGATGCCTGTTTTCCTGCCCGCCCTCAGTGCAGAAAGTGTCTTTGAAACAGCGTTGGAAGCTACAGCATGTACTGTTGCTCAACCTAAGGCAGAGCATGTGAAATGGCATCTTCCATTTCTAGAGCATCATGCTGGCTCTAATTCCAGGGTCTCATTCCAGCACCACTCTCCACAGATGCTGTGTGTGGGGCCTGGAGATGTGATACACATGTACAGTTTTCTGTACTTCTTATTTATTCTCTGTACGGACACTCTGAACTGTACTTCTGTAAAATGATAAATTGTAAATAACAGCCATCTTTCAAAAGCCCGTGCTGTGCCAGTGTTACTTCTGTGCAAACTCCAGGGTGGTCCAAAGCCTGCATGTAAGTGTGACTCCCATTCCCATGTCCTCACTAAGCCAGCCCAAGGGCCCATGTGCTTTTCAGCAGGGAGCAAAAGCCATCACTTGCCCTTATGTTGAGTGAGGAGGCCTGGCTATAGCCCCCTCTAGATCCCAGCAGCAGGGCTGGTGTGACTGGAGCCTCCTGGGATAACCTCCTGAATGTGCAAAAATGAGAGCAAGCTGCAAAACCAGGGGCCAAACCCCTAAACCACTGATGGATGGTACTTAAACCATTCTCCCAGTCAGTAACAAAAAATGCTTCTGATTCCCTGCAGTGGTCATCACAAAGCATAACAAAATAGAAAGAGCCCCCTTTATGCACATCAGCTCCTCTGGTCCCCACCTAGCCACTGGGACTCTTGAAGAACAATATGGGCTTGGGTCTTACCCAAAATACCACGCTGCCAGCCAATCCTTTAGTAACTACAAATAAAGGTCTAATATAAAAAGAAAAGAAACAAAACATGAAAGATTTTAAAGGGTCAAAATGAATCACATACATACAAAGCAAATACTTGGAGTTTGCAGGTTAGTCCAATTCCTTGGTATACACCCAGCACATGGGTGGGTCTCAGTCTTTTGTTCTGTTGCAGCAGAATAGTTCCAGAGGAGGGTGTTGGTTGCAAATTGGAGACTGAAGACAAAATAGAGTTGGGGCTGCTGCCTTTTATCATCTCTGGCTTTCCCCATGCTTTGCAGAGTCTTTGCAATCAAAATGGAGATGAGCCACATGGGCAATGGAATGATTGCAGGCATCCATTCTGGGAGTGTCCCAGAATCAAATAATTTGGAACATAAATAGCACAAACATATTCCTAATCTCTAGTACAGATATGACACCTACACATAAATCATTGAACCATTCCTAGCAGATTATACCCTTTCTATTGGTTCCAAACATGGCATATCACATATGGATTATTGCAAATACAAAATATTAATATAAAAGAATCATAAATAATTCCCCAAACCCAGACAGCATCATAGCCGGCCCAAGGTTTTTGGGAATTGTAGGTGAACTGGGATGGTGGTGCCTCCTGGCTCGTGGCTGGGGTAGGGTCAGGGCTAGATGGAGAACTGGGCCAGGCCGGGCCGGCCTAGTAGACTGGGTGATGGTCCAGGCCAAGTCAGGAAGTGGGCCAGGACAGGCTGAGCAGGCCCTGTTAATGGGCTGGGCCGGGTTGGTTGGTAGGCCAGCCCAGGCTAAGCAGTAGGCCAGCCCTGAGCTTGTCAAGCTTCAGTCCCTTCCTGCCTGTCTCCTGCCCAAGCCTGTCCCCAGTCTCCCTAGCCCCCCGCCCCCCCATCCCCACCCAGTACTTAACTTTTCTGGAGCTGAGACCAGAGCCAGCCGAAACAGCTTGTGTAGTAACCCTTGGGGAGGAAGGGGTTAACACTCTGGTCAGTGAGTCCCAGGACAGCCAATAGGAACAAAGCACAGGTTTTTGAATTGGAACAATAGCCTTGCCTGTTCCTGTTTGGATACAGCAGAGCTCCTGGGAGGATCAGGAGGAGGCCAGAGGAGTCTGAGGAAGAATCCAGCAACATTCTTACCAAAGATAAGTTAAGTTTGTTACTGACCAGGCGTGGGTAGAACAGAGAATGTGTACTTAGACGTGGTCAGGGTATTTTCTTTGTTTTTGGATTTCTTTGTGCTGAGCACATGTACCCCCTCCCCCATTACCCCTGTAACTACCTAAGTTAAATCCCAGAGAAGCAATTCTCTGTGTTTCTTATCTGTTCTGTTTAATTAAAGATTTTACCTTTTAAGTAAGCTCTGGTTCTGTGTCCTGAAGGGCAAGAGGTTTGTGTGCATGTGCCTCAGACTGCACCGCCAGCTACTAAAGGGGACTCTGTTCCAGTTCCAGCTCATATTGCAGCTGGAGTTCAGTCACTTTCCTGAGGGAGGAATAAAGGTGATTGCAAGTACCTCACAAGAAAGAATTCCCAAGTGCGCCTTCCTGGGTTTTCAAGAGGTTTTTTTGCATTTGGATGGTGGCAGCGATAGCACTCCAAGGCCAGGAATTGGAGGCCTTGGAGAGTTTTAAGAGCAGGCTTTAAGGCCAGTGGCTTTTAAGGCCTGTTGCAGGCCCCCACCTTCTGCACTCAGAGTGCCAGAGTGGGGATACAGCCTTGACAGCTTGTTTACAGGATTTACTGCCCTACTCTTCCCTTGACTATGTGCCTGTGTGGAGCAGGGTGGGAAATTTAAATAGGCTTACTGGCCCCAACCCTACAGCTCTTGGCACCCCCTAATGCAGTGGTTTTCAAACTTTTTTCTTGGGACCCAGTTAAAAAAGAATTGCTTATGCCCATGACCCAACAAATACATCTTTGAGTAATGCATTCCAGCCTTTTGGTGGTGGCAGCAGAGGGTGCTATGACCCAATACCTGAGGATCTGCGACCCAGTACTGGGTCCTGACCCTAAGTTTGAAAACCACTGCCGTAATGTCTGGTGCTCTAGGTGACTGCTTAGATTGCCTCTATGGTAGGACCAGCCCTGCCCATCAGCGCAGACGAGTCCAAGGTTTGCTGTGAAGGGTCTGAGGGATGTGTGTCTGTGCTGCAGCTCGCCAGGTGATTGTGGCTTGGGTAGGCATACCAGCGCTTACTGTTGTGACACAGCCTGGGTCGAGGGCAGTAGTTCCCAATATTTTCACTGCTGTGGCACACCTTGCTACCTTTAATTAATTTGAGGCACACCACCATATAATTTCCAAATAAACTTATTAATATTCATGAGCCAATGAGCCAATCCAGAGCTCTTTGGGTAGTTTTTCAAAAAAAATTTCTGGCGCACCTGACGGCACACCTGTATGCTGTGGCACACTGGTTGGGAAACACTGGTCTAGGGGACTGCTTATGGTTATCTTTCATATTAATATTTCATATTTGCACTTTTCCATGTGTGATATACCATGTTTGGTATCAATAGAAAAGTTGTAATCTGCTAGGAATGATTGTATGGTTTATATGTAGGTAGCACATCTGTAAAAGATATTAGGGATGTATTTGTTTTATTTGTACTCCAGGTTATTTGGCCTCAAGCAATCCTAGACTGCCTGTCTGCAAAACTTTTGTCATCCTAATGGCTCAGAGATTTGGGGGACTCCCAGCTGCAGTGGGCCTAGACAGAAACCTGTTCAGCCAGTCACCCAGACTGACCGTGTGACTCAGTTCCATTTTGAATTGGCAAAGACTCTGAGAGTGTGGGAGAGCAAAGGGTGATAAAGGCAATAGCCCTATCTTCATTTTGTCTTCAGTCTGTCTGCAACCAACAACCTCCTCTGGAACTGTTCTCCTGAGACTGAACAAAGGACTGAGACCCACCCAGCTACTGCTGCCAGATGCATACCAGAGGAGTGGGACTAACCTACAAACTACAGGATCTTCAAGGATTTGCTTTCTGTGGACTCTGATGTATGTGATTCACTTTGACCCTTTAACATCTCTCATATTTTGTTTTTCTTTTTATATTAAACATTCAGTTGTAGTTACTACAGGATTGGCTGGCAGCATGGTATTTTGGGTTAAGATCCAAGCCTATATTATTCTGGGTGATGTGGCTGGCCCTTTGGGGTTAGGAGAACCTATTTCTTTAAGAGACCCAGTGGGTAAGAGGGACCATAGGAGCTGATGTGCATAAAGGGGGCTGTTTCTATTTCGTTATACTTGGTGATGACCAGAGCAGGGAATCAGAAGCATGTTTTATTGCTGACTGGGAGACTGGCTTAAGTACCATCCATCAGTAGTTTAGGGGCTTGACCCCTGGTTTTTGCTGCTTGTCCTGATTTTTGCACATTCAGGAGGTTATCCCAGGAGGCCCAGGTCACATTGGCATAGTCTCAGCAGGATCCACAGAACCAGAACACTTGGGTTTTGCGATCAGGACCGCATGCTATTCCCAAATTGTAAACTTGATACTGAGAGAGTCAAAGGTTAAAATGGTCGTAATGAGTGAGCAGCAATCATATAAAGGGATGAGTGCAAGAGAGCTCAAGGATTTGTGTAAGAAGAGAGAGGTAGCTGTTAAGGGCAATGTCTCAAAGCAGAGGTTGAGAGATCTGCTTATGGGCAATGATCAGAAAATGGGAGCTCAACCTGATCCTGACTTAGCAGCAGCTGGTGCAGAGGAAAGCAAGCAGCCAGGCCCAGGAAGGGACCAGCATATACAGACAGAGAAAGATCTGATGCAACTTAGCTCGTTGGAACACCAAAAAATGCATGAGGTGAAAGAAGCATCAAAAGAAAGAGCTCATCGAGGGCGCATGGAAGAGATACAGATGAAAGAAGCAGCCAAGAAAAAGCTCATCAAAAGCATCTGGAGAAGGTGGCAGCTGAAGATAAATCTTGTCAAAGGTGAATGGAGGAAGTGGCAGCAGAGGAAAGGTCTTGACAAAAGCAATTGGAGCTGGCCCGGATCCAACTCCAGATCCAGGATGGGGAAAAAGGACCTGTCTTCACCTGAAAGTTCCTTGAGTTCCTCCATCAAGGAGTTGGAAAGAATCTGTCCCCCTCTCAAAGACGACAAGGACATTAAGGGATTTTTGTATACATTTGAAAGACTGTGTGAGTTCCATAAAATCCCTGATGAGAAAAGGATGCCTGTTCTCCTCACCAGACTATGGGAGAGGGCCAGAGAGGTATTTAATTATATGGAATTGAATGATGCATTAGATTATGGAAAGTTTAAAGAAACCGTATAGCAAAGGTTTAAAAGTACTCCTGAGTCTTACCAGTTAAAATTTAGAAATTATATGCAATCTGGTAATGTTAGCTATACTGAAATGCCTCATAAGCTACTGGGGTATTTGAAAAAATGGATTATGGGGGCAAGACCTTATGGTAGTTTTGAAAAGCTGGTCGATTTGTTTGTCAGGGAGCAGCTCCTGGAAATAGCTCCCACTATTTCAAGGCAGCTGTACTCCATAAGAAGCCCAATACATTTTGGAGGCAGCTGAAATTGCTGATGATTTCATTTAGAACAGGAACTAGGACAGGTACAAGCCTCAAGGAAAAAGCACCCCCCACTTCTCACAGTCTAGAAGGGAGGATGGGCCCAAGAATAGGATTAGCCCCAGACTGGCTAGAAAGACTTATACTGCCCCAGAGTCTAAGACCTCTCCACTGTGGGGACACCCATCTACATTCTATCTGGGAATGCAGGCCATATAAGACCCAACTGCCCCAATCAGGGAGATAGGAATGCCCAAGGGCCAGGAACTCCTCAGTTTCCTGCCCCTTCCAATGCAATCTTTCTGAGTACAGAGACAGACCAGATGCTGGTGGATGATGCCAGCTAGGGGTTGGACCTGTGGTACGCCGGGCAGAGTGCAGTCAGGCACATCAGGCAACATGTGTTCTTATCAGTGTTCTGTGTCCGGCACTGATATCAGTTTGGCTGTGTGTGTGAATGCGTGTGTGAGTAAACTGAGACAACACTCACGACTGAGGAAACCAACACGACCACGGATCTTTGCAGAAACGAAGGTGCCAGGCTAGGCTTTATTGCAACATAGCACTATGGCAAACAATCCATATCGACAGATTTGCTGGCAGCATTGGTGCTCTCAATGCAATGAAACAGCTCAACTGACAGCAGGACTGGCTGTCACCCTCTCGGCTGCACAAAGTTTTGGCTCTGGGGCTCCTACTTTTATACCTTATCTGAATTGACTTGTACATCCCTCCTTTGATGCCACCCCTAAATTTGATAGGTCCCTGGGCATCACCATCCATCAAGGTGTCATGACTTGGCTAAACCTCTCCTTTGTACAGGTCACTTCAACCCAGCATACGTTCTTATCTCTTTTGGCATGAGACTGGGCTAGCACCACCTTTCTCCAAGTCTTTATTCAAGTACATTCACATCTTTGTCTTAGTACTTTTTCATCTTTGTCTTAGTACATTCTCATATTTAGCTTGTGCCAGTTTTGATGAGGTTATCAGGGTCCCATGCCCTATGTGCATGCCATTCAGGCCCACTTTCTTAGATCGCTTCACTAGGCCTCAAGCCAATACCTAGGCGCTTATTTAACCTTTTACTTTCTCCTACAGGACCCAAATACTGCAGTGATGAATGCTGCCACATTAATAGTCCCCAGTGCAGGGCAGGGGGTTTACCTCACCAACTACATGAGAACAGATATATGGAAGGGAAATGAGGAATTCATAAGAAGTGCCAGAGTCAATGGAATTGGGTGTACTGGATGGAAGGATATGGCCTCAGAGATTACCCTACTTAAAAGGGAATTAGTCCAGGAGGAGGATTACTTGCCAGACCAAAGCATGGACTTGGTGGCACTGTCAGAGTATAGGATCTTAGCCAAGATCCATTTGGAATGGGAAGGATTTAAGGGAGACATGGTGGTCAGAGTCTGAGAACTCCTCCCAGTGGATGTGCTAATTGGGAATATTATGGTCACTGATAGCAGTGTGAATGCTGTAACCTGGTCACAGGGAAGGTATGGTCAGGACGCAGATAGCCTTGTCAGTGGCCAGGCAAGAAGCAGGGAACAGAAAGAGAACTCCCCTCAGACACTGCCTGCTGAAGTGGGGTTGGATGGTCCTGAGGTGGATCTGGGTTCAAGTGAAAAGCAGAGAGAGTTTGTGAGGGCCCAACAAGAGGATGTTTCTTTGGAGGGGGCCAGAACAGCTGCCAGAGGCTCAGCCACAAAAGAGGAGAAGGCAAGGAGGTTTTTCATGCAGGAGGGTCTGCTGTACAGAGAACCCTTTAAAGGAAAGAAGCAGTTGTGCAGTGACAACTGCAAGCAGTTTGTGATCCCAGAGAGATACAGCGGTAACCTGCTGAAACAGGTTCATGATGGGCTTTTGCAAGACATATGGTCATAGAGAAGACCTATGAGAGGCTGAAGTGAAACTTCTTTTGGCCTTACATGTGTAACTCAGTGAGAGGTTGTTGCAGGAGCTGTGATTTGTGTCAGAAGTGCAAGAGTGTGAAAGGTCCCAAGAAGGCATCCCTACAGCCTCTGCCTGTCCTTGGGGAGGCATTCGCCAGGGTATCTGTGGACATTGTGGGGCCACTCCCTAGGCCGTCCAGGAATGGGAAGAAATATATTCTGGTGCTGGTAGACTTTGCCACCGGGTACCCAGAAGCAGTGGCCTTATCTAATGTGGAGACTGAAACAGTGGCTACAGTCCTGTGTACCATATTCAGCAGAGGGGGTTTGCCCAAGGAAATCGTGTCTGACCAGGGTACCAGCTTTATGTCCACTGTACTTAAGCAGCTTTGGGAGATGTGTGGGGTGAGGCACCTGAAGGCTGCCCCATATCACCCTGAGACAAATGGTTTGGTAGAGAGATTTAATAGGACATTAAAGTCCATGCTCAGGATGTATGTGGACAGATGCCAAAATGACTGAGATGTCTTGCTACCCTTTTTGCTATACGCATACAGGAGTGTACTGCAGGAGTCTAGGGGGTTCACTCCCTTTTTACCAACTTTGCCCACCAACTCAGGGTATGCTCATTTATTAGGGTTACTTTATCTCTAGGAAAGATAATTCTATTAGAGTATGTCCACACAGGCTCCTTATTTCGAAACAACAGAGGTTGTTTTGAAATAAGAAGTGGCATGTCCAAATGATGTTCTCTCGTTTCGAAACAATGAGTTCCGTTGTTTTGAAACAAGAGCCATTGTTTCGAAACGGCTTAAACCCCTTCTGTTTCGAAACAATGGTTGTTTTGAAACAACTCATTTAGAAATAACCCCGTTGGGATGTGCTGTTTCAAAATGACGGTTATTTCGAAACGACTCATTTTGAAATAACCATCATCCGGACATGTTATTTTGAAACAAGCGTTGTTTCAAAATAACAGTCTGACCTTCTTCCCAGGGTGCACAGCACCCTGGGGAACAGGAAACTCCTGCCTGGGTGTGCCTGTCAGGCAGTGTGCCCAGAGCCATCTTCAGGCATGGCTTCCCAGGCAAGCACTGCCACTGGGGGGCAACGCAGGGCCCCTGTCTGGATCCCTAAGGAGGTTCGCTGCCTCCTCAGGATCTGGCAGCAGCCAGACATCATGTCCCAGTTCTGGGCCTCCCACCAGAACTGGGACATTTATGTCAACATTGCTGCGGCAATGTCAGAGCAGGGTCACCCCCACAGCACAGAGCAGGTCCGCAGTAAGGTTAAATCCTTATGCCAGGACCATGCCCGGACCCAGGAGGCCCAGGAGCTCCAGGGGGCAGGGAGCACAGCCACCTGCCCCTACTTTGAGGAGCTCCACACATTCCTGGGTCCAGAGCCCAGTGGTCTCCCCACTGAGGCTCTGGACACAAGAGTCCAGCAGAGTCCCTCATTGGGCCTAGAGGCACCAGGGACTGCCTCAGATGTCTCTGTCCGGGGGCCTCCAGCCACAGCACCACCAGCAGCGGAGGCCACCCCAAGCAGCCTGAAGCTGTTCACCAGACCCGATGCGGGGAGCAGTCTGGAGGATGAGGGGCCCAATACCATCTCAGCTCCTGGGTCCAACACGGAGCCCGGGACATCTCGCCGGACCTCTGGAGCTCCCGTGGGTAAGTATTCCCCTCCCACCAAGGCACACAGGGAGGGGCCTGTTCAGCAGGCCACGGGCAGCGAGGGGGTCCAGGGCTGGGCACTGGGGCAGGTAGGGTACAGGGTCGGTGGGTGCAGAGGCCCCGCCTTGGCCACAGGTCCCAGAGAGACAGGTGACACCAGGGTCACAGGCCCCTGTGTGCCTGGGGGTGGTTAACAGGGGCTGGCTGTTAAAGATGCAGCCGCATCTTGGGCAGGGTGGAGAGCATGCAGGCCACACCCCTGGCAAGTGGTCTTGGGAGACCCCCCAGAGCAAGGCATGGCTGAGTCCAGCTCACCCTAGTGGGCACAACTAGCACGTGTTTCTCCAGGGTACGGTTCCCAGATGTCCGGCAAAAGGAGAACATGGTCCCCTTTTTACTGTCCTGTTCTTCTTTTTACCCTCACATTCTCTGTCTGGCAAGCAGTTTAAAATACAGGAGTTTGTCAGGCTTTTTAATGTAGGAGCTGACTAGTGATTTGTATAGGCAAGTGTTCCAGGGCCCCCTAAACCCCAAGGAATACCACAGCGAGACAACATTTTCTCCCAGTGCCCTCCAATGTCCTCCGTTGGGTCCTTTCCTGGCCTCTTTTCGAGGCTTTGGGGGCCGGTAGCCCTACCCCAGGACCTTTTTAACCCTATCCGAGCAGGATTTCTCTTGCTCTCTGAGCTAGAGAGCATCCAGGTTGTCAGATGCAGAAGGCCCGGGCTTGGGTGCCGAAGGCGTCCTGAGTCCTTTGTCAGAAGGTCCGCTCACCATGGAAGGCAGAGCAGGGTCCTAACTGATATGTCTTGAAGGAGAGGGAACCAGTGTTGTCTGGGCCAGTCTGGGGCTATCTGGATGATGAATGCCTCATCTGTGAGGACCTTCAGGAGCACTTGGTGAACCAAGGGAATTGGCGGGAAGGCATACATTAGGGCTCCCGACCAGTTGAGGAGGAAGGTATCACTGAGAGAACCTTTCTCCCGACCTTGGAGGGAGCAGAACTGAGGGCATTTGCGGTTCTGCGCTGTGTAAAAGAGGTTGATATGAAGGGTTCCCCATCTGGCTGTCAGCAGGGAGAATACCTCATTGTGGAGGGACCACTCATGATTCGCCAGGGGCTTTCTGCTGAGTGAATCCACTATGCCATTGTCCACCCCGGGAAAATGGGCTGCAGTTGGCGTGAAGTGATGGTCTATCGCTAGTTGCCAAAGCTTGGTCGCTTCCTCGCATAGCGCCGAGGAGCAGACTCCCCCTTGATGATTCATGTGGAACACAGCTGTTGTATTGTCTGAAAGGATTTGGACCACCCTGCCCTGGATCTGGTCTAGAAAGGTCATGCAGGCCAGTCTGATGGCCCTGAGCTCCTTCACATGTATGTGGAGGAGGCTGTCCTTGGTGTTCCAGATACCTTGCGTGCAGAGGTCCCCAGACAGGTGGGCACCCCATCCTGAGTTGGAGGCATCCGTTATCAGGGTCACTGAGGGCTTGGATTCCCTGAACGGAATTTCTCCCATCGCGAAGTCAGGGTCCCTCCATATGCGGAGGAACTCCAGGGCATACTGGGGTACTGAGATGACCTTGTCTAGGCAGTCCCTTTCTAGTTGGAAGCTTGTGGCGAACCAGAGCTGGAGCAGTCGCATCCGCAGGCAGGCTAATCAGATTACCGATGTGGCCGCTGCCATGTGCACCAGGAGCTGCATGCATCTGCGTGCTGTGGTCAGCCCGGGCGTCTGGAGCTCCATGATGATAGACTCAGACTCTAAGGTCAGAAGGGACCAATGTGATCATCTAGTCTGACCTCCTGCATAGTGCAGGCCACAAAACCTCACCACCCACTCCTACAATGAACCTCAAACCCATAACTGAGCTAGTAAAGTCCTCAAATCATAATTTAAAGACTTTAATAGAGAGAATCAACCAGCAAGTAAGCCATGCCCAATGCTACAGAGGAAGGCAAAAAAAACCCCCAGCATCCAAGCCAATCTGCCCTGGGGGAAAATTCCTTCCCGACCCCAAACATGGTGATCAGTTAAACCCTGAGCATGAGGGCAAGTCCACAACAGCCAGCTCAAGAGGAACTTCTCTATAATAACTCAGAACCCACTCCATCTAATGCCCCTTCCCATGTCCCTATCATACCCATCACCAGTAGTAAAAGAGACACAATGGCCAAGCTACACTGTTCATCATATCATTCCCTCCATAAACTTATCAAGCTTGGTTTTGAAGACACCTAAGGTTTTTGCCCCTACCATTTCCCTTGGTAGACTATTCCAGAATTTTACTCCTCTGATGGTTAGGAATCTGCATCTAATTTCAAGCCTCAATTTTCTGAAGGACAGTTTGTATCCATTTGTTCTTGTGTCCACATTGGCTCTGTATTCAAATAATCCCTCTAATGTATTTATAAAGAGTAATCATATCTCCTCTCAGCCTTCTTTTGAGAAGACTAAACAAACCAAGCTCTTCAAGTCGTCTCTCATATGGAAGATTTTCCATTCCACGATTCATCCTTGTAGCCCATCTTTGCACCTGTTCCAGTTTGACTTCATCTTTCTTAAAGATGGGTGACCAGAACTGTACACAATACTCCAAGTGAGGTCGCACCAGCACGCTTTAGCTTTTTTTACTGCCACATCGCATTGGCTACTCATTGTCATTCTGTGATCAACCAGTACGCCCAGGTTCTTCTCCTCCCCCATCACTTCCAGCTGATGCATTCCCAGCTTATAAGAAAAATTCCTGTTATCTATCCCTAAGTGCATGACCTTGCACTTCCCATTGTTGAATTTCATCCTGTTTCTAATGCTCCACCTTACAAGGTCATCCAAATCATTCTGTATGCTATCCCGATCCTCCTCTGTATTGGCAATACCTCCCAGCTTGGTGTCATCTGCAAACTTAATTAGCACATTCCCACTTTTTGTGTCAAGGTCAGTAATGAAAAGGTTGAATAAGATAGGTCCCAGGACCGATCCTTGGGGAACTCCACTAGTAACCTCCTTCCAGCTAGACAGTTCACCATCTGATGGTGTAGATGGACTGAAATCTTGAGAGAGGCAAGGATGTGGTGCCTTGCCGGGTGTTTAAGCGTGCCCCAATGAACTCTATGTCCTGAGTGGGGCAAAGCTTGGACTTCTCCAAGTTTATGTGGAAGCCCATGAACTCGCACAGGTTCATTACCATGTCAGCATGGTCTTGTACTTGTCGATTTGACTTGCCCATTATGAGTGAGTCATCTAGGTAGGGTTAGATTCTTACACTCCACCTGCGTAAGAATGCTGCGACTGGTGCAACACACTTGTGAACACCCTGAGGGCTAGCATTAACCTGAAGGGGAGGGTGGTGAACTGGTAATGGTGTCATGCCAGTACAAACCTGAGAAACTGCCTGTGGTGGGGTCAAATGGCTATGTGGAGGTAAGCATCCTTTAGGTTTAGGGCTGCAAAACCACGCTTCTGGGGACAGGGAGGGGATGATCTGTGGTAGGGAGACCATAAGGAATTTTATTTTCTTTATGTTTTTGTTGAGTGCTCTGAGATCTAGAATGGTTCATAGGTCCCCATTGGGTTTGGGGACCAGGAAGTAGCAGGAATAGAACCCTTTGCTGCATTCTCTCTTGGGAACCTTTTCAATGGCTCTGAGGGAGAGTAACTTCTGGCATTTGACCTCAAGTTTGCCTAGCAGATCTGGGTTCTCTGGGGTTATGGGAGAGGGTGGCTCTCTGTCCCAGAGGGTTGAGAGGAACTGGATGCGGTATCTTCTGGCCACTGTGTCAAGGACCTACTGGTCTGACGTGAGCTGGGTCCATCATGGAGCAAAGTGGCGGAGGTGGTGGGGGGAGAACAGGGGTTATGGAGCGCTGGCCTCGTGGGGATCGTCAAAAATGCTGTTTGCGGCCTGATGAATGGTCCAACCCCTTTCCGAGCCATCCCGACTGGGAGGCGCCCAGCTTAACCCCTTTACCTGATCGGCTTTTGTCCTTGTCCAGGTCCCTGAGGTGGCGCTGGGGAAACTGGAGAGATCTCAGAAACTGGGTCTGCAGTTGCAGCTGTTGTTTCAGTTGCTGTAACTGCTGTTGTAGCTGGTGTGACCTCAAGGAGTTCCTAACAGGTTAAGGGGTGTAGATCCCAAGGGGTCTCAGTGTAGCCCTTGAGTCCTTCATACCATGCAGCTTCACATCTGTGGAAGGTGCAAAGAGGTTGGGGCCCTCAAAGGGAAGATCCTGGATAATCTGTTGCATCTGCATGGAGAGACTGGAGTTCTGGAGCCAGGCCAAGTGGCGCATCACCACTGCTGATGCCATTATACGTGCTGCTGTGTCCACAGCATCCCAAGTTGCTGCGAGCGCATCCCTGGATGCTCTCTCTCCTTCGTCCAGCATTGCCTCGAAGTTCCTCAGGCAATCCTTGGAGATGACTGAGTGGAGATTTCATAGAGCTTCCCACAGGTTGAAGATGTAGTGCATCATCAAGGCTGAATGATTTGAGATGCGCAGCTGGAGGGCAGCAGAGGAGTAAACTTTCCTGCCCAACAGTCAAGCCTCCTCGCCTCTCTGTTCTTGGGCGTGGTGCTAGGTTGACCTGGTCTCTCCCTTTGTTTAACTGCATCAACCACCAGGGATCCTGGGGCCGGGTGATGAAACAGGAAGGGGAATCCTTCCGGGGAGACAGAGTATTTCTTATCTGCTACTTTGGACACTGGCAGGATCGAGGAAGGCATTTGCCAACGTTCCTGGATGATGCGGAACACCATGGCATGCAAGGGGATTGCGACCTTAGCCACCGGGGCTCTACGGCACGTGACGAAGAGAGAATCATCTTCCACTTGGATCACCCCTAGCTTGAGCTTCAGGTTCACCGCAATGCGGCAGAGAAGGTTCTGCTCGACGTGAGGATCCCCTTCGCGGTCGGCAGACATATCGATTAGGCACTCATCGGGTGACGAAGATGATGGGGCCCTTGATCTGCTTCATTGGGTAGAATCAGGGTCTGGGTCATTGTCGGAGAAATCCAAAGACTCCGGTGCCGGTGAGCGGGTGTAGCAGAAAGAGGTATCGTCTGCCGTTGCATTCAGCCAGTCAAGGGTCCACTCGTTGTGTGGAGACCTCAAAAGTGGCATAGGAGTCATGAGCGGAGCAGGTGCCTCCCCTGATGAGTGCCTTCCCCTTGAGCCCAGTAACACAGAACTTTTCCGGGCCCACTTTCTCAGGCACTCCTCTGGAGGGTGAAGAAAGGGGTCTTCCAAGGACAATCCAGATGACCTCCCCCCCCGACAGCCGGCAGTCCGGTACCAAGAGTTCCTTGGGGGAGCGATGAGGCGGGGCTGTAGAACTTGGGCCCGGTACCGGGTTTGACAGTGCCGGGTCGGAGAGGGGTGAAGAGGCCCACAATGGTACTGGTATCAGTGCGGACGTTGCTGGTGCCGAGTCCAATGGTACCAGAAGTGGCGGCACCGGAAGCAGTGTTATCGGCAATGGTACGAAGTCCAGCCGTACCAGGCTTGATGACTGTGCTGGACTTGTGGGCGGTGCCGCCCGGGGCGGTGCTGTATCCAGAGGTGCTGAGGGAGGCAATGCCGTTGTGGCCCATTTCTTCTTGTTCTGCACCAAAGCCAGGTTTAAATGCCCTTGGTGAGCTGGTGCCTGAGCTGGGGCCCTACCTGGGGAGGCTGGAAAGCTACCAGGTGACCAGCGAGGTCGGTGCCAAGGAGGTCATAGAATCATAGAATCATAGGGTTGGAAGGGACCCCATGAGG
>ML682022.1:1244912-1278643 GCA_007922195.1 Podocnemis expansa | reverse complement strand
TTTGATTTTCAATTCTATTGTATCTACCTCCCTGGATTTTCTTTTGGGGTTGACCTCCCCCTCCTGCCTCAGGCATTAGGGCTTCATTAGAGGTACCATAGAGGGCTGAGATTTTGAGCCTGGTACCGGAGATTGGCAGGGATCTTGAGCCCAAGCTGATTGAGGATCCAGCAGAGCTCTGGTGGCTCGGCCACTTTCAAGCAGAGCGGCTCCGATCCCCAAAATTAGGCGGAGGCGACGCTCCCTTTCCAGCCAAGTCCTCCACTTGAAGGATCGGCAAATGCAGCAGTCTGCTGAAAGGTGGGACTCACCCAAACAAGCGAGGCATTTCTTGTGTGGGTTGTACATCGGGAAAGCCTTGCAGCATCTCAAGCACGGCTTGTAACCTTGCATTTCGAGTTTCGCATTAAAGACAGACCCCTGCATTTCACAAGATAACACTGATCCAAACCGAAGCTGATGGTAGAAAAAGGAACTGGGAGACTCAGGGTCAGGGTCACCTATATAGCCATGGTCGCTTCATGGAGGGGGCATTGGCTGTGCACCCTGATCTGACAGGCTAACGCTAAAGACTTTCCGAGCTACCGTGTGCTGCGGCACATAGACACCTGTAACTGAATGATGTGAGCAGCGCTCGAAGGAGAATGATCTGATAATTGCTGAGTTTGTTCATGTTGGTATGAGATTCCCCATCAGGCAATGCTTCCCTGCTTCTTCAATCCCAGAGTTCAGTGCAGTTCCTGCTTCTTCAATCCCAGGGTTCAGTGCAGTTCTTGCTTTGGAGCCTGACTCTCCATAGTCAATGCAAATGAAGCTCAATTAACTGTGCTGACAGCTTTTGCTTATGGGTCGATAAGGATGTCTCCCATTTCCTACTGTTTTTGGTTTTCAGTTCAAGCAGAGGTTGGGGGGTGTCTGGGGGGGAAGGCACAGGCTGGATACTATGCTCTGATTCCTCAAGAATGCGGAGCTAACACGTAACAAGTCCCCCTGTTGATGGGGTGCTTGCCCTGAGCAAGTATTCCCACCACATTTTACTTAGTGATACTGGGTTAGGGTTACCAGATACCAAAGCATGGAAAGGAGGACAGGGAAGTTGGAAAAGGAGGACATTGGAGGACACATGAACAATATGTAGTATTAATGTAATATTCTTCTGTTTCTAGGGGGGCATGGAACACTTCCTCCTAAGAACAGGGTGTTCTGGGGCATTCCAGCATACTTTAATCCCTGTAAATAAAAAGCCAGACAAAATCATGTATTTTTAAAATGTCTGCTGGATGGAGGACATGAAGGTAAAAAGGAGAACATGTCCTCCTTTTGCTTGACATCTGGTAACCCTATAGTGGGTCTGACCTTCAATCCATTGCAGCCACTGCATCAGTCACTGGATCCAACAAACCAGCATAACCAGACCAATTACTAGTATAATTTGGAAGCCAATGATCACCACAATAGGGTGAAGCAAGATATTTAAAAAGCCTGTTGCACTGGGGCTCCACCCAAGCAAAGATTCCCCCCAGGAATGTTGGCCTGCACTTTTAACTGTGGCTGCTAGTCTAGAGATTTCCTGCTTGTAGTGTTAAACTTCAACTTTACCATTCTCTCCTAAGGCTTTGAGTCTTTGTAATTCAGCTTGCAAAGAGGGATGTGTTAATAGGTTCTTAATAGCAGTGAGACTTATTCCCAGTGAAACGGGGGAAACCTTCTTCGAGCACTGCTCGGATGCATTCAGTAATAGGTGTCTCCATGCCGGAGTGCCGGATTGGTTGGAAAAAACTTGTCCTAGCCTGTCAGGAGAGGAGCGGTGGCCTCCGCCCCTCGCACCACCCTGTGGCTATATATACGGCCGCCTCCTGACCCCTCCTCAGTTTCATTTCTTCTGCCTTGCGTGTTGGAATTGGAACGTCCGCTTCTTGCAAACTGCAAGCAGCCTGTCCCTTTCTTCAGCTTGCTGTCCGGCTGGGAGCATCTCCTTGTGGATTTAATTCCACTACAAGAGTTCCCACTACCACACCAGAACATCTCATCGACTACTCCAGGGTTCAAACCCTGCGCCAAGTGTGGCAAGGCATTCCCCCGGGATGACCCCCACGGGAAGTGCCTTAGGTGCCTGGGCAAAGACCACATGCTCTCAGCTTGTTCCATTTCCATGGTCTTTCCTTCAAACCCAGAACAATCAAGGAGAGGGAACAGCAACGCCACACCCTAGCCTTGGAGGAGGCCTGGCACCTTTCACCCGAGGCTTCGGGTTCACACCCGGCACTGAGACCCAGCTCAGCTCTGGAGCCTATGCGGCACTGCACCACCGGTAGCCGCCGCCACCGCCGCCGCACCACGTCGGTGCCGACTCCAGCACCTCAGCACCTACCCAGCGCTCCTGCACCTCGGCGCCACTCGAGGTTGCCCTCAGTTAGCCCGGCACCACTGGTACCGGGATTGCCTCGGTGCTGCTCCACATCATCTCTGGTTCCGATGGCCCCGTACGGTCCAGCCTCATCGGTGCCAAGCTCACCCCAGCACCAGCCAATTGCACCCTTGGCATCACAGACCCTCCATAGCCCGGTGCCACAGAAGCATGAGTCCTCCCGCCCAGGCAGTCCTCCCTCCCCGGGCTAGGACTTGTCACCAGGCCAACTGGAGTCACTCCTCGTCCCATCCACCCCAGAAGCAGTGGAGGCAGTACAAGCCCTCCTGCTACTCCTGACACCCCCTGCCCAACTCCCAAACAGAAGGGGCAAACCGGCCTTCATATCGGAGGCCTTGGTCCATCTGAGGTGTTCGCCCTCACCACACAGCCCCCCCGTCGTCTACTTTAGTGGGGGCTGGCACCACCCTACCATCGCTGGTACTGGCCTGGGAGTCTCGTTCCCCTTTCCCTGCTTACAGCCCAGAGGAAGGACCTTCCAGGTGTTCCAAACGACCTCGGCACCGCACATCGACCATCACCCTTCTGTTTTAGGCTGCGGGAATGGTCCTCTCCAAGGAACTCCCTCCCCACCACGGTGAGCTCCCAGTACCGCTCTCTCTCTGGCATCAGGATCTTACACGGGAAACCTATTGGTGCATTTTGATTTGTTGCACCGGGAGACAGCCCATTTAGGCATGGAGGTGCAGCCCTTGAGTCTCCCTCCTGATACCCTTTTTGGACGAGCCTTTGCCTCAACGGCACCCTTAGCAGTCCCGCCCCACCCGAGCATATGGGACCTTGCACACTCCCAGTGGCAGAGCCCAAGTTCCATTGACCCAGTTTCGGGTACGGTGAGCGTAAAGTATTGGGTGTCTGAGTTGGACTACCTCAAACCTTGTTGGCAACCCGGTCCCCCTGAGGGACATAGTCCAGATGGCAATGGGCCCCAGGGAGCCCCCCAGTGACCCCCTTCCATCCTCCAGGGAAACCAGGGAACCGGATCTGCTAGGCCATAAAGTCTACTCCTCATCTGCCTTCCAACTACGAGTGGCAAACAGCCAGGCTATAAGCAGCAGGTACTTGCTGGATGTCTGGGAGTCACGCCAGAAATTTAGAAGCCTGCTCTCACCTGAGGCTAGAGAGGAGTATGATGCCTTTCTAGAGGAAGACAACCTAATCTCCCAAGATCTCCTCCTTTTGGCACGTGATGCGGTGGACACAGCCACTCACACCGTGGCGTCAGCGGTTACCATCCACAGGGTGGCATGGCTTAGGGAAGCTAGAGCGCCCCCTAACACACAGCAGGTGGTCCTCAACCTGCCCTTTGAGGGGACTGTTTTGTTTCCCCCTGAAACCTTCTCGGTGGTGGGCACCACCTGAGATCCTCAGGGAGAGGCCAAGTACTTTGGCCTGCTCCCCCACGGACCCACCCCCCCAACTTAGTTTTCCTCCCCCCCCCGTCAAATTCCCAATCTTCTCCCAGAAGGGGATCACAGGGGAGTTTTCTTCCACCGCTTTATCCGCTGTGAAGGCTGGGTCTTTGCCCCTTCTCCCACAGGGAGGGGTCCACTACTCGCCACCACCCCACTTCGATCCTCGGGCATAGAGGGGTAAGGGCGTCAGCTTCGCAGATGGCCGCCACACCCCCTTTCCCCTTGAAGGGAATCAGGATTTGGTGGGAACCATTCCCCCCGCTCCTCCTTTTCCCATTTGCTACTGCGCTAGCAGGCTTCGGATCTGGGGCGACATGGTCCTGACAATATAATGATGCCCCTGCCTGCACCAACGGTACCTGACTACTGTGGTCTACTCCCCACATCCCTTAAGCAGCAACTCCTCCAAAGATGCATGGAAAACTGCCTCTTTTCCCTCTCCCCACATCTTCCTTCCCAGATATCCCCCTACCACGCGTCCCGCACGCCAACACCATTGCCGGGGACAAGAGGTGTGTCTTGTTGTAGCCCCAGCCCTGCTGCAGAGGCTCTGAGACGCACATATTCAACGCCTACCCGCAATCAGAACTGTGCCTGTGACCCTGATGCCTCCCTCAGGTAGGCATCCTCGAGTCCAGGTCGGGGGGGGGGATACCTCCGGTCACATACCATCGGCTCAGTGCGCACCAGCCTTTGCGACCCCAACCTCAATCCGACAGGAACATCTCCTGCTCACCAAAGGGGACACATCCACTTACCCAGGGTGGATCTTTACCTCTGAAGGGGGCCAAGGTGAACGGCCCACCCCAAACCATTCCCTTTATGGGAACTACGGCTCCACACCCTCACCTCTTGGTGATCTAAGTGATGACCAGGGCTCCCACCCTAGGAACCCTTGTCCTCAGTCTGCCTCCCAATCGCGGTGGTCAATTCCCCTTACGCCATCGCCCGTAAACATGGGCCGGGTGTACCTTCCTCAAACTCCCAGACAGGAAACCTAGGAGACGACACTTAGTCACATCTCCATGTAAGGGAACAGCAAGGGGTCACCCTATCAGGCCTTCTCTCATCAATGCCCTCCTCCACGTCACCAACCACCATACTGGGCAGGAGACCATGTATAGGCAGAGGGGATCCTCCCCCAGGGACTTGTAGCTGCCCTTTTCTTCCTCTCAGTCTTGTACCCTGGCAGGGCACACCCCCTCCCCCCTTTCACTCTTTATTTTCTTGGGGCCCTCCCACTACATCTGATTGCAGACCTATAACTCTACCGTGGGGTTACCCCCCCCCCGTGTGTTGGTAGCGCCCAATAGTACTGTTGTTCCTCCTCAATTCTTGAGGATCTGTTTACATACAATGCCCGTCCACTGGTGTGATAGACAGAGGGAATCAAGCTAGAGCCTTTTTCTGACAATATCCAGGAATCTGGGGATCGTACTCCCTCAAATTGCCTGCCAGCTTCCCGCCTGGGGAAAAGACTTCGTTTGGTCCTCTAACCCCCAGAGTACCTTGAAATACTGCAGTTGCTACCCTGTGGTGGATTCACTTCCTAGCTGGTAGGAAATGAACCTCCTCCGGCATCGGGGTTCTCAGGTTATCCCTGTACTGAGGAGTTTTTCCTTGGCACCCACTGGTGCGGCAGAGCAGTAGCGCTATCCCTCCAGGGAGTACTGTAGGTGCTTGAGACTGTGACCTTACACGGCACTTCTATGAACCTTTTTGGTCCATGCTGGGGTGACCAAATGATAGCAGGCGCTATTCCCAATCCTTCTTCTCCCTCCCTCACATACTCGTGAAGGCTCTTGCGATGCAAAGTCCTGCAAGATTATAGGCCGAGCTGACCTTTCCAGTGAGTTCTCATGCTCCAGTGGGCCTTATAAGGATCAACTCAATAGCACTGCCTCAGGTCACCTTGTTTTTGGTGGCTTTTATGTCCCAGAGCCTCTCTCCTGCGAGAACCCGGCCCTTGGTACCTGTTTTGGTTGAAACCGTGCGCTCCTGCACTACCTGGTTTTATAGCTAGCATACCATAGGCCCCCCGTTCTGGTCAGCTTGGCCTCTATATGCTGCTGTTTAGTGGCTTGTGGGTCTTCTCAGTCATTCTCGAGCCCCACCCTACAACCCTGTATCCTCAACTTCACCCACATCAACCAGACTCGGCTACGTCTGGTCACGACCTGGACAAGAGATATGGTTATTCTCCTATGGCTACCTGCGTACCCAGTAGTCGTCCAGATCAGTTCATAACCATGTGGTTCCAGCTAAGTCTTCGGGTGATCAGTTCAGGGAGTAATCTCCACCCTGTCTTCGTTCTCGTGTGAGACATGGCTAATATGGCTAAACCCGCACTTGTTGGCATCCAGCGTTCTCCCACAAGTCCATGCTGCAAGGCCCATGGCCAGACACTATATTCTGTCTGTCATGCTTCACGTTTCCACCTATGCGGAACATCTAACGCAACCCTCTACGTTTATGTTGCGTCCTTTACTCCAGTTATGGTGACCTTGTTCCGACCTACTTATGCGCATATGTCTCAGCACATTCGGTCCTGCCCCTGTCCTGGGTTGGCCCTCAGCTCTTGACTCCTCTGGCCCACATCAAGACCTGTTCACCTCTTGACTCCGGTGAGGATCTTGTTGCTGGGCCTCTACCTTATGGGGCATGTTGCTGTGCTGAAGGTGAAAGAATGAACTCCACCCGCCATCCATCAGCATGGCTAGTAGTCACCTATTACTGAATGCATCCGAGCAGCGCTCGAAGAAGAACGGTGGGTTACTCACCAGTAACTGTCCTTCTTCGAGATGGGCTGCTCGGATCCATTCAGGTCCCTCCCCTCTGTCCCTGCATCTGGAGTTGGCGACTCTAAGGAACTGAGGAGGGGTTGGGAGGCAGCCGTATATATAGCCACGGGTGCCTCAAGGGGCTGAGGCCACCTCCCCTCTCCTGGCAGGCTTGGACAAGTTTTTGCCGACCAATCCAGTGCTCCAGCATGGAGACACCTATTACTGAATGGATCCGAGCAACCCATCTCGAAGAAGGATGGTTACTGGTGAGTAACCCACTGTTGTATAACTCAGGGTAAGCATTTAAATGTTTTACAGTCCACGTAACAATGGTGGTTACATTACAGAACAGTGATTAATGTAAGGTACCATGAGTTGTATCCATTGTCCATTAATCAATACAATATCACATCTCATTCTTACACATACACATGCTTTTCCAATATAAACAATAACAGATTCACTTTCCTGGGTAACATCAAAGGAACAATGAGACTTATTTCCAGGTTGTGGGAAGAAGCATTCATCATGTTCTTCCCATGCTTGGTCTTCACAGATGTACCCCAAACCTTCCTTTTGCTTACATCCTTTTACATTCACTGTATTCCACACGTTATCTTTCTGCCATGCCCAAGTGTTATGATCTCTGGAGTACAGAGTTATCATCAATCTGTAATCCCAGTGGAACCACTGGGTAGATAACTTTAGTTTTCTTGCCTGCCACAGTTATTAGAAATAACTGCAAACTTTTCTGGTGGTGATTATATGAAGCACTAACTAACCTCCACCATAATTGGAGAACCAATTCTTCCTTTGTTACATGGGGCTGAATTAAGTTGATTGTCTCCATGGGAATTTGTCCTTGTGTGGCTTGCCGAATTATTCCCGTGATGACATTTTGAGTAAGAGCCTGAGCCTGCTCACACGCTGAAGCCAATTAAATATTGTTTTGGAGGGACTGTACCCCAGATACCATTAACCTTTCATCTCTTTCTATAAGTTGTTCCCACCCAGGAAACACCTTACTTATTAACTGCTGTTCCTCACTTAACTGTTTCAAAGATGCTGTTAACGGGGTTCCTATATTTTCTGTGGCATAAGACAGTTTATTAGCCATAACTTCAATATTTGCAGTATCAAGTAAAGAGACTCCTCCTCCCACAGGTGCCATCCAGTCACTTAATTCTCTTTTAACTCTATTTACATGGTCAGCCCCTTGCCACATTTTTACCCATTCCTCCCAACCCTTATGGTTAGTGCCAATCAAGGGAGCGCATGCAGGTACAATGTGAAAGATGTTCATGCCTTTTAAATGGATTTCAACCTCCTTCAGTGAGGTCTGAGGTTGAAAAACCAATTGTTCTTGTTGATCCAATTTTAACAAATGAGGTCCCACAACTGGGGCTATTAACTGTCAGAGGGGAGTGAGGTTTGTAATCGGGGTCAAAATTTAAAACTTTTTTGTTGTCCGTTCAATCCAAGTCCACACTGGTTTACAGAAGAATGGGACAGAGTCTGTTGTGTCTTTAGTGTCATAGCATAGCTGGAATGGCTCCCCGGTGGCACTGTGTGTGCAGTTGGCAGTACTTGGCCAGGGGCAGCGTGAGTAATTGTTAGCAGCATAGAACTGGTAATGACTCTGTAGAACTAAGTCGTTGCCCCCAGTTCCATAAAATCCATGCATGTGACAGAGCAACTTTACTTCCTGGGCTCCAGCAGGCAAACACTTCCAAAGGCTCAGATGGATCACTGGTTCAGCATGGGGCCTGGACAACATCAGACCCCAAACATTTATGATCAGCAAGGTTCTGGTGCAGAAATAGGAAGTCATGGCTGGTGTTCAGGACCTGTAAGGGGGTAGACGAAAGAAAAACAAACTCCCACGCTTCCCCTGTATGTACTGGGGGAATTTGGGGCTAGCATTTAGAGCAGAAGTGGAGCAATGACCTACAAGAGGGTGGTCATAATAAGTCAAGGACTTTTCTGGCCTTTTACTGCCTCAGCATCACCATTGGCATTGACCAGCCCATCCGACGCATATTTTCGAATGGCTCGAAGCCATTCCTTCTTGCTAGCCAAGAAGGGTGGCCGGCAGGATGAAGAAGTTTGTTCATTACATCTCCTAAGGGTCGGGCAAGTTACCATTTTATTTTTTTGAGCTGTGAAGAGTGCCTAAAGTAAAGAAAGCAACAATAATTCTGGAAGTGGGATTCCATGTGCCAGAGCACCTGGAGACCCACACTTCAGTAGCTATTTTGTGTTAAATGACTTTTCCTAAACATATTCACTGAATCATTTTACTGCAAACCCCTGTATCCTTCAGGGTTTAACAGAGGAATATTCAGTTCTTTGTACATTTACAGATGCTCCAGTAGTAATTGGGCTAACATTTCAGGATTTCCCATTGGAGCCCTTACAGTGGGTCTTTCTCATGTCCCTTACTTCAGAGAGGAGGCAGGGAATCCCTAACAGATGGAGGCACCTTCCTTTGGACTAGACTTGGGCACACCTACGTTGAAAAACCGTAGTTGGCCCAGGCCAGCTGATGCAGACTTGTGGTGTTGACCTGTTAGTAAGGGTCTGTTTCTGGATTGCACACCTTTAGGTAAGAGACTGGCTCCATGAAACACACATCATTTATTGAATGAGAGCATAGTACAGCAGTTCTCAACCACTGTGTTGTGATGCAAAAGTGTGTCATGGCACAAGAGGGAGTGTGTTGCCTGCAGGCTGAAAACCCTCTCTTTCCCCACCTTCAGAAATCTGCCACAGAAGGGGCAGAGAGTGTGCCTGCAGAAAGCTGCCTTGTTCATCTGTGCATGCTTGGGAGGCTGGAGCTTGAGCCAGGTGCAGGGGCAGGGGCCAGCTCCCAGAGCTGGGCTTGCTGCTACCAGGGGGCCTCACCAAAGGTTGTGGCCATGGCCAGGCTCATTTCTGGGGGACTGGGGCCAAGGACCACAACCAGGATCACAGCTGTGGCCAGTGCCGGGGGTTGGGGCTGCTGCCAGGGGTGAGGGCTGCTGCCTGGTGGTTGGGGCTGTAGCCAGGGTTTGGGGCTGCAGCCACAGCCACTGCGAGGGGTCGGGACTGCTGCTGCTTCTGGAAGCCATGGCCAGGGCTAGAGTCAGGTTTGCAGCCACTCCTGCAGCCAGGAGACACCGCTGGGTGTTGTGGCCACGGCTGGAGCTGAGGTTGATGCCACTGCTGCGGCTGCTGCCTGCGGGGCTGGGGCTGGAACCATTGCTGGGGGATCCCTCTAGGGGTTGTGGCCACTGCTGGGATCAGAGCCTGTGTTAGTGCACTGGCCCATGGGGTAAAGAATCAGGCCTGCAGGGAAGCCTTGCTGTGTTGTGACCAGGTGGGAAACCTCCCACTTGTTTTGCGACCCAGGAAACGTTTAGAACCCTGATATAGCATACATAGCCAATAATAGAACAATGCGTCAAATATGGTTTACCAATCAGTCACAAACAGTGGTTCTGATCCACCCCACTGGATATCAAGATGCTAAAAACAAAACAATTACACAGCCCCATTTACTGTGTTTCAGTCTCAGGCTCCCAGGCATCTAATAGGTCCAATAAAAAGACAAGTTATTTAAAATTATTCCCTTTATGATCTTGTGGCCCCAAAGAGTTAATCAGATTGCCAGATCAATATAAGTTTGGATATTACCATGCTGCCAGTGATTCCTTTAGTAACTAAACTAAAGGTCTGTTATAAAAGAAAGAAATAAGAAGAGAAATGTTAAATGGTCAAAGCAATCAGATTCATGCAGATGACTGTAAAGTCCATGTATAATAGCTTCTCAGTAGAACTGTGAAGTTTGTAGGCTTGTACAGTCCCTCAGGCATACATTTAGTACCTGGATGGGTCCTTCCTTTCACAGCTTCAATGGCAGATGAGTTGATCTGGAGGTAAGAAGCAGGAATGAAGCCCAGATGGGGATGGTGCAGCTATTTTTTATGTCCCTTTGTCAGAGGCATTGCTGGCCCGGGGAGGGACCCGGGGCATGGGCCCAGGCCCCGCCCCCAGCTCGCAGGCCCCGCCTTCTGGCCAGGGACAGGGCCAGAAGCTGCCCCACCGTCCTGGGCAGCTAGGCCCCCCATCCCCATCCAGGGCCGGGGCCAGAAGTGACCTCAGGCAGCTGGGTCCCACATCCCTGGTTGGGGATGGGGCCGCTGTGGACACTGCCGGCTTGTCCCCAGATCTTCAGCCCGATTGGGCCAGAGCTGGGGCACCGGTGCTGGGATTCAGGGCACGTGACCCAGGTGCCCAGCGCCAGCGACACCTCTGCCTTTTGTCATGTGGTTTGTCCTAAACACAGCACATGGCATGGAAGAATCTGAATCCCCTGTCCATATGCAATGTTCCCTCCAAATTGCATGGCTGCCGCCACTGCTGCCAGCACAGGGAACACCGTCAGTCATGCATGGCCAGCAGCCGCAATCCCTGCCCAGCCAAAAGACAGAGTCTTCTGGCTGGTTGAAAGTAGCTCCGAGCTGAGAGTTTTTAAAACTCTCACTTGCAGTAAGCTCTTACTGAGCATGTGCAGAACTTCTGGTGGCCAGGTAAGGGGATGGGGGGGGGGTGATTGGATTAGGGTTGGGGCAGCTGGTGTGAAAGGGGGTGGAGGGAAGATGGGTCTGGGAGGATGTGGGGAGCAGGATCGGGCCAACTTGCAGGGGCTGACCTGGAGAGGGGGGGAGGCAGGATTGGGCTGGGGGAGACAGGATTGGGCCTGTGGGGGGGGACAGTGAGCAACATAAGTCATTTAGCTGCATTAGGGCCTTAGAGGGAAGGTTCTTATATGTTCTGGTGACTCATAAGGCATAGCTCCTGAGTTCTCACATTATCTTTGGCAAAACAAACAAGGAGTCTTAGGACACTTTTAAAGACTAACAAATTTAGTTTTTTAAGCATCTGACAAAGTGGGACTTTCCCCATGAAAGCTCATGCGATAAATAAATTTGTTAGTCTTTAAAAATGCTACAAGACTAATTCCAGAGAGGTAGCCATGTTAGTCTAGTTTGGTAAAACAAACAAGTCAATTTCAAAAGGGATAGCCGAGTTAGTCTAGTCCAGTAAAAAAACAACAAAGAGTTGTGCGGCACTTTAAGACTAACAGATTTATTTTTTGCATGAGCTTTCGTGGGAGAAGATCCCACTTCCTCAGATGCTTCGAAGATGGGTGAACTTACAGAAAGGAATTCTGTAAGTTCACTCATCTTCGAAGCATCTGAGGAAGTGGGATCTTCTCCCACGAAAGCTAAAACAAACAAGAAATCCCATCTATCTAACCCACCAAAGCTCATTCATTAAACCCATTTGTTAATATTTAAAAGAGCCACAGGATTCCTTGCTTGTTTTGCTAAACTAGCGCAGGGGTTCTCAACTTTTTCACAGTCATGACACATCTGAGAGGGTCCTCAGCTGGTTGCAAAACAATAAGGCTCTCCTGTGAGCCCTGCAGGCCCAATTCTCGACCTCCTAGCTCCCCATGGCCCCAGCAACAGCCCCTGCAGCCCAGGAAGTGAGCCCCATTGCAGCCCCTGGCCCTTGTAGTGGGCCTGTGTCCCAGGTCTGGTCTCCCAATAATGAGCCTCACAGTGGGCCCTACAGCTGCAATAACAGCTCCCAGTCAGAGGCATAGTGAGGGTTTCTGACACCCAGAGTTCAAGCCAAGTGGCCCACATTTGTGCCCCCTCAGCACCCCACACCGCCTGCACCCTGTAGCCCCCCCCCCCCCATGCAGTGCAGGAGGGGTCCCAGTGTAACAGGGCAGGAGGGGGGTTGGAGATATTGAAGTGCTGCTCTGTTATCTCTCTTCCCTGCAGGGCAGGAGTGGCTTTTCCCACTGCATGCCATGCCACAAGCAGTAGCAGGCCAGCTGAGCTGGGGATTGGGGGGGTTGCAGCCCCCAGCCCTGCCCTTCCTCCTGACTTTTTCAGGACTGGAGGCAAGCTTTTCAGCCTCATTACCTCAGCCTCTGCAGCTGGCAGCAGATATGGGGGCAGCAGCCCCAACCCCAGCAAATTCCATTCAGCCCTTAGTCTGTGCCCTCAAGCCCCAGGAATCCCCCTGTCTCTCTCCCTGCCCTCGCTTACAGTGCAACACTGAGAGAATGGGAATCCCCCCATCTGCAGCTATGTTGTGAATCCTTCAGTCAGGTAAGTGAAGGAACTTGGAAGTCTTGGCTCTGGTCCCCATAGTCAGCTCTAGTAGGGGGCCAGAAGAGGGGACTGCAGCCCCCAGCCTTGCCCCCCCCCCACTTCTTCAGGGCTGGAGGCAGGTTTCAGCCTCAATGAAGCTGCATCAGGAGGGCTGGGAACAGACACCCCTATGGTCCTAGGCAGCCCATTCCAGGGAATCCAGGCCAGCCATTAGTTTGCACCTTTGCCCAGCCCAGGAGTTTCCCCCTCCCTTATTGACCACATTGCTCGTGAGGGAATCCCTCAACCTCACTCCCCTCCCATTGCCACCTCCCCTCGCATTGCCTTTTCAACTGCTTTTCCCCAGGAAGCCTGAGCAGAGCGGTCTGGAGGGAAGAAAGAGCCAGTGACGGGGGGGGGGGACGGACTCTTGCTCCAGTGACTGGCCACTAACCCAGCTGCCCAGGAGGATATTATCATTGGACCCATGTTAGCTTCCTTTCCTGCAAGGCTTGAGTGGTGTGCTGAAATTGGGCTTCATTTCTGTGTATGCTGGGCAGCTGAGCACATTTAGGCTATGCCTACACTACAGGGCTTTATTTAGCCGGCTTAATAAAGTCTACTTTAAGATGGCTTAAAGTAGACCTTATTAAGTCAGCTTAGAGCGTCCACACTCAAAATGCCAGTAGACTCCCCATGTCAACACTGGCAGGTCCTAAGGTTGCCCTAGAGGTGGTGCATTGTGGGTAGCTGCCCCACAGTGCACAACAGCAGAAGTGCCCCTCTCTCCCAGCCACCCTTTTACTACAGTAAGTGAGTGACCACACCACCCTCCATATTGTGTGTGGCAACAGAGAGTGCAGGGAGGTTCAGGGAGCCTGACGTGGCCCAGCAATGTACCAGCACAGCACTCCATAACCTCCTTGCATTGGCCAGACTCCTCTGGCTCTGGACCAGGTGCCTCAGGACAACTGCCAGCACAGAGGTACGGAGCAGCAGTTGTTAAGACTCAAAAACTGGGAAACAGCACATAGAGGAAGGTGAAGTCAAATCACCTGTTGTAATAGGAAAGAAATCCATAGTCACAATTTAATCCTGCTTTTACACAATAATCTAAAAGAAATAGCAACTTTCTTTCATTCTATGCGCTGTTTCCCAGTGTTTGAATCTTAACAACTGCCTTGATTTGCTATTACATGCTGACCTGATCCTATGTCTTACACTCCCCTGCATTTATTTCCTACCATTCTGTAAGTTCATGGATCTTCAAACCATCTGATAAAGTGGGATTTTTCTCCCATAAAAGCTCATGCAATAAATATATTTGTTAGTCTTAAACAGTGCCTCCAGACTCCTTGTTTGTTTTATAACAATACTGGGGGGGAGAGGGTCAGGCTGAGAAGGGGAGACTCACGGGGTTGGGCTGGATAACGGGAGAGACACAGGGTCGGGCTGAGAAGGGGAAGCCATGCAGGATTGTGCAGAGAAGGGCAAGAGGTGAGACACACAGGTTTGGGCAGAGAAGGAGAGACACAGGGGGTACAGCTGAGAAGGGGAGAGACACGGGGTTGGGCTGCAGAAAGCAAGGGGAGAGACACAGCGGTGTGGGCTGGAGAAGAGGAGAGAGACACACAGGGTTGCGCTGGAGAAAGGGAGAGAAGTGCAGGATTGGGCTGAGAGGAGAGAAGATGCAGGGTTGGGTAGGAGAAGGAGGAGATGTGGGGTTGAGTTGAGGGGGGAAACACATAGGGTCGGGCTAAGAATGGGGGGAGACATGTGGGGTTATGCTGGAGAAGGGGAGAGATGAGGGGGTCAGGCTGAGAAGGGGGAAAGACACCAGATCAGATTGTGGGAAGGAGAGAGATGCTGGGTTGGGCTGAGAATGGTGGGAGATGCTGGGTCCAGCTGAGAAGGCAGGGAGGGGCTGGGTTGGGCTGAGAAGTGGGGAAGATGCTGGGTCAGGCTGAGACTGGGAGAGAGGTCAGGTCAGGCTGAGAATGTGGGGAAATGCCAGGTCCGAGTGAGAAGATGGAAAGATGCTGGATAAAGTTGGGGAGCAAGGGGAGTGTGGATGTGGTGCACAGAGCTGGGAATGCTCCCAGCTGTGTTGTGCCTTCTCTCCATCCCCCATCCCCATGTTTTCTATAGTTAGGAGGCCAGTTAAGTCGAATTAAGGCAACTCTTGGACCACAATGCCTTAAGTCAACTTAAAGAAGTCAATTTAACAGTAAAACTGACCTTTGTAAGTAGAAGTTATAAAGTTGAATTTAATGACCAAGAAAGTCAACCTTGCTGGCTTGCAGTGTGGCCTGGGATTTATTTATGTCAACTTAGGGGCCCGTAAATTGACCTAAAGCCACAGTGTAGACATAGCCATAGTGTTACCAACTTTGCCCACCAACTCAAGGTATGCTCATTTATTAGGGTTACTTTCTCTATGGGGAAGATGATAATTCTATTAGTGTGCTGCTTGTGTCACTTGTGTTTCTATATAGGTGCGTCTGAGTGGACCGGGTCTATCAGAACTCTCAGCTGACCCCTTATGTGTCCCTGAACTCAGTAGGCTGGGTCACACAGCACTTCTCTGCTGCTACCCTTATGTGCCCCTGTACCGCACCAAACTAGGCTTGATTATGGATCTTGAGCAGGCTGGGTCACACAGCACTTTTCAGCTGTCACCCTTAGATGCCCCTGGAGTCAATCAGGCTACTATCCCCATCAATGAGCAAACCTTACAGAGTTGTGGGCATCACAGGTGTAGAGTTTTAGAGGAAATTATAATCCAGTAAGGAGAGGCAGCATATTCAGAGCTGTGTAAGGAGTCTTTATTGAAAGAGAACTGAGAGAGAGAGGACCTCCAGACAGGTTTCCCTAGCACCTAAATGACCCTCCCATTTATCACTAGGACAACCCCAATGACCCTAGGTCGTCCAAAACACCACATATTCCTCCCCCTCTAATGAAAAAGTCCCCCCCCCAAAGCCTTCCCCCCCGAAAGAATAAGAACTAAACTAGGGGATGAGGGTAGACTCCCCCATCTCCGGCGAACCCCTGGGGAATTATTCTGCCCCATGAAGAGAGGGTCACCACTAGCTAAAGATCCAGCCGATTAGGAGGCCTTCTGTGTTGAGGTGGATTACGGTGAACCTCTGGTGTGACTGCACCACAAGGTGGTATTGGTGGTGGTGTGACCACAGGTACTGGGGAAGTAGCTGGAACCGGAGAGGATGTTGTGTCCAGTTGGTCCAGGGAGGCTGAAGGCGTTGAAGGGGTGGATGGGGCAGGAGAGACAGAAATAGTAGTTTCATGCTCTGAAGTTGTATTATCAGTAAGGGTGAAGTCAGATATGTCTGCTGGAGATGCATCTTCTGGATGGATATGACAGAGAAGCAACTGATCTACATGCCGTCGCCAAACTAGGCCACTCGCTGTCTGAACAGAGTAGGAAACAGG
This sequence comes from Podocnemis expansa, assembly GCA_007922195.1. Classification (NCBI taxonomy): domain Eukaryota; kingdom Metazoa; phylum Chordata; order Testudines; family Podocnemididae; genus Podocnemis; species Podocnemis expansa. The sequence goes on along the minus strand of ML682022.1, from coordinate 1,262,412 downwards.
TCCTGTCTGGGCAATGACCGTTGCTGGGACCCATTTAGCTCCTGAAGCATAGTTTCGAGTGAGAACTGGCTCTCCAATACTGAAGGTGTGGCCCTTTGTTCTTCGTGAATGTCTGCTGACCTGGTCCTGCTGTTGGCGTTGAATGACTTGCCATGTGTCTCGTGGTTTCAACAAATCAAAGCAAGAGCACAACTGCCGTCCCATCATAAGAAAAGCTGGAGATGCCTTAGTTGTAGCCTGTGGAGTGTTTCTGTAGGACAACAAGAAGTTGTCCAGATGCTTTTGAAGAGGTGAACGTCTCTTTGCAGATTTTAGAGCTTGTTTCATAGTCTGTATGAACCTTTCAACAAGTCCATTGGTGGAAGGATGATACTGTGCTGACCTGATGTGATGTATTCCATTGGCCTTCATAAAAGTTTCAAAATCCTGAGAAACAAATTGTGGTCCATTGTCACTCACCTGCTGTTCTGGAAGACCATAACAACTAAAAAAGCCACGCGGGGTCTGAATAGTGGTTTCCGTAGTAGTGGACTGCATTACAGAAACTTCTGGCCATTTTGAATGGGCATCCACAGCAATTAAAAACATACATCCTTCAAATGGGCCAGCAAAATCAACATGAATACGTTGCCATGGCCTTTCGGGCCAATCCCACGGGTGAAGAGGTGCCAACTGAGGTGCGCTCTGGACGCTCTGGCATGAAGTACAAGCTCTAGACGTTTCTTCAATGGCCCTGTCTAAGCCTGGCCACCAGAAATAGCTCCGTGCAATTTCTTTCTTGCGCACTATACCGCAGTGACTTGAATGGAGCTGTTCCAACAAACGTGGTCTTAATGAAGGTGTGATAATGACACACATACCCAACACCAAACACCCAGATTGGGTCGATAACTCAGTCCTCCTAGACACATAGGGGCGGAGGTCAGGAGAGACCTGAGAGTCCGGTAAGAACGTTCCATGCATCATGAAATCCATAACTTGTGAGAGTACTGGGTCAACCCGTGTTGCTTTCTTCACTTGAGTAGCCGTGACAGGTGTGTTTTCCACCTGTTCAAAGTAAAAGATTCCTTCGTGACCCTGATCCTGACGGTGTGCCAGTAAGGGTAGCCTTGAAAGGCCATCAGCATTGCAATCCAAAGAGGATTGCCTATACTTGATTTCATATGTGTATCCAGAAAGTATCAATGCCCATCGTTGCATCCGACCAGCAGCCAAATGTGGGATGCCTGTGTGTGGCCCCAAAATTGATATCAGGGGTCGATGGTCAGTGAGAAATGTGAACTTCTTTACCCACAGATACTGGTGAAATTTCCGAATGCCAAAAACAATGCCCAGTGCTTCGCGTTCAATTTGGGCATAGTTAGTTTCTGCCTTGGTCAAGGAGCGTGAAGCAAAAGCAATAGGCCATTCTTCACCGGAAGGCATAATATGTGACAATACAGCCCCAACTCCATAAGGGGAGGAATCACAAGCCAACTGCAGGGGCAAAGATGGGTCAAAATGTGTCAGAACCTTAGAGTTTACCAGTGAGTGTTTAGCTTCATTAAATGCAACATCACTCTTCAGTCCAGTTCCAGGCCTTTTTTGCCCCGAGAAGCTCATGTAGGGATTTCACGAGCATCGCCAATTGTGGAATAAACTTGCCATAATAGTTTAATAAGCCTAAAAAAGAACGAAGTCGGCTTACGTTCTGAGGTAGCGGAGCATCCATGATAGCCTTAACCTTGGCTGGAGAGCATCAGCATCAATTATATGTCCTAAATATTCAACTGAGGGCTGGAAAAACTTACATTTGTCTCTGTGAACATGTAGCCCATAATCTTCCAGTCTTTGCAGAGTAGCTTTCAAGTTCGTAAGGTGTTCCTCCTCATTTTTGCCAGTGACCAGGATGTCATCCAGATAGCACTGTACTCCTGATAAACCACTCAAAATCTGATCCATTGCCCTTTGGAACAAAGCTGGGGCTGAAGTAATGCCGAAAGGTAAATGACAGTATCTGTACAACCCCTTATGTGTTACAATTGTCAACAATTCTTGAGATTCTTCTTCAACATGCATCTGTAAGTACACTTGACTCAAATCAATCTTGCTAAATTTTTGTCCTCCAGCCAAATCTGCAAGATGTCCTCAATGCAGGGAAGAGGATATTGTGCTGCACATAACACGGGGTTGACAGTGACCTTGAAATCTCCACAAATCCGAATGGAGCCATCCTTCTTCACTATTGAGACAATGGGTGTCGCCCACTGGCTGTGAGTAACTGGCACTAAGAATCCCTCCTTGACTAACCGCTCCAAGTTTTCTTCCACCTTGGGTCTGATGGCAAATGGGACCATCCTGGCCTTCAAACATTTTGGTTGGCAATCAGGCTTTATATTTAATTTCACAGTGATTCCCTTCGTGCTACCTCAGTCTTCACCAAAAACAGCAGCATGTTTCATTAGTACCGCTGCTAGATTCATTTCTTCTTTAGTCAATTGATGCACTTGTGACCACTCGAGTTGGATTTTCCTGATCCAAGATCTTCCCATTAGGGCTGGGTAATTCCCCTTCACCACAAACAGTGGTAGCTTTGTGGTCTGTCCAGTGAGTTCTACTTTCACATCAATAGTACCCAACAGGGGAACAGTATCTCCAGTATATGTCTTCAAAATGACTACTGTCGGCTTAAGTGACAGATGTCTAAAGTGCTTCTCATACACAAGGTTAGAAACTAATAAAACTGCTGCGCCAGTGTCCAGTTCCATGCGTATAGGTTTGCCTTCCAACACAGGTATTACCCAGAATTTACGTGGGCCAGCTGTTATAGATAAAACATGGAGGGACTCTTCATCTTGCAACTGGGTGTCACTATGATGACCTGTATTCTGCTCTACTGCATCCACTATTTCCCTCTTAGTCTGCAAACCAACAGTCCATTTTTCTCAGGTCTGCCTCTTCTGTTTGGCTCACCCTTCCTTTGTTTACAGGCACATTCAATGTGCCCTCTCTTACCACATTGTCGACACAGTAGTTCTTTAAACCGACACTCTGATGCGAGGTGGTCCTGCTTCCCACCCCGGTAACATTCTTGTCTCCCCGGTGCCCTGGGGGCAGGTTGTAGGGATGCTTTATGGACACTGACCTTATCTGTTGCATGTCTTGGGTGACGCGTTCCATGGAGACTGCAATTTCCACAGTCTTCTGCAAGGTGAATTCACCTTCAGTCAATAGGCATTTTCGTGTTGATTCACTGTGCAGGCCACACACCAGCCTGTCACACAGCATTTCCTCTAACATGTTCTTGAAGTCACAGTGTGCTGCCAGCTTCCACAGAGCTGCTACAAATTGTACAACTGATTCACCTTCCTCTTGGTTCCTTTGGTAGAACCTATACCTCTCTGCAATTACTAGTGGCTTTGGGGAAAAATGTGCTCCCAGAACTTCCACTAGGTCCCCATAAGGTTTCTGCTCTGGCTTCTCTGGATAAAGCAAATCACATAGCAAATTATAAGTCTTAACTCCAATGACCGTTAGAAAAACTGGTACCTTCTCGTTAGTTATGTCATTTGCTATTACAAAATTTTGAAATCGGGCTGTGTATGTCTGCCACGAATCTGCTGAATGATCATATGCTTCGAGGGTTGTAGTAAGCAAAGCCATGATGCCCTCTTGAAGTTATTGTTTGTCTCTTCACTTAATAGCAGGCAGATCAGCTTTCAGAATAGCCAGCCAGCCTTATCTCTTCCCTGTACGTCACAACAGGCAGATCAGCTTTCAGAATAGCCAGCTAGCCCTTAGGCAAACAGGGGATGGCATAAGTCAGCAAACTCCATCTTGGGCCTTAAGACACCATTTCAGGGATCCAGGGTGGTCACATCTCACCTGTACCCCTCCCTGAGGTCAGTCACATGGGCCATGGATCAGCAGATGAGGTAATGCCCCATATAAGGAAACAGCCCATACTTAGACCAGGTGGGGTGACAAGCCATGTAAAGTAAACAACCCGAAATCCAGGTTTGTAACTGGCTCAGTGCCAGCATCCCTCAGACCTGACCCCCTTCCTCTAAACTGTACTATATAACCCATGTTATTGTTACCCTCGGGGAGCCAGCTTCCTTAGGGAACTGCTCCACCAGATCTGGTAGGTAAATAAAAGCATATGCTTGTGTGACCTCCTCTGCCTCTGTGTGTCTTGGGGCCACTCAGGCCGACTTGGGATGCGCAAGGGCTTTGGGCTCTTACACTATCACATGCCAGCCCCTCTGCCATGTAAATTGGCCAAACTGGACTGTCCTTGTTTAAAAGGATAAATGGACACAAATCAGACATCAAAACCAGCAACATCCATAAACCACTAGGGCTGTGTTCAGACGTGAGTTTTATTTCAAAACAACAGCCGTTGTTTCGAAATAAAATTTCTCATGTCCACACGATGTACCATTATTTCGAAACAATGGGACCCGTTGTTTTGAAATAATGGCCATTATTTCAAAACTGTTTAACCTAGCAGGAAATCGAAATAGCTGTTGTTTTGAAACGGTTGTTTCAAAACAACAGCGGTCGGACACATTGTTTTGAAACAACACCATTGTTTCAAAACAACTGTTTTGAAACAACATGTCCGAACGGCCTTATTTTGAAATAACCATTTTGAAATGACAGCCGTTTCGAAAGCAGGCTTACCCTTAATTCGAATTAACTTATTTCAAAATAAGGATTTTATTTTGAAATGAGTTATTTTGAAATGGGTTATTTCAAAATAACAGTTACCGTGTAGACATACCTAGGAGAAGACTTCAATTTCCATGGACGCTCAGTAGCAGACTTGAAAGTTGTCATCCTTCAACAAAGTAACTTCAAAAACACACTTCAGCGTGAAACTGTGGAACTGGAGCTAATCTACAAGCTTGACACAATCAGACTGGTTCTGAATAAGGACTTGGAATGGTTAACACATTACAAAAACTGATTCATCTGTTCACATATTCTCTCTCTTTGGTCAACTGGTGTGAATGGGCCCCATCTGCCCTCTGAAGTGACTCTGCTAACACTTGCCCTCTTCCATCCTGGCATGTGTATATATACCTGTCAACTATAGTGTCCACTTCATGCATCTCCCAAAGTGGATTGGAGCTCACGAAAGCTTATGCCCAAAGAAATCTGTTAGGCTATGTTCACACACAAACTGCTTGTTTCAAAACAAGACATTTCAAAACAAGCCATTTTGAAATAATGGTTTATTTCAAAACACCTTATTTTGAAAGACAAAAAAGTATCTTCGAAATAAGGGAAACGAAATAGCATGTCCACAGTGTGGACATGCTATTTTGCTTTGGGGGGGCTGCAGACCCCGGCGGGGTGAGTGCAGGCCCGTGCTTCACCCCACCGGGGTCTGCAGGGGACTGCAGACCCCGGCAGGGTGAAGCAGAGCTGGAGCCTCACCCCACAGGCAAAAAGGCCAGCGGGGCGAGGCACCTGGCTCCGCTTCACCCTGCTGGGGTCTGCAGTCCCCTGCAGACCCCAGCGGGGTGAAGCCCCTGGCTGCACTCATCTTGCCCGGGTCTGCAGCCCTCTGCAGACCTCTGTGGGATGAAGTGCCTGGCTTTCCTTCACCTCCCGGGGTCTGCAGTCCCCTGCAGACCCCAGCGGGGTAAGCCTGCCTGCCACCTGCAGCTCACCCCGCGGGGGTCTGCAGTCCCCCTCTGCCGGCCAGGGGACACCCCTCTGCACCCTGGCCAGGGTGCTGAGGGTTCCCTGTCCAGGGTGCTCAGGGGGTGTCCCTTCGTCCCAGGGTGCTAAGCACCCTGGGAGGAATGTCAAATGTTGTTTCGGAACAGTTTGTTCTGAAACAACATGTCCCCATGGGGTTGTTTCGAAATGGAAGTAGGTTTAAGCCGTTTCAAAATACGGCTCCCATTTCAAAACAAGGGAACCCCTTGTTTCGAAATGAGAGTACGTCATGTGGACATGCTGTTTCTTATTTCGAAACAACCTCTGTTGTTTTGAAATAAGAAGCCTGTGTGAACACAGTCTTAGTCTATAACAGGGGTGGCCAAACTTAGGGAACTCAAGAGCCACACAAGTTGATTATTAAACCTTTGTGAGCCGCACTGAGGCATATAGCCATATGCTTTTTACTGACTCCAAAATTACCAAGTTTAAAATTCATTGCACACTTTAATTTTATTGTAAAAAGAGGGCAGATATTGATCCTACTAATGTCAGATTCTAATAATTACTTAAGGTTACCATGAAAACTAGACCTACAGTAAAAATGCCGCTGCTTCCCCGCCATCCCCAACATACCATGCCTCTCCTCGCTGTGCTCTTGTGTGAACTGCACTTTGTCTTTCATGAGACACATGTGGCTCATGAGCCACAGTTTGGCCACACCTGGTCTATAAGATGCCACAGGATTCTTCTTCGAGAGCTGCTCAGATACATTCAGTAATAGGTTAGTCTATGCTGCAGTGCACGATTGGTCGGAACCTTTTTACTCTAGCCTGTCAGAAGAGGGCTGGTGGCCACCGCCCCCAGCACCACCCTGTGGCTACATATGTGGCCTCTGCCCAACTCCTCCCCAGTTCCATTTTGTCTGCCTCAGCAACAGTTCTTGAAACAGCCTGCTCCTTGTGTTAGCAAGCAGCCTATCTTATCTCTTCTTTCTTTGCTTATGAGCCTTCCACTTGATTGGGAACACCTTTTCGTGGACTTGGTTCCACCAAAGAGCATTTCCTGTCTCGAGCACCTGACTTTGGAGCAATGACACCGCTCTCCTCCAACGGCTGCCATGCCAGTGTTTAAACCTTGTGTGCATGCGGGAAAGCCTTCCCATGGGACAATCCCCACGAGAAGTGCCTCCAGTGCCTGGGTGAAGCCCATTTGGTCTCCTCCTGCTCCATCTGTCTGTCCTTTAAGCTTAGGACAATCAAGGACAGGGAGCAAACGTGCCGTGCGTTGGCCTCATGGCAAGCGCAGTAACCTACCTCCGAGGCTTTGGGGTCTCGTGCAGTACCGCATGCCATCTTGGCACTGGAGCCTTCCCGGCACCGCTCCCCTGAGGGATGTAAGGCCAGCTTGGTACCAGTGATGGTGCCATGGCTTCAGCACCACTCTCGGTGCCCCACACAGGGCTACCCATGGGACCAGGAGGAGTCGGTGCCACTTCCAAGAACTCCGGAGGCATTTGAGGCAGCAAAGGTGCTCCTCTTATTGCCAACTCCACCCTCCCTGGTACCCACTAGAAGAAGGGCTAAGCCAGCCTTCGTTTCTAAAGTATGGGCACACCGAAAGTGGCACCGAACGCTGTCTCCAGTATCGGTGATGAGTTCCCCAGCACCAGAGTCTCCCACCCCTCAGAGTCCCAGTACCATCGAGCCTTCTCCCCAACACCACATCACCTTGCTGTCCCTGGCACCATCTTTGTGGTCCTGAGGTTACCCCCTCTTCCTGTCCAGGGGAGGGTGCTTCAAGGGGAACTAAATGGCCTTGTCGCTGACCTCTGGCACTGTCACCATTTCAGTATCAATCTCATGAATGGTCCCACCAAGAGACCGCTTCGCCCACTTCAGCACCGATTCCTACAGCACCAGCTAGAGCTTTAAATCTGGTGTCTTATTCCTATACTAGAGATCTCTCGACACACTTTGACCTCTTGCGCCATGTTTCAACCCATGTGGGGATGAAGGTCAGGCCCTTTGAAGGGCCCTCCAATAATCTTTTCGGGCCAGTGTTTACATCAGCAGAACTCATCACTGTTCCCCTTCACTCTAGTGTCTGGGACCTCACCTCCTCACACTGGCAAAGCCCGGGTTCTATTTCCCCAGTGTCAGACATGGCGAGCCTCATATATTGAGTCCCAGGGTCAGAATTTCCCTCGTTCACCCACCACCAAGTTCCATCTCGAGCAGTGGCGGAAGTGGCTCTGGGTCCGGGACAAGGTCCTCACAACCTTTTCCTGGCATTGAGGGATGCCAAGGAATTAGACCTTCTGGGTCGGAAGGTATATTCCTCCTCCACCTTCAAGTTACAAGTCGCTAACAACCAGGCCCTGGTGGGCCGACATATGTTGGACATCTGGGAGTCAATGAACAAGTTCAGACACCTGCTTCCACAGGAAGCGAGAGAGGAGTATGATGCCTTCCTCGAGGAAGGCTGGGTAGCATCCCAAGATGTCCTCCTATTGGTTCGGATGCTGTAGATATGGCCTTCCACAAAAATGGCCTCAGCTGTGACCCTGTGACATGCAGATTAGCTGCAAGAGGCAAGGGTGCCTCCAGCCTCCCAACAGGTAGCCTTTGACTTCCCCTTTGACGGCGAAGCCCTCTTCCCACTGGAGATGGATGCTGTCCTGAGTACCGCCCGTTACTCTCGGGGGGAGGTTAAATATTTGGGTTTCCTTCCCCCTTGGGCTCCTTGCCCATCCTCCACTCCCATAGGGTGTAGTATCCAGCCCTGACTCACCCTTCCTTCGGGCCACTGGATAGGAGTCGACACACCCACCACTGCAGCATAGGTCTGAGTCCCAGCTTGGGGAATTCCTCCTATCCCAGGTCCACCCCTTACTCGCAGGAGGGCACCCAGCCTCACATCCAAGAGTAGCTATTCATAGCCAACCCGGGTTAGTGTTACAAAACTCATTGTAGTGATATGTTTGTAGGAGGCTAGACCCAAAATTGGTCTTGTGGATCATGGCATGGTCCCAAGGAGTGTTTTGCCTATGGGAAACTCTGTCATAACTGCGAGAAACTTAATCATTTTGCAAACTGCTGCAGATTCCAAAGGCACAAAAATCAAGTGCATTTAGTTACTGACAGTGAGACTGAGGAGTGCTTTGTAGATGTACTGGGATCAAGCAAACCTAGTGAGAGGGACTGGATACTGAAACTAGACACAGGAGCTCAGGTTAACATTCTGTCTACATGAGATTATGAGAGACTGAGAATAAGACCCAAGCTGGGACCAACAAACATAAAAGTAACTGGGTATTCTGGAACAAATACACCTGTGCAGGGATGCTGCTTCACTAGTGTTAACCATAAGAACACCATGTACAGGCTGCCTTTCATTGTAGTGCCACCAGAGGTGACACCAATTTTGGGCCTAGCCTCCTGTGAGAAACTGAATCTGGTAAAAAGGGTGCTCTCATTACAAGATAGGGCTGCATCTGGCTATGAGGCACTTCTTGAAGAATATCAGGACCTGTTTCAGGGATTGGGTTGCTTGCAAGGTGAACATACAATCCACATAAACAAGCAGATCCCTCCAGTTATTCATCCATCCATGTAGAAAGGTGCCATTTGCACTTCGTGATAAACTCAAGGCTGACCTTGCAAGGATGGAAGCAATGCAAGTAATACAAAAAATAGAGGAGCCAGCAGAATGGGTGAGCTCCCTAGTTATGGTGCAAAAAAGTAATGGCCAGCTACGCATATGCTTAGATCCCAGAGACCTCAACAGAGCTATACAAAGAGAACATTTCAAACTACCAATTAGAGACGAAATTATGGCTCAGTTTGCAAATGCTTAATATTTCAGTAAATTGGATGCATCCTCTGGATTTTGGCAGCTAAAATTAACAGAGGAAAGCTCAAAATTATGCACATTTAATACTCCTTTTGGAAGATACAGAAATTTATGCTTACCTTTCAGTATAGCTTCAGCACCAGTGGTGTATCACAAAACTGTATGCAAGATCTATGCACATGTTAGCAGTGTGGACACCTCCATGGATGATATCATCTGGGGCTCTACAAAAGAGTAGCATGATCGTCGGCTTTGGCAAGTGTTGGATGCAACTAGAGCTGCAAACCTCAAACTAAATAAGGACAAATGTCTGTTAGGAGTTAGAGAACTGACTTTTATAGGGGACACTGTTTCCCATAGAGCCATTGAAATGATGCCACCTCCCCAGTCAAAGAAAGATGTCCAACAGTTCCTGGGAATGGTTAACTATCTTGGAAATTTTATACCCAATCTTTCTGCCAAGGTGGCACCATTGAGACAACTCCTACAGGACAAAAGCGAATGGTGCTGGGATGCTGCACAGGAGGAATCATGGAGAAGTTTAAAACAAGACTTGATACAGGAACCAGTATTGAAAGTTTTTGCTCCAGAGAAGCCCATTAAAATTTCAGTGGATGCATCACATTCTGGGTTGAGTGCCGTGATTTTACAAAAACATAAAGATTGCTGGCAACCTGTGGCATATGCATCCAAATCACTGACTGATGCAGAGACTAGATATGCACAGATTGAGAAGGAGCTTTTAGGAATCTTGTTTGCCTGTGAGAGATTTAATCAGTATATTTATAGACAGAGAGTGGAAGCTGAAACAGATCACAAGCCCTTGATTGCATTATTTAACAAACCACTAAATGACTGTACCTTAAGGATTCAAAGAATGAAGATCAAATTGCAGAAATACAATTTATTGGTGACCTACACACCAGGCAAATTTATGTTCACAGCAGATGCACTTTCCAGAGCAGTAGCACCCATGGAACCTGAGAAGACACTGGAAACAGAAGTGCAAGCCTATGCAGATATGATTGTGAGTGCAAATCCCATAACAGAACAGTGCAACGCATAACAGAAGAGACTGAGAAAGATGAATCATTGGGACTCCTCAAAGTGGCGATAATTAAAGGATGGCCTGAAATAATAAGTAGTTGGTTTCTAAGCCTAAGAGACTATTGGAACTGCAGGCAGATGTGCAGGAACTGTGGTAGATGGGGTGATTTTCAAAGGTGGTAAGGTTGTAATACCACAGAACCTCCAAAAAGAAATGTTACAGAAGATTCATGAAGGTCACTTAGGAATTGAGAAGTGCAAAGAATGAGCACGAGAGGTCATGTATTGGCTGTGGATCAATCACGACATTCCCAATGTGGTAAAAAACTGCTTTTCATGCTTGAAATAAAAGCCATGCCACCAGGCAGAGACACTGAGACCCCATCTTCTTCCACAGAGACCTTATGAGAAGGTAGGTGTGGATTTATTTACCTGGCATTCCAAGGATTACTTCATAGTCATTGATTATTACCCTTTCTATCCAGAAATTTGCACACTGAACAGTACTAATAGTAATTCAGTGATCACTGGCATGAAAGGAATGTTCTCCAGGCATTGAATTCCTGATTAGGTCTTCAGCGACAATGGGCCACAATTTTCAAGTGCAAAATTCAGTCAATTTGCCTCAGATTGGGATTTTTCATCATGAAACCTCCAGTCCAAATTATCCCCAATCAAACGGTCTGGTGGAAAGGTCTATACAGACAGTAAAGAACTTGATGAAAAAGACTTTTGAAAGTGGAGGTGATCTGTATACAGCATTGCTGGTCTACCGAAGTACATCCCTGGAGAAGGGCTTTTCTCCAGCTCAGCTCTTAATGGGAAGAAGGATCAGATCTAATTTACCTATTACTGATAAATTATTGCAATCTCAGAACAATGCTAACATTTGGAAGATGAAAGAAAACCAGAAGTGGAAGCAGAAATATTATTTTGATAGAAGGGCTTGTGATCTTCCATCTCTTAACCCAGGCAATAGAGTGTGCCTGAGGAATCACTCCTTTAATACCTGGGGACAAAGAGGTACTATTAAAAAACAGCTGCATCCACAGACTTATGTGGTCCACACAGATCAAGGGGACACATTTTAACGTAATCAACGGGATCTACAACTTATTGCAGAAAGTTCCAACACCATGGGAGCTGAGGTAGATTCTGGCATGCCTCCCCTGACTGATCCAATATCTTCAACGCATGGTACTGAAACCATCAGGGAACAAGAGAATTCAGACCTGAATGAAGGACCAGTACTGAGAAGATCTAGTCGAGTCATCAAACGTCCAGAAAGACTCATAGAGACTTGCTAGACTATGCAAGGAAAGTGAGTGGTAAAGACTCACTTGAGAGTTATGTGCTAGTAACCTCTCCTCTCTAGGTAGTTCATATCCTGTGTTTATGGACTGTTCTTCTGCATGTTTTTTTTAGACAGCTGTTATATGTCGTTAGATGTTAGTGCATGTATTATTAGCTAGCTTTTTATGCATCTAACTGTTTACTTCTTTTCCTTAGGGGGGAAGATGTAGTGATATGTTTGTAGAAGGTTATGAATTTAGAGACATTCCCTAGCATGGGCCAGTGTTGTGTAAATTGGGAGATGTGTCCCAGAGAAGATGTAACATGGCTGCTCCCAGGTACACACCTGGATACCTGTCTGTATGATTAAAGTTCTATTCCTTACTCATTCAGTAGTATCGTCTTTAATGAACCCTCAAGATCATTACACTCATCTCCTGAGAACCCCTATCCTATGATTGCCCTCCTGCTCAGGGTTTAACTGATCACCATATTTGGAGTCAGGAAGAAATTTTCCCCCGGGGCAGATGGGCTTGGGTGCTGAGAGTTTTTTGCCTTCCTCTGTAGTATTGGGAATGGCTCACTTGCTGGTTGATTCTCTGTATTAAAGGCTTTAAATCATGATTTGAGGACTTTAATAGCTCAGTTATGGGTTCAAGTTCATTGGAGGAGTGGGTTGGTGAGGTTTTATGGCCTGCACTATGTGGGAGGTCAGACTAGATGATCATATTGGTGCCTCCTGACTTTAGTCTATGAGTCTATGCAGTTCCCTCTGACTCGGGAACCTTCCCTCGGGCCGATGGACAGCTCTAATTTCAGGCAAGGTCCCCTGTCTACCCCTGGGCACCTTACCTCTGCCTTGATGTGATGGGATATTGGCCAGCCATCACCTAATTGTTTTGGCTCCCCTGGCCTCATTCTACCCTCATTTACCACTGTCAGTAGTTAGAGGAAGCTTACTTCGTCCCCTTGCGCCACCCCCCTATATCTTACTGACTCTCTTTCTGTTGGGAAAGCCCCCTTCTCCCCAGGGTTATCTACTTGGCACCTCTTTCACTTCCCCTTGGGAACGCACAGGCCGGAAACAAGGTATTCTGCAAATATTGAAGGGTACAGAGTCTCCCCCTCAGCACTTCCCGAGGTAGACTGAGGGATTTTCTCCTAAATACTCTTCCCCCTACCAGGAAAACACACACACTCATTTTCCATAAAACCTTAACTGTGGCCCCTTGCATCTTTTGAGTCAAACATCCAAGAGGCCCTCCTCCCAGAAGGATTGTGAGTCCTCATTCCCTCTTCACTAGATGGCATTTGTGCTTCTTTCCTCAGGGTTGGGTGGAGCCTTCACTCTCCTTTACTCTCCCCTTTCACATCATTCGCTTTTACACCACCGAGCACGGACAAGCCTGCGCTCAGACAATCCTCAATAGGGATGCTAACGTAGAATTCCTTTGCTCATTGGTGTTTCGCGCCCTTTTTGGGCCCATGGGGCGGGCCAATTTGATATTGTCACACCCAGCGCCAGGTGGAGATGTTGGCACCTGGTCACTAGACGCAGGCATTTTGGGTCAGTCGTTTGTGATTCTAATTAAAGAGGTAACCCCTTCTGAAACAATATTTCCATCAGCTTGTAGATAGCTTCTTTGGTGAGCGTACTTGGAACAGGTCTCATGATACAGCCCTGGCCAAGTCCTCTCTATCTATCTGTTATCCATATTGGGAAAAAGGCTATTTTAAACTTTAGAAGGGAAGTGATCCCTCTTCCTCTACTACCACAGCCTCGCCCTGGGGTACGTCGTGGGGGCTGTCTACCCAATAACCTGGGATTTCAGTTCCCATGACCCTGAACGCTGTCCTCCAGTTCCCCGAGGGACGATTGCATGTCTATGGAGTGACCCAAGATCACCCAGTGGGTGCTTACGGGTGTTGCAAATGTACTTGAGTGCTATCCTACTGACAGAACAAACCCAGTACCGCCTGGGTTTGCCTTCCTTTTCTCTTCCTACTGAAGTCTGGGTAATCTTTGGACCATCCACCTCCCTTTTCCTTTTTGCCAGATTGATTCCCATCCATCGTTGGTTAACAGTCCCTCCAATACTGACCCAGAGATCAGTTATGTATACTTAATATGAGTATGGGCCTAGACACTTCTCCCTGGAGTTTCCTACCCAATAGGCGCCTTCCCAGTAGATCCCTTCCCTGAAGGTGACCATAGCATTGCGGTCACCCCTTATGATGGATCTGGGGGTCTTTTCTCTCCAGGGTTCCATCGAGTACAAACCCTCCGCTTTCCCCATCTGAAGACTCTCTTGAGACTTAGTAGCCATTTTTCAGCATATTTAAGCTCCTATACTAAACAGGTTGGAAATCCCTTCAACACTTGATGGCACCTGTTAACAGCCCCCTCCCGGAAATTCCAAGTAGTGATCTGGGTCCTCGGAAAACCAGCTGACCCTCATGAAAGGTCATCCTCCTTCCTTCTTGGCAAAAAAAAAAAAGAGAGAGAGAGAGAGAGAGAGGATAAAGAGATAGACCAAAGAGCAACTAAGTGGGTAGGGCCAAGGCTGCACCAAATCAGTGTAGCACAACCTCACCCCGTTCTCACCCCTTCCTTATCTTCTAGATCCCTGAGATCTTCCTCATCATCCCCCACTTCGGTGGACCTCAACTCCGGTACCCGCGTTCCTGGCCTCCAGTCATCTTAGGGTGGGCGCGCTGTTGTCAAGCCCCCGCCGTTGTGGCCCCTGTGTGCTGCAAGGTCACAGATTCTAAAGACAAGATCGGCACCATAGGCTCCGGGGACTGGTTTCCAGTTCCTTTTCGGAGGACATAAGCCCATCTCTTGGACTCTGTCCTTGGTTACGGCAGTCTTTGTAGTCGAGTTCCCTCAGCCTTGTTCCTGTGATGAATTGCCAACCATCAGGCCAGGGTAGTAATAATAATAATAATAATAGTAGTAGTAGTAATAATAATAATAATGTAAGGCAGGCTTAGAAGCTGTGCCTAACAGCTTCTGAACTGACGGGGGGGGGCAACTAATCTGCATGGGTCCTGTATTAGTATGAATACAAAGAGCACAATTAGCTGATTAGCATCCTGGATGCACTGGGGCAAAGTATACTGGGTACTAGCATTTGGGGTTTCTTTTCTCACAAATCTATCAATATCTGTAATTCTACTAAAAGAAATATGAAATACTGTCTTTGCGTAAACTGCTACTCTCTGTTTCAAATCTGTCTGGGTTAATTAAAGGGTAAAGGACACCCTTACTTAGAAAAAGATTTGTAAGAAAGGCTTCTGCATATTTTAGCCTGAAAGGAGGAAAAACAGAAGTGGTGGGTAAGCATTGTTTTTGTTAAAACAATGCCTGAGGTACTTTGTCCCTTCTTCCTCTTGCATCTTCTTGTTGTTATGGAAATAGCTGAATTAACCAGCTGCTAAAGGCTAAGAGAGCTGCTAGTCACTGAGCTGAAAAGAAGCAATGGGGTGAAGTTGATGAATGGTGAGAGTAGCCAGTGGATAGCAGCAAGTTGGGCAACATGGGAACTGATGGGCAGAGCTAGCAGATGTTGAGCTGGGCAACATGAGGGCAGAGCCAGTGGACAGCAGGTGGAGCTGAGGAACTGGTTCTAGAGGATAGAGTGAGTGACAGGTAGATGGCATCAGTGGACAGTTGGTGTAAGAGACACTCCCTATGTAACTTAGGTTTGGTTGGGAGCTTAGTTAGCACTGATTCTCCAGATCAGTGCCAGCTTTGCCGTTAAGTTTGTATGCTCTGTTATGCGGTGTGGGCTATTGGGAACTTTGTTCTATACTAAGTTTCCTAGATAAGTGCTGATCTCTGTTATTTGGACTTTTGCATTTTTGTCTTACTGCTTTTAAAAGTTCCATTTACTACACTCAGACCCGTGCTTGTGAGCAGGGAAGCCTTTACCCTTTGGGGTGCCCTGGGAACAGTGCAAGATTCCCAGAGATCTGGGTGAGGGCTCAAGCCAGATGGTGGTGCTGCATCATTGGGAAAACCCTAGATATAGAACCCGGCCCTTGTTCTGCCAGCCTGCCCTGGCAGAAGGGTTACAATAATAATAATAATAATAATAATAATAATAATAATAATTGTCATTTTCAGTGCAGCATTGCAGATGTTGACAGCCCCCCCCACACACACACACAATATAGGAGTGTCACGATGCCTTTGAGAACAGCACATTGGCCTCAGAGATGCCTACTAGGCCATAGGAGGCCTCTGCCACTGCCAGTTCATGTAATTGCTATAGCAGTGGATAGGCACCCGTTTCTGATGCATTTCTACCTGCTCACACCCTGTGTCATAAGAGGTAGTCATCTCTTACCTCACGTCTCCTGTACTTTACTCCACTAGAGTAGGAAAGGGTGGTTTCTCTTCCACCTTTCCCTTCTTCACTCCTTGCAACGTCTCTCCTACTGCGGGTACACTGAGTGCTCCAGGTTCACTTTAATTTCTTTTGCAACTATTGCACCTGACATATGTTAGCACCAGAATACCTAGCTCTCTGGTCTTGGTATATTTTTATTAACACCTGCTCAGGTCCTCGCTTGGTGATGCGTTCCTTGGCCATAGCCATAATGCGTCTTGTCTGACACCTTATAATAGGGTGACCTTAGACCGCTCTGCCCCTTGCACATCAGCTAGCACTCGGGCAAACTGGGCTTTCTATCCTCCACTGGGTTAGATCCTGCCTTCTCAGGTCACTTTTGCCTGGGCCATTGTCCTTAGATCAATACCTTAGACCTCCCAAGGACCTTACTCGTTGGGCAGCTACCCATAGTGGGGAGATGCTGTGCTGAGGGTGGAAAAACCAACTCCGCCCACCATCTGTCAGCATGGCTAGTAGTCCCCTATTACTGAATTCATCCGAGCAGCGCTTGAAGAAGAATGGTGGGTTACTTACCAGTAACTGTCCTTCTTCGAGGTGGGCTGCTCAGATTCATTCACATCCCTCCCACCATCCATGCAGCTCGGAGATGGTGATTTTTAGGGACTGGGGAGGGGTCGGGCAGCAGCCGCATAGGTAGCCACAGGGTGGCGCAGGGGGCAGTGGCCGCCAGCCCTCTTCTGACAGGCTAGGGCAAAAAGGTTCCAACAAATTGTGTGCTGCAGCAAGGATACACCTATTACTGAATGAATCTGGGCAGCACATCTCAAAGAAGGATAGTTACTGGTAAGTAACCCACCATTCTCATTTCTGCATCTAGAAAGGAAATCCTTCCAGCACGAGAATCCAGGGGGACTACCCAACTGTTTCTGGCTCTGTTTTTCTGTGAAGAACTAATCCTGCCTGGCTCGCAACCCCCCCGCCAACACTTATCCACTCCCTCTCACTTTTGAAGGGAGGGGGGACATGCCAGGCTGACCCTTCACAACACAGTAGGGATGGAGGAAGGTTTGTGCCTTTCAGCTAGGATTACACAGGCAGGTTACCTGCTGCTGCAGCTGTCTGGGGGCTGGAGGGCTTTCAGTCTGCAATGACACACTCACCTCTCTGCAGGGACACTTCTGTGTCATGACAAAGTGGTTGAGAACCGCTGAAATACAGTAATACAGTTACCCCTTTGGAACTCATTACCTTTGAGTTCCCTTGATGAGTCATTGCATAGGCTCACTGTTGCTGCC
>ML682022.1:1203308-1239912 GCA_007922195.1 Podocnemis expansa | reverse complement strand
CTTCAGGCGGGGGTGCCTGCAGTCCCCCTCTGCTGGCCAGGGGTTACCCCTCAGCACCCTGGCCAGGGTGCTGAGGGAGGGTGGACCTTCCTCCCAGGATGCTAAGCACCCTGGGATGAAGGGTCAAATGCTGTTTCGAAACAGCTGTTGTTTCGAAACAGCATGTCCCGCTGGCATTGTTTCGAAAGGAGTTGTTTTGAAACAACTCGCTTTTGAAACAAAAGCGGGTTTAACCTGTTTCGACAGAACGGCTGCATTTTGAAACAAGCAGTTTGCTTGTTTCGAAATGGCCATACGTCATGTGGCCATGGCACTTCTTATTTCGAAACAACCCCTGTTGTTTCAAAATAAGAACTGTGTGTGAACATACCCCAACTGATTTGTTCTTAAGGCAATCCCAGACTGGGTGTCTGCAAAACTATTATTCCTGTTGATGGCCCTCATCAGGGGGGCTTCCAGCTGCAGTGGGCCCAAGGAGAAACCTGTTTGACAAGTTACCCAGACTGACCATGTGGCCCACCTCCATTTTGATCTGGCAAGGAATCTGAGATAAAAGGCAGGGGACCCATCTGCATTTTGTCTTTAGTTTTCAGTCTTCAGCCTGTCTGCAACCAACACCCTCCTCTGGAACTATTCTTCTGGGGCTGAACAAAGGACTGAGACTCATCCAGGTGCTGGGCACATATCAGTGGAATGGAACTAACCTGCAAACTACATATTCTTCAAGGACTTGATTCCTATGGACTCTAAATCATTTGTATGTATGTGATTCACTTTCACTCTTTAACAGCTCTCATGTTCTGATTGTTTTCTTTTTATATTAAACCTTTAGTTGTAGTTACTAAAGGATTGGCTGGCAGTGTGGTATTTTGAGTAAGGGCCAAGCTTATACTGTTCTGGGTGATGTGGCTGATCCTTTGGGGGTAGGAGAACCTGTTTCTTAAACAGACCCAGTGGCTAGAGGGGACCATAGCCCCTGACGTGCAGTAAGGGGGTGTTTCTGTTTTGTTATGTTCATGATGACCAGAGTGGGGAATCAGGAGCATGTTTTGTTACTGACTGGGAGACTGGTTTAAGTACCACCCATCAGTGGTTTGGGGGTTTGGCCTCTGGTTTTGCAGCTTGCCCTAATTTTGGCACATTCAGAAGGTTACCCCAGGAGGCCCAGGGTCACAAAGGCTTTTTAACAAGTCCTGTGTGTGGCCTTGATTAGCTCCAGGTCTACCCATTAACTTGGAGTAACTGCTTGCTCAGCTACAAGGGGAAAAGGGACTTGCAGAACATGGAGCTAATACAATGACTTTCTAGAACTCTCCGGCTATGTTCACACACAGAAGGCTTGTTTTGAAACAAGACGTTTTGAAACAAGCTGTTTCGAAATAAAGGGTTATTTCAAAACACCTTATTTCGAAAGACAAAAAAGGTGTCTTCGAAATATGGGAGCAAAATAGCATGTCCACAGTGTGGACATGCTATTTCGCTTGGGGAGGGGACTGCAGGCACCCACGGGGTGAAGCGCAGCCCAGAGCCTCACCCGGCCATCTTTAAAATCCGGGCTGCCCCCAAACCCCACCGCGGGGTCGGGGGCACTTGGCTCAACCCGCCGCTGCAGGGGCCGGGGTGAGCACGCCCCGGGATTCTCCGGTGCAACCACTCCTGCCGGGGGCGGGGCCGGGGATACCCACTCACCCCGGCCCCTGCAGTGGCCCCTCCCCCAGCAGGAGCAGGTCGTCAGGGAATCCCGGGGCCATGCTCACCCCGGCCCCTGCAGCAGTGGGCTGAGCCGGGTGCCCCCAACCCCGCGGCAGGGTTCGGGGGAAGCCTGGGCGGGGGCTGCAGCCCCCTTTCTGGGGCTGAGGGACAGCCCTCACTACCCTGGCCAGGGTGCTGAGGGTTCCCTAGCCAGAGTGCTGAGGGTCAAATGTTGTTTCGGAACAAAGTGTTCCGAAACAACATGTCCCAACGGGGTTGTTTTGAAACAACTCCTTTCGAAACAATGTTGTTTCTAAAGGGTATGAGTCATTTCAAAACAATGGTACGTCGTGTGGCCATGGCATTTCTTATTTTGAAACAACCTTTGTTGTTTCGAAATAAGAATGCTGTGTGAACACACCCTCTATGTCAGACTGGAGTTATTGCCAGAGAAGAACGAGCTGCTACTTGGGGCCCTGCCCCCTTCCTCCTTGGGGGCAGTGAGTGAGTGGCCTCACTGCCTTTCTGGTGGCCATTCTGCTCTTGCTGCTGCTAACTACCTGCTGCATGCTGCTGCTTGTGATGGGGACGAGGACCAGAACCATCACTCTTCCTGCTGCTGCCTGCTAAGAAAAGACCACCACTTCAGGACTCTGTGGAGGGGGTTGGTTTGTTCATAGACTGAGTGACTGAAACATCTCTGCTCTTGTGGTGGTGGGAAAAGAACTGTTGCTGTTGTTGTGGGAAAGGAGTGGCATGGAGCCCTCTCTCCCTGTTTGCCTGCTCCCTAACCCACCCCACCACCATCACCACCACCCCCCAACATCTCCAGCTGCCAACCGTGTTGCCTCCTTACCCTAACTCAGCTGCATGCTCCATTTCCCCCTGGACTGTCGCTACTGAGGCAGCAAGCAGAGACTTTACCACCTAGGTGCTCTTGGGTGCACATCCTGTCTCTCCCCTGATAACCTTCCCTCCCTTCCTCAGCTCAGTTTAGCTTGAGGGATCCCCCAGCTTCTTCCTTGCCCTTTAGCTGCACTACAGCAGTCGTCCCCCCCCCCTTCCTTCCAAGCCTTGTAGCCTGCCCTGCTTACCTGTTGTTGCCTTATACGGCCCCCCTTTCCTTGGAATCCTGTAGTGTTTGTTTGTTTACCTGCCCCATCTCAGTTCCTGGGTGTTCATTAGGGTCCTATCCTGCCCTGATCCTCCAAATATTGTTTGCCTCCCTGTTCCTTTCCCAGCCCGAAGAGCCTGTCCCAGCCCCTGAATCTGCTTGTCTCCCAGTCCCACCCTTGCCCCCAGATTTCTCTTGGGTCCCTCTACCCCTTTAATCTGCTATTCCCCCCCACCATGTCCCATCTCCCCAGTGCACCCATGTCTCCAATGTGCCCCTAAGCCCTTGTATCCTCTCATTTTGTTGTGTTCCTGATTCACTGCACTCCCAATGATATTATAACTCCCCTTTTTCCTTTTACCCCAGTGGATCAGGAGGAGCCAGCCCCCACCCCAAAAACACCCCCTTGCCCTTTCTCTCTTGGATCCCCCTCCCCTGCCTGCAGCCCAGCAAGGAGAAGGGTTAGCATAGCCTTCCCTTCCTTACCTTCCTTCCCTGTCCCTTAAACCCCACCACCACCCTTGACCTCCCCAGTGAACCCTCCTCCCCTGCTTACAACCGAGTGAGGAGGAGTGGCTTGTCTTCCTTGGTCCCTCACCCTTATTGTGTACCCCATTTTCCCCCCCATCCTTAGGATGGAACTAGATGCCCCTTCTGTTGCCCCAGTTCCCACTCCTCTGCCTGCTCCCCAGCCCAACCCTGCAGCTACCAAATTGCCCACCGCTACCTCTTCTGAGGCACTGGCAGTGGCCAGCATGGGAACAGCCTCCATTGCTGCTGCTGCTGCTGCTGCTGCTGCTGCTGCTGCCACCTCAACTGGGAGAAAGTGCCAGGGGCCTAAGAAGGGCAAGAGCCCTGCCTGGAAGGCAAAGCCCTTCAAAGCAGGTGCTCCCACTAAGGCTACACCATGAGCCAGGGCTCCTCGCCCGCCATTCCCTCTACTAGTTCTGGGGGTGCTTCAGCTCCCAGAGTGTACACCAAGGTAGGTGCCACCCCTCCACCCACGTCCGCTGTGACATCTGCCCCCTTGAATTTCATCTCGAGCAGCCAGGGCCCCTTCCCCACCCTAACCAGGAGGCATGGAGTTCACTGTCTCCTGGTAGCAGCCTTGCCCCATGTAGAAACATACATGTGGGCATTGGCAGGGGTGGTGGGGCCCTCCACCATTGTCGTGGCCTCTAAAATGTATGGGAGAGTGGTGTTCTTTTTAGCTTCAGAGGCCACCACTCAGGAGGCGATGGAGAAGGGCCTGGCGGAGAGGGGCATCTTTGTTCCCATAGAACCCCTGGAGGACCTGGGCATATGGGTGGTCCTTATCTCTGTCTCTTCCTCCCTAATGCTGCCCTGCTTCCCTTTCTCTCCACCCTTGAGAAGCTGATATCTATTACCAGCCCTCTCTCATTGGATGTTTTATCCTTCCACCAGCAGCTACAACTCCAGCTGTTGCCAGTGAGGGTGCATGATGAAGGGATGCTTGAGGGGTCCTTTCTGTTGCCCCATCAGGGCATGTATTATTGAATTCATTACTTCTTGGGGGAGGTCCAGTGCTTCCTCTGCAGAGCAATGGGGCACGTCCGAAGGGACTGCTCCCTGGCCCGGCAAGGAGGGGCAACTGGGCCCCCCAAGGATGCAAAGGGCACCGGCTCCACCATCGCCAGCAACCCTGAACAACCAGCCACTGTGACTGCCCTGCCTTGCAACACTCGATCTGCCACTGCTCAGGTCACTAGGTTAGCTCCTCCATTGTCCATGAGTGAGCACTTGAGCCCTATCGCCATTGCCATTAGATCTGGGATGGGGCCTGTGGAGGAGAGGGCAGCTGGGCTGTCCTCTGACCCAGGAGAGGGCTTACCCCAAGGGGAGGGTTCCATTCCCCTCATTGAACCATCCCTCTCCCACCAGTCATCCCTGCCCGCGCCCTTGCCTTATGACCCTGATCCTGCTGGCCAGCCCTCTGCTACCCCTGCAGAGGGCTGGGTGCTCAGCAAGCAGAGGAATGGCAAATGGAAGGCAAGGGCTCAGGACCTCCCCAAGAGTTTTTGGGGGAGTATAAGATCATGGATGAGCCCTCTGCTGCACCCCCTGATGACATCCAACAGGAGGTACCAGATGGGGCTGTCGCAGTGGTAGCAAAGAGGAGCAAGCCAGCTCCTCTTTTGGAGGCCCTTTTAGATTCCTTGCCCTTGAAGCCCATTGAGGAAGCCCCCCCACCACCACCATGTCATCCATACCCTCCGCTGGTGTTGAAAGGCATGCTGTCCCAGAGCCTAGCATGGTTGTCTCTGGGATGGCAGGTGAGGATTTTCATACCATCTTTGACAAGATCAAGGCCCTGGGGTTTGACCCCAGTTATGCAGGGAGAGGATGGCCCACTACCCGAAGGCCTCAATCTGGGCAGCAACCTCCTTGAGCTGCCCTCTCCTTCCCTGACTATCTTACCTGAAATCGTTGTCCCTGATCTTGAGTCAACTCTAGACTCTACCACCTGCCCGGCTGCAGAAGGCACTTCATCCATGGTCATCAAGCCTCTTGAGGCAACAGTCGATGCCAAGCAGCCAGGCCCTGGGCTTCAGGACCTGGTGGGACAGTGGCCCCTCCCTTTTCCAAGGGCCCTGACCCTGGGGATGTTCTATCTGTTGCCATGGCCATGGGTGCTGAGCCCATCACAGCACCAAGGCCCAGTACTGGTGAGGGGCCCCCTTCAGATGACCCTTGATTTCCATGTGGATTATGTGGAGTCACACCCCAGTGGCCTGGCTGGCAGGGCCCCTGATCCTTGCCCCACTCCCATCCCTAATCCTTTCCCTACCAAAACCCCAGACCAGAACCCCAGTCCTACACCTGTCTCTGTCTTTGTCAGTACCCCTGATCCTGATCCCACCCCAACCCTCCCTCCTGCCCCCTCAATGACCCTAGTACCAATCCTACCCCTGATATTGTTCTTCTCCCTTCCCCTACTCTTTCCCATTCTACTACCACCCCCGGGGTCGTGATACACCCATTACCATCTATTGATCCTCAGGCAACAATATTTTTGGCCCCCCTCCTACCAGGGGCTGCTATCTTCTCTCTGCCACCCCTTAGGCCAGAGGCTGAGGAGGGCAGTGCAGCACTAGTACCTTCAATGCTGTGCCAGGGGTCTGCCCCCTGCTCGCCTGTCTCAGCCAGCAGCAGGACAATTACAGGGACCCAGCCGGAGGACAGGACATAGTGTACACCTTCCTGGCTGACACTCGTGGAGCCAGGAATAGGGTGCCCTTGCCCTGCAGTGCTGGGGGATTTCCAACCCATCCTCTGGACCGTAAGGTCCATCCTGAAAGAGGGAAGAGGGACTGGGAGGTGGGACTGTGACTCTTGACTTACGGAGTTAGTCATGGATTGCTGCATGCCCCAATGCAGGTTGCCAGCATTCCCACTCCTGAGGATTCTCCTCAGCCCGCATCATGGCCCAGACCATCTTCACAACCTTGAATGCCAGGGGCTGCAGGATGGATCTCTGCAGGAGCCAGGTGCTCTCCTTCCTTCAGGAGGGGGGTACTCTGTGGTTGTCCTGCAGGAGACCCATATGGATCCAGCTGCTGAGGCTAGCTGGTGGCTGGAGTGGGGGAACAGGGTGTTTTTTGAGACAGCTCTCTGCCCATGCGGGCAGAGTGGCCACCCTGTTCTCCCCTGACCTACAGCCAAGGTGCTGAGGGTCACCAAGGTAGTGCCGGGATGACTGCTGCATCTTCAGCTCCATATGGAGGAGCAGGTGCTGAATCTCATCAACGTCTATGCCCCAACATCGGGCCTGGAGAGGATGTGTTTTTTCCAGCAGGTGCCTGCCTGCCTCAGCACTCTGGATTCTCAGGAGTGCCTGGTCCTGAGTGGGAATTTCAGCACCACCCTTGAGGAATGGGACTGTATGGGGACTGAGCTGTACCTGGCTGCTGTGGACGTCCTCAGGGAGATCATAGACCATCACTTCCCGGCAGATGTCTGGCACGACCACCACCTGGATGACACTGTCACCTTCACTTTTCTCTGGGTGTTGGAAGAGCAGTCGCGCCACTCCCGGCTGGATCACATTTATATCTCCCAGTACCATCTTTCACAGGCCCAATCCTCCAGTGTGCGGCCGGCCTGTTTCTCGGATCACCACTTGGTGACTGTGATGGCCTCTCTCGCTGCAGAGAGGTTGGGGCCAGCCTACTGGCATTTTAATAACAGCCTCCTGGAGGATGCAGGCTTTGTGGCATCCTTCTGGGAGTGCTGGCAGGCCTGGTGAGGCCAGAGGGCTGTCTTTCCCTCAGCACAGCAATGGTGGGATGTGGGGAAGGTGCGTGCCCCGCTCGTCTGCCGTGACTACATGTGGGGGACCAGCCAGTGGAGGAATGTGGGGATAGACCAGCTGGAACAGGAGGTCTTAGAGCTGGAGAGGTGTCTGGCCACCAGCCCTGAGAATCCCTCCATGTGCGGAGTGTGCTGGGAGAAGCGAGAGGAGCTCCAGGCCCTTGAAGATCTACGTGCCTGGGGTGCCTTTGTTCGATCCTACATCTGTCTCCTTTGGGAGATGGACTGCAGCTCCTGCTTCTTCTATGCCCTGGAGAAATGGAGGGGGCCAAAAAGCATGTCACATGCCTCTTGGTGGAGGACAGCACCCCACTCATGGATCTGGTGGAGACGTGCAGAAGGGCCAGGGCCTTCTATGCGGATCTTTTCTCCCTGGATCCAACCGAAGCCACCATCTGGGTGCTCTGGAATGAACTTCCCATGGTCAGAGAGGGTGACCAGGACTGGGTAGAGCTTCTTCTTGCTCTGGCTGAGTTTTCAGAAGCCCTCTGTCTCATGCCCACTAACAAATCTCTGGGCATGGACGGGTTGACCATGGAGTTATACCACGTGTTTTGGGACGTCCTCGGCCCAGACCTTGCCACAGTCTGGGCCAAGTCCAAGGAAAGTGGAGCATTCCCCCTTTCTTTCAGGAAAGCCACGGTCACCTTGCTGCCCAAGAAGCGGGACCTCCGCAACTGCTAGAACTGGTGTCATGTCTCAGTCCTCAGCACGGACTACAAAATAGTTGCCAAAGCCCTCTTGCTGTGTCTGGGGTCCCTGCTGCAGGACGTGATCCATCCTGACCAGACCTACACCGTCCCATGCCATTCCACCTTTGACAACCTCTATTTGGTCTGGGATCTCTTGGAGCTCGGGTGTAGGGATGGTCTGTTGTTTGCCCCCCTGGCCCTGGACCAAGAGAAGGCATTTGACAGGATGGACCACGGGTATCTCCTGGGCACCCTGCAGGCATTTGGCTTCAGGTCCCACTTTGTGGGGTTTCTCCGGGTGCTGTACGCCTCCGCAGAGTGTCTGGTCAAGTTCAACTGGACGCTGACCAAGCCAGTCAGCTTTGGGCGAGGAGTGCATCAAGGCTGTCTGTTGTCGGGACAGCTGTATGCTCTGGCCATGGATCCCTTCCTCTGTCTCATCCATCGGAGGTTGACGGGATTGGTGCTCCACGAGACAGAGCTGAGGCTGGTCCTGTCGGTGTATGCTGATGACATGCTCCTCGCGGCCTAGGACCCAGGCAACCTGGAGTGGCTGGAGGCCTGCCTGGCCATATACTCGGCAGCCACCTCCACCCGGGTCAACTGGGCCAAGAGCTCTGGCCTGATGGTAGGTGCTGGGTGGCTGGCAAGCTTCCTCCCACCCACACTTCAGGCCACCCAGTGGAGCACGGGTCCACTGCTCTATCTGGGCGTTTACCTTTCCGTCACCCACCCCTGCCTGGATGAGAACTGGCACGCTCTGGAGGACAGGGTCGCTGAGCGGCTGTGGAGATGGACGGGACTGCTGCGGTGCCTCTCCCTCTGGGGACGGGCACTGGTCATCAACCAGCTCGTCCTGTCCATGCTCTGGCACCAGCTCAACACCCTGGTCCTGCTCCTGACGTTCCTGGCCAACAGCCAGCAGACAATTCTGGAGTTCTTTTGGCCAGGACTGCACTGGGTCTCTGCAGAGATTCTGAATCTCCCTCCTGAAGGAAGCAGGACAGGGCCTGTGCTGCATTCGCAGCCAGGTCCACGTCTTCCGCCTCCAGGCCCTGCAGAGAATCCTTTATGGTGCAGATAGTCCGTTTCTTGGGAGAAACGCTTTAAATCCAAAAAGGCACATAAGGTAGTAATATCAGAAGTGAGTGGTAATCTTGAGATGGTCTACAGATGCTGCATGACTTTGGCTGTCAGAGAGCGATCCTGAGATAGTTTAAACAGGGTAAACCTCAAAGAATGAGTCAGCAAAGCCATAAATATTGTTGATTTTTCATCCCTAAGCTATATCCCAAGCCAGCAACAAACAGATTCCAATCACCTCATTGGAAATTCAGAAGACAAAACTCAGTTTCCTTAAAATTATCCAGCCCTTTGGCTTGCATCCAGGCTGCCAAATCAAATATAATGAAGATTACTGACCATCTTTATCCATCATACGTAAAAAAGCTCTATCAATCCCAAAGGATTGGACACATTACCCAACATGTTAATGAGCTGTTCAGATCTTATCCAAATATATGTTTAAAGTCAATGCTTATTAACTAAACTAACATTTATTAGTGTAACGCTTCTGCCAGGGCAGGCTGGTAGGACAAGGGATGGATTCTATATCTAGGGGTTTCCCAATAGTGTAACACCACCAGCCAGCTCGAGTTCCCATCCAGATTTCTGGGGAATCCTGCACTGCTCCCTGGGCACCCCAAAGGTGTAAGGCTTCCCCACTCACAAGCACAAGTCTGGGTGTAGTAAACAGAACTTTTAATAGTAGTAAAACAGAATGAAAAAGGCCAAATGACAGAAATCAGCACTAATTTAGAAAATCAGTAGAGAGCGAAATTCCCAACAACCCACCCCACATGATGGAACATAAAAGACTTAATGCAAAACCTTCCAACATGATCCCATATATCATAACAGCAAATGTAAACCTATTAGCAAGATCAGCACTGATCTGGCGAATCAGTGTGAAACAGGCTCCCAACCCACCTTAGGGTACGTGGGGAGAGTCTTTCATGCCAACTGTCTACCAGTGCCAACCCCCAGTCACCCACTTCATTCTCTAGTACCATTCCTTGGCTCCGCCCACTGTCTGCTGGCTCTGCCCGCTGCTCACTTGCACTGCCCAGCTCGCCGCTGGCTGCTCTCACTGTCCGCTGGCTCCGGCTGCTGGCTGCCGGCTCCGCCCAGCGGTCACTCCATTGCTGCTCCTCTTCAGTGTTATCAGCACAAAGAGAGGGGGGGTTCTCTCCCTCTAGTGAGCTCAGTTCAGTGATTTCAGCTCTTAAATCTCAAGTAGCTGCAAACAGCTACTCCCATAACAAAGAAGAGGCCTCCAAGAATCCCAGCCAGATCTATCATTTGACAGTGGAAAATGGGGCAGGGAGGCCAAATGCCTCAAGCATTTTGCTGCAAAAGGAGCTATGTGAAACCCCACCCCTGTCTTCAACTTCCCCCAGGCTGAAGCATTCCTTTGCCCCTCCCACAAATGTCTCCCCAACCAAGGGTAACCTCCACCCTTCAACTAACCCAGACAGAGTTGAAACAGAGAGTAGCAATTCACAAAAAGACAGTATTGTATATTTCCCTTCAGTAGAATTAAGATAGTGATAGATTTGTGATCAGATTAACCCCAAATACCATTATCCATTATGCCCTGCACCCTGTATGCTAATACATAATTGTGCTCTTTGTGTTCATGCTAATACAGGACCCATGCAGATTAGTTGCCCCCCTTCAGAAGCTGTTATGTACAGCTTCTAAGCCTTCCTTACATTAGGAAGAAAGGAACAAGTAATGATTAAATACTCAGTACACATACCAATGTTCCCTCTAAGAGGCGCTGGCAGCTGAGCAACTCATGTTGCTCACTGCACTGGCTCCTCCCCCCATGGGCTTGCTGCGGTGCCCCCCCACGGGCCCGCTTCTGGCCACCCCCAGCTGCCCCCCCACCCCTGCGGGCCTGCTCCTGACCACCCCCCCGCTCCCAGCAGCCCCCATGGGCCTGCTCCTGGCTGCCCCCATGCTCCCCGCCCCCAGTGGCCCTCCCACTCCCAGCAACCCCCCCACCCCCACAGGCCCACTCCCGGTGGCCCCCACGCCCCCACAGGCCTGCTCCCAGCTGCCCCCCCACTCCCAGCAGCCCCCATGGGCCTGCTCCCGGCCGCCCAGCTGCCTCCCCCGCTCCCCACCCCCAGCAGCCCCCCGTCCCCGCAGGCCCACTGCCCGGGGCCCCCCCCCCCCGGCGCCTGGCACCTCCCCCGCCCGCAGCCCCCCCCCCCCGCGGGCCTGCTCCCGGTGGCCCTCCCGCTCCTGGCTGCCCCCCCCACGGGCCCGCTCCCCGCCGCTCCCACAAACTTACCTCGTGGCTGGAGCCGGACGGCCCAGCCACAGCTCCTGGGGCAGAGAAGCTCTACGGAGCATGCCCAGATTTTCTGGGTATGCTCCGTTAGAGCTTCTCTGGGTGGGAGTTTTCAAAACTCCCTGCTCCACAGGAGCTCTATGGAGGGCCTCTGGCTGCCGGCAGTGCGCTGCCGGCTGCCTTCCCTGCGCTGGCGGCTGTGGCGGGCTGCGCTGCAGCACGCCAGCGCAGCTTAGAGGGAACATTGATACACATGTAAGAGGACAATAATGTTCTAAGTCAGTTTTAGGATAGAAATGATAATTGAGGTATGAAGTTCTTAAGTCACAAAGGCTCTGAAATTACCCAAACAGCTTGGGGGTGGAGGTCATCAGATTGTGTTTAGAGCTTCTTTGTTAGAGATCCTGTCCAGAGAATGGAAACCTAAATAGGCCATGTACAGAGTTTGTTCAAATTCTCCCAAGAGAATTAGCAGGGTGATTCCAGGTTGTCATTTGGACTCCAGTCCTGGGACCCAAATTTTCCTTGACAAGCTTGGAGAGATTTCAGATAAAAAGGATGAAAACTTTGATGAAGATGAACCAACCATTTGAGCTTTACTCAGTCCATCCTTCCTCAAACAATAAAGTCAATAACAGCCATTTAAACTAGCAAGATAGTGCAGATATTTCTTTAAGTGGAAAATGGTAATATAAATTGTCATTTAAGCTAAACCTTCATTTCCTAGGTCATCAGCTGCATTAGCACACTTAACAGACAGTTTACTTAAACCTCAAAAAGTGATTGTGACAGGTTGCAACCCCCCATATTCCTTTAATATGGACAGTATATCTCTTTTGTTCACCCATGCAATGTAATGGTGTGGTTTAATGCAAAATATGTCACATGAGGTGTTTGTTTTGAGTGCTCACAGCAAGCTTTACGTTATTGTTATGGTAGCATGTTTCCTGAAAATTCATACATGTGTACAGATACAAAACATATTTCATTTGGCTCAGGTGGAGGGCAGACAAACAAAGCTGTCTTTCTGCATGTACCCAGGGATACATGAGAAAGGCTATGCAAATCAAGCACTCTGGCTCAGGAGGGAAGGATCATGATCTAAAGAGTCACCTGATTGAACGTGGAGAGAAAAATAAAAAGGGAGAAAAGGAGGTACTTTGAACTGTTTGGAGCTTTTAGCCAGAGAAAAATCCATCTTGAAAGTACTCCAAGATCTGCACCTATACCCATGGCCAGGAGGACTAGGCTGCAAAACCTCAAGTAGCCAGGCATGTGGGTAAGATTGAAATGGACTATAATAGTGAAATTTAGCTTATAATGCGTGTTTTCTTTTATTTGGTAGTGATGAACTTCTTGATTGATTGATTGATTGATTGATTGACTGATTGATTGATTTGAGCACTGATTTCCCATATACTTACTTAAAATAATTTTTTAATCAATAAATTTTTGTGGAGTTTGAAAAAGAACAAACTCCTAACTTAGAGCAAAGCTAATTACATATCAGGTTCTTTATTAAACTGACAGATCAGAGTTTATGAGACTGCAGTGATCGGGGAAGTGTCCCAATCCCTTCAGGATGGAAGTTCCCAGCATGGTATCTGCGGACTGGGAGTGCTCACTGAAGGATCATCCCCTAAGTAACTTCCACTGCCTGAGATCAATTTCAGGCAGGATGGTGTGGGCTGACCCAGGAGTGGGGGGTCCACCTAGCAAAACAGGTTAATTCGAGGTCCAGGAGTGGGTGATCAAGGAGGCACAGCATCACACAAGACCAGATGGTGGGAGAAGAATACTACAGCAATCCAGGCAAATGATGTTATTACATCAAAGGTCCATCTAGATGCTAATATTCCCATTTGACCTCTTAGTCAATAGAAAACCGTAATAGACAGATGTCTATGTGCTGGGAGACAGCTCGGATTATCTGCCTCTCCCCTGCGCCATGTGAAATATGTGGGCACATGTTTCACATCGGTACACATATGTGATGCTGCAGGAAACATACCACCATAACAATAATGCAGTGTGTGTTATGAGCATTCAAAAAAGGAACCTTGCATGACATATTTTGCACTAACCATATAATTGTATTGCAAAAGTGAACTGAAAAGTTACACAGATCATACATCAGGGTGCACCCATGACAGGTACTATGTGGACTGTCATGGGGGAGACCTTGTTAAAGGCATGATAGTCAATGGTTAGCCACTCAGTAACAGTGTTGCCTTTAGCACTGTCCATAATGGGCAGTTGTTGGAACTCTGGTACTCTACCAGTACCTGTGATCTATGAGAGAGGAGGTGGTCTACCATAAAGGCCACACTTCCCTGGCAAAGAGGTTGTCAAGAGGGAGCTGATCTCACAATCAAAAACTTAGCATCAGTCTTACTATAATCCAATCTGCATTCAGCCAAGCTCAGGGATGACTATCTACCAGGACTACCATATCACGTGGAATGAAAGGTCTTTTGACTGGTTTTCAGTTTCTCAGTTTACTCTTGGCATTAACAGTTACTCTGCAGCAATTGCACAGTCTTTCAGGCATCCTTAACCATATTGGACTGCAAGGCAACATTTTCTCTCTAGACATTTACAATGTTCCTGACTGGCAGCCAGTTGCTTCTGCAGCTGCAGTACTCACTCCAGGGCATTACCAAGATGCTGAGAGCTTTCTTTGGTAACCATATGATGTCCCTCTAAGGCAATTTGCTCTTTATGCTTAATGGTGGATTTGGGAAGAGCCCCTGAGTTTATCTTTCCCAACTCTTTATTCCACTGAACACATAGTTAACCAAATGGAACAAGGCTCCTGCATGCCACACACAGCTTGTGCTCCTGTGGATGTGGTTATATAGCCACTATCCCAGGGTACTAAGGTACCTTAATCTTAGCTCTGTTCTTGATAATGGGGGCCCTCCGGATCACAAGGTGAGGAGTTTCCTGTCTGCTGACATCCAGCATCTAAGGCAGTGGTTCTCAACTGCTGTCTTATGAGACAAAAGTGTGTCGTGGTACAGCAGGGAGTGTGTCACATGCAGGCTGAAAGCTCCCCTGCTCCCACCTCCAGAGAGCCGCAGTGGCAGGTCAGGGAGTATACTGTGCAACACAGGCTGTCTGCCCTGCTCATCTGTGAATGCACGGAAGGCAAGAGCTGCAGCTAAGCAGGGCCAGAGGCCAGAGGCTTGTTCCCAGGCCAGGGCCACTGGTAGGGTTGCTGCTAAGAGGCCCGTCAGATGTTCTAGTCACGGCCAGGCCCGCTGCTGGGGGGCTGGGGCCAGGATCATGACAAAGATCATGGCCACATCCACTGCTGCTGCCAGGGGTCAGGTCTGACACCGGGGGTGGGGACAACAGTCAGAGTCAAGGCCACAGCTGCTGCCATGGGGTGGGACTGCTGCTGGGGGATGGGACCAGGGCCATGCCTGCTGCCAGGGTTTGGGGCTACTGCCAAGGCCAGGGTCAGGGCTGTGGCCAGATTCAGTGTTGCAGTCAGGGCTGCTTCTGTGGCAGGTGAGGCCCCAGTAGGCATTGTGGCCATGCCTGGAGCCAGGGTTGGTGCCAGTGCTGCAGCTGCTGTTGCTGGAGGATCTCCACTGCCTGAACTGGGGCCAGAGCTAGTGTATGGGCCTGCAGGATAAAGAATTGGGCCCACAGGAGAGCCTTTCTGTGCCACGACCAGCTGGGAACCCCTCCGGCTGTGTTGCAACCCAGGAAAGGTTGAGATCCCTAGTCTAAGGGGAAGTGAACAGTTTCCCTCTCTGTCCATATGTGACAGGGCTGACTCACCCCACACTGCAGTAACCCAGCCTGCCCTGTGGCTGGTGGAAGCTCCGCACCTTAAGCCCTGCTGGACCTGATCAGGCTGCTGCCCCAGTATCAGAGGGAGCAGCACAGCTCAGCCTGGGTTGGCCAGCTGAGGGGAAGGATGTCTGCTGGAGGCTCTTGCCCCAGAGCTACACCAGCCCCATTCCACAGGAGACTCAGCGACCAGAGTGGACCCTATGCAGCGATTACCACAGAAGGAGAGCCTCGTGACTGATGCCCAGGACCTGTGAGAAAGCCAACAACTGCTGTCCCAGGAAAGAGGGAATCACAGTTCAACATCCAACCAGACCTTTGCCCCATCCCAGGTAAGAAGTAGCCCAGGGGGCCCAAAGGGTGGAGCTGGGGTGTAGGGAAGAGCTAGTCAGTGTGTTTTGGTGTGGATCCCCACTGACTGGATGCTGTACCCCCAGCATCCATAGAGTCCTGAGCTGGGTCTCAGTGGAACGGGAGGGCCTGAGCCCCCACTACCTGGGCACAGTGCCCCATCATTGACTTGTTGTATAGACTCTGGCTATTAGGCCTCACTGCTCCAACCCAAGGGTTGTTGATAGACTTTGCTATATAGACTCTGATTGCTAGACCATGCTGCCCTGACCCAAGGGCTGTTGATAGACCTTGTATAGACTCTGGCTGCTAGGCCTTGCTGCCCTGATCCGAAGGCTGTTGAAAGACTTTGTAGAGACTCTGGCTATTAGGCTGTGCTTCCCTGACTCCAGGTTGGAGTTTGAACAGTTTAACAGTGTGGTGAGTAGCTCATGGAGGTGCCCTCCTGGCTAGTGCTTACCTTGCTTTTCCCTGAGGGGGGCCACCAGGGAAGGCTTACCCAGTGACACCATCTCACAACAAGCTGATGTAAACGACATCACTGTGCAGATTCAAACTTAAAACCAAACCTGGCCATGGTCAAAACCTAAAAGTAACCACCTGCCACTCCTAGCCATTGCCTGTGAACTCAGTGCCTGGCAGGTCTGAACTGTCTCACTGCAATGGTCTCTTCATACAGTCCATAGAATGTGACCCGGGCCTTCTGGGATAACCTCCTGAATGTGCAAAAATCAGGGCAAGTTGCAAAACTGGGAGCCAGGCTTTCAAAACATTGATGGCTGGTACTTAAACCAGTCTCCAAATCGGTCACAAAACATGCTTCTGATTTCCCTGCTCTGGTCATCATGAAGCATAACAAAATAGAAACAGTCCTCTTTATTGCACAACAGCTCCTGTGGTCCCCACCTTGCCACTGGGTCTCTTAAAGAAATAGGTTCTCCTGACCCCAAAGTGTCAGCCACATCACCCAGAACAATAAAGGCTTGGATCTTACCCAAAATACCAGATTGCCAACCAATCCTTTAGTAATTAAAACTAAAGATTTAATATAAAAGGAAAAGAAACAAAATATGAGAGATGTTAAAGGGTCAAAGTGAATCACACACATAAAAATTATTTAGAGTCCATAGAAAGCAAGTCCTTGGAAGAATTTGGAGTTTGCAGGTTAGTCCAATTCTTCTGGAATATACCCAGCAGTGGGCTTCAGTCATTTGTCCCAGTTGCAAAGGAATAGGTATAGAGGAGGGTGTTAGTTGTAGACTGGAGGCTGAAGACCATATGGAGATGGGGCTGCTGCCTTTTATGACCTCTCACTTTCCTCATGCTATGTGGAGCTTTTGCAAATCAAAATGGAGTTGAGTCACATGGGCAGGTCCTTGGGGCTCAATGGGTTTCTCCCTGGTTCCACTTTACCTGGGAGCTTCCTTAATGGGCCACCAAGGAGACAATGGTTTGTAAACATCCAGTCTGGGGAGTGTCTCGGACTCAAATAAATCGAAACACAAATAGAACATACATGTTCATAAATTCTAGTATAGTTATGACACCTACATATGAACCATAGAATCATTCCTAGCAGATTAAAACCTCTCTACTGGTACCAAACATGGCATATCCCATATGGATTATTGCAATTATGCAATATTGTTAATATGAAAAACAATCATAAATGATCCCTTAAATCCAGACAGTGTCACACATGGCTATAGTTAACTTTTTGTATAGCTGGGCTCAGGCTAAAGGGCTATTTCACTGTGGTGGTGGCATTGGAGCTTGGGCTTCAGTCTCAGCTCTAAGGCCCTGTGAAGTAGGAGGGTCTCAGACTCAGGCCCAAAGGTTTACACTGCAATTAGCCCTTGATCTAAAAGATGCTTACTTCTACATAGCCATAAGGCCCCGCCACAGGTGGTTTCTAAGGTTCAGAGTGGCAAACAACCACTTTCAGTTCACTTCCCTTGCTTTCGGGCTATCCTTAGCTCCCAGGGTGTTCACAAAGTGCAAGGTGCCAGTTGCGGCGTTCCTTTGCAGGAAGGGCATAAGAATTTACCCCTACCTAGATGACTGGTTAATACTTGGGAAATCAAGGCACCAGGTCTAGCTCCATGTAAAAGCTGTCAAAGAAAAACAGCTGAACCCATCTTGAGTGCAAAACCAACCAGCTAATTGCTTTATTGCAGAATGAAACAAAACAAAAGAAAACAAAAAATAGACACTGCAGTGGGGGAGAGAGCAGTTAGGCGCTGGTCTCTGCCCCTGAGATGCATTACAGAAACTTTTATAGCTTAACAGCAACATTAACATACATGCATATACATAGGTAAATATAACAAAATCTAACATTCTCTAATTGGTGCAAACTAATACTATTCCTTGAAAGGAACCAAGGTCAAAGGAAAAAGAATCTCACATAACAACTTAACAGTGTCAGAGTTAATGCCATCTAAGCAGGTTTGGTAAGAGAATGTTTAGTATAAGTCAAGGATATCAGCGAAACTGTTGAAGGAAAACAATGTCTGGAGCAGGCAGGCACAGAAAGACACTAACTAAAGTCCTGCAGGTTGGCAGTTTTTTCACATTATCTCTAATGGCATTTTGAGAGCATTCTTTTACAATTTTCCCCCTCAGGCCTACTGAGCCATCTGTGTCTTAACACTGTCAGGCCTCAGCTATGGAATTCTTCCACAATCCCCCCCTTTTGAGACTTTTAAATTCTCATTAATTATACTTCCAAATTAATTTCGTTTTCTTGATGTCTCTTAAAGATTTCTGTTCACAAAGTATACACCTCCTCATGGTACTTTGGGCTTAAACTCTTATGGGCAGCCTTTGTTAAACAACTTAGGCAGTATTTAACCAGTAACAGCACAACATAACCACAAATCAGGGCCGCTATTATAATCAAAACTCCATAAAATATTTTGGATTCTAAAGCCCCAAACCAGGTCCATAATCCCCATGGTTCTTCTTGATGCAGGGTACTGGCAGCATTCCGGATCTTGCTTAAGGCCAAAATTATTTGATCATCATTATCTGGGACGCAAGTGCAACATTCTTTGCCAATTAAAGTACAAGTTTCACCTTTAGAAGCCAAAATAAATCTAAAGCAATTCGGTTCTGGAGAGTCATTTGACTAATCTGTTTTACTTCCTGAGTAACAGCAATTAAGGCTGTGATTGTTTCATTTGCTATTTCTTCTAGGATTTGAAAAACATGCCTCATTTCTTGAATGGCTATACTAATACCATAAAAGGGAAAGGCAATTCCAAAAACCTTTGTGTTTCAATTATTTCTTGTTTAAAACAGGTTGGGAACAAGGAACTTAAAGAATTGAGAGTATGTTGAATGGCGGGTTTCAAATAAGCAGTAGAACAAACACCATTTCAATTAACTGGCCAATGTTTTTATGCCTTATTTTCATAGACCCAATATTGGCCTACAAGGGCAGTAACACCATGCTTGCAGCAAACAATACAACTTGCCGCGGCAGAATACCAACCCTTTAGCCACCAAGAGGGTCATGATTTATAATCATTTCAAATTACTTGAGAGCAATTAAGGAAGTGTCCAAGTGATGGCTGTCCTG
Organism: Podocnemis expansa; assembly: GCA_007922195.1. Classification (NCBI taxonomy): domain Eukaryota; kingdom Metazoa; phylum Chordata; order Testudines; family Podocnemididae; genus Podocnemis; species Podocnemis expansa. The sequence continues at coordinate 1,220,983 of ML682022.1, read as the reverse complement.
TTTTATTACAAATGTAACATACCCTTGCTGAGGGCATGGAGTACTCAGGACTCTCATGTATTTTGACACATTCCTTTTTCTCTTTCTCCACCAGCCCATATCATCTGTTGTGACTGAGACCGGTATTACAGGGATTTTCCCTTAGGCAGGGATGGGAAAGTGGGAGCACACCCAGCAGCTTGTTACATTTAAATCCTATTAATTTAAGATTACATTAAGGATTATAACATATCAAAAACTATACTGCAAAACACTATATAGCAAAATTGAAGTGGGTACCTTAAAAACTTTAAAAGCCAGAAATATGCCCATATATAAATTACAGGTAATAATTGACCCTGCCAGCAGGTTCGAAGATTTGAGGATCTTGGGGGGTAACCACTGCACCCGTGGGGTACAGGGTGAATCTGGGGTACACTTTATTAAAATGAGTATAGGGTAAGGTGGTCGGTGTATGCCATGTTTGTCACAGCGGTTTCTGTAAAGTGTTGGGGGGTACCTAACTTTCAGGAGTGGGGACAGGTTGGGGAACAATGGGGTTCTTCAACTAACCTACTAACACTATAGCCCTACTCACTATAACCTAAAGGCTACGTTAACACACTATAGGAAAAGGGGGGGGGGACAATGCAAATTAGTGTGCCGCAGTGGCAGAGAAGATAAGTAACAGGGAAGCTAGGGCCTGAACAGGAGTGAAGGCAAGTGGGGGGGGGGGTGTCGAAAGGCAGCGGGGTGAGGAGGTGGTTGGGGTAAGGGGACAGAGGCAGGAGAGGGGCTGTAGGTGTGTGGGAGTGTGGGCAATGGGGAGAAGCAGGAGGGGCTGAAAGGGGCTTCAGGGGGTTGTGAGGGAGGCAGAGGAGGGCAAAATGGTAGGGAAGGCAGAAGGGGCTCGGGGGAAGCGGCTGGCGGGGAAGGCAGAAGGGGTTTGGGGGGAGCGGCTCGGGAGCCGCAAAGAAAGCGGGAGCGCCGCTGGAGAGCCCGGCACGCCGCAGAAAAGCGGCTGGGACCCGGGGTGCCGCGGAAAGCGGCGGAGGAGCCGCAGCAAGGGCGGGGAGCCCGCGGGAAGCCGCAGGAAAGTGGCGGCTAGGGCGGGTAGCCCGCGGGGAGCCGCAGGAGAGCGGGAGCGGCTCGGGAGCCGGGAGCCGCAGGAAGCGGCGGAGGACTGGGAGGGCTGGCGGGCTGCCGCAGGAGCCGGGGAAAAAGCGGCGGCGCCGCTAGAGAGTCCGGCGGGGATCGGGGGAACCGGCGGCGGCCGCGGGAGCGGCTCGGGAGCCGGGAGCCGCAGAGAGCTGCAAGGGTAGTGGGGCAGGGAGAGCGGCTCGGGAGCGGGGAGCCACAGGGACAGAAGGAAAGTTGAGGCGCACCGGGGATCCCAGAAATGAAGAGGGAACAAGTAAAGTTAAAGAGAAAAAGGTTTATTTAAGTCGGGGAGGTTACAGAGGGGAGGGCAAAGGCAAGTTAACCAAACAATTCTAAAGGCTAGGAACTAAAGGAAACAATCTTAACAGCTAACTTAATTAACTAATTAACTCTATACAATGTTGCAAAACACAATACTCTTAAAGCAAGTTCAAACAACCCAGGAGGAAAAGAGATACACTGGGTGATACAAAGTAGCCAGAGGCAATTACAGACACGGGGAGCTCCTAACACAAACTGGAGCTGCAAGCAAACAGAAAGGTACATGCGCAAGCCTGTAAAGCTGGGGAAAGCAGTTTTAAAGCAGCCTTAAAGAAATAGAATAACTTTTTTCTTAGAGAAAGGTTGCAGGGCAGACTCTTACCACTCCTAGCAGCAAGGGTAACAGCATTACAGGCTGGAGGAGACTCCTAATCGGCTGGCAGTAACTCGTGGGGGTAACTCGTGGATACTCTCTAGGGGGGAACTCGTGAGTGGAGGAGGCAGCTTCTGGTTGATCAGGCCAGGAGAGATGTTGAAAACCGTCCTGCCTGAGCACCCCAGAACCTCAGCTTTTAAAGACTATTTCCCGCCTTTCCCTGATTACAGGGAATGCGGGGAACAATGGGGGTATGAGTCATGCCCTGCAGAACCTTGCAGTTAGGCAGAGCCCACCTACACCAAGCCCTGCAAAACAATGGGCCCCTAGGGTGGTAACGGCCATCCAGTTGAGTTCAAGGGGGGCATCTAGTTAAGGTGAAGGAGCCATTGTTCACTTCACACGTTCTATGTACTTTAATGATGGCCTGGGAGGGGCGGCCATCAAAGTAACTGCTATGAGTCACAGACAATAATGACAACAATTTGTTCTCATGGAGCCTTACAGACTTGCTGGGACCTTACTGAGGAGTCTCTAGGTTAATTTTTTTCTTTGCAGATTTTAAGAATGTAGTAGTGGCAAATCCTCTTCACTCAGGCTTGGCAAATCCTCTTGAACAACAGGGGAGAGGTTACTAGCACATGCACTCTGTGCGTGGTCATCAGTTCATACCTTCATGAAGCACGATGCTATTGCCCAACAGGCTAGATACAATGCTGCTCTGGGCAGAGCTGTACTCAATGGGGGTAGACTGTAACTTCTCTCACCATCCAGGGGTATGGCTAGCAGTCACCTATCGCTGAATGATGTGAGCAGCGCTTGAAGGAGAATGGTGGGTTACTTACCAGTAACCATCCTTCTTTGAGATGGGCTGCTCACATACATTCAGGCCCCTCCCCCCATCCCCGCTAATGGAGTTGGCAAAGGTATATGGGACTGGGAGGATCAGGGTCATGGTCAGCTATATAGCTGCAGCTGTGGTGAGGAGGGGGCGTTGGCTGTGTGTTTGACAGGGAGTCAAAATGACAGGAACCCCACTATTTCCGTTACACAGTGTCATATTTACTCATCCTTGCTTGCCAAGAAGAAAACAGTGTACTTTTTCTGCATCAACCACCAGTTATCATTATCTTTTTGGGTTACTCAACCTCACTTATAAGTATTAAGAGAAATTAAAATACAGTGAGCCTACAGTTTAATAGTTCTCATCCACAGACCACTTAAAAATAATGAATGCCTTTCTTTAAAAACAACACAGTGATATTTGTTTCTAAGTGATTTATGTGAAACTTTTGTTAAGCATTTAAAGAAGACATATCATAATTTACTTGGCTGAATTGAAATAAAATCACAGAAAACTCTGATACAGTTTGAGGCAGATGAAAGCTTCTAAGTGAATATCATCAGCCCTTGAAAAATATGAAGCGCAGCTAGGAGAAAGAACAAAAAATAAACTGAATTCCTCTGTTATAATTAAGGGGCCCCTGTCACCACCCAAAGCAGACTCCTGCTAAGAATTTATCTGCAAAATAAGGTTTTGTTGAAGAAAAATTAGTTTGTCATATACTTGAATGATATCAGTTATGGGGTCAGAGGTTCTGCCTACTTTTGTCATGGTATGACAATCACAGAAAGTAGCTTTCCTAGACAAAATGGGTTTTCATACTGTTAAAGACTTATTTTTATTTAATATAGAGATTCAGGTCTAATACATATATTCATTTATATTATTTCATAGTACTATACAAACTTACAAGTAGAGTGGACCACATCTAACAGAAAACAGTTGATTACAAACAGAGACAGGACTCTTGCTGTTGGGGTCACTAGTGCACCCTCTGCCCCGCGGTGGGGTGTGTTGCTTTTGTTTTTGTAGGTGGCGGCCACCCCCCGGGGGGGAAAAGCGGGCTCCCCCCCCCCCCCCCCGCCCCAGTGCCTGATTTGGCTCCTTGCTCCTCTCCTGCCCCTGCCTCCAAGTGCCCAACCCTCCAGGCCAGTCACATTCCGTCCCCTGCACACACCCTGCCCAGCCCCCCCCAGCAAAATCACCCCTTTTGCCCCCTTTGAACCGCTTTAAAAAGAAGGAGCGACAACTGCCAGCAAGTAAGGGCAGGGAACATGAGCAAAGTCAGCAAAAAAGCCACAGGGAATGTTACTGAGCATGCTTTATTGATCTGAGCATGTGCAGAACATACTAAGTGACAGAAACTGCCAGCTCATACTTTTTCACACTACACTGGCAGTAGCAGGCGATAGATCTGGGCTAGGGCTGCCTGCTGCACCTGGGCAGCAGCATAGCAGCAGGAGCTGGGTCTGGTTCTGGGCCAGCTGCCACTTGCTGGCAGTAGATGAGGCTGGACCGGGCCTGTCTGGGCTGCCTGCCACTTGGCAGCTGCAGCAGGGGCCATATCCAGCTCTGGGCTGCCTGTCACTTGTTGGCAGCATCAGGGGCTGGATTCAGCCCTGGGCCATTTGCAGGCAGCGGCAGGAGCTGGAGCCAGCTCTAGGCTGCTTGCCAGCAGCAGCAGGAGCCAGAGCCAGCTCTGGGCCCCTTGCTGGCAGTGGCTAGGGCCAGGTCAGGCCCCAGAGCCAGATCAGGTCCTGGGACGGGGCAGAATGTGGGGCCCAGTTTTTGGGGCCAGCAATGCTCCTGGTAGCCTGGCATCTAAACTTATGCCCTGTAATGCTAAACCTAATATCCATCTGTGGATTTTTCCCTTTGTTTATATCCAAAATTTAAATTACAATATGTCTGCAAGAGCTATGCTTTTGCCTTGTAGCTCATCCCACTTTCATTTTGTCCTGTCTTGAAGCACCATTCAGAGTGGAGCATTACCTCATGACAAATTAGGGATATATTTGCTTAGATAAGATTGCCCTGGCTTAAAGGGGGAGACCTGGGCTCCAGCTTCCAAGGATTTCCCTTACATTCCCCCTACACCCCTCCCCCAAATTTCCTAACACCCCACCAGTTGTCAGCTACCTAGTAACATAGTGTTCTTCCAATTTAGCAATTGGTTGGAAGTGTCTGGACTGAACTGAACACACTAAGAAGTAAGGAAAGTAAACAAGCAGTCCAGTGGCACTTCGGCAAATTTAAGGACGTTCAGATGCCATATCAAATTGTTTCTCAGTTGGGGATGGGGAAGGGGTAGGTGTTTGCTTGATGTTATAGGCTCTCCCTTACAAGAAGCATCTGATTAGTAATCAGCTCTATCTTTTAACAAGTATTGGGCTGGTCAAATAGTGCTTGTCTTTCTTAGTCAGGATCTGTACAGAGTCTTTTGTTATTTTAAGTGACCATTATACCTGAAATCACAGATAATCAGGTAAGTCTAAGTTACTAGTGCTTAGAGCTGGAGTGTGGGAAAGTAATGGTGGGTTACTTACCAGTAACGGTCCTTCTTCGAGATGGGCTGCTCGGATCTATTCAGTAATAGGTGTCTCCATGCCGGAGCACCAGATTCATCAGAAAAACTTTTGTCCTAGCCTGTCAGGAGAGGGTAGGCAGCCACCGCCCCCCACCCCACCGAGTGGCTATATATATGGCCGCCTCCCAACCCCTCCCCAGTTGCTAGGAGTCATCAACTGCAGATGTGGGGATGGAGGAGAGGGACCTGAAGGGATCCGAGCAGCCCATCTTGAAGAAGGATGGCTACTGGTAAGTAGTCCACCGTTCTTCTTCGAGCGCTGCTCAGATGCATTCAGTAATAGGTGACTACTAGCCACACTGATGGATGGCAGGTAGAGTTGGCTTTTCACCTTCAGCACAGCAACACCCCAGAAGGGTACAGGCCCAGTAAGCAAGGTCCTTATAGGGACTAAGAGACCAGTTAGGGCTCTTGCCCTGGCAATGGAGTCCTCAATGTAGGGCCAACCCTGAGCAAGGGGTAGGTCCAATCCACCCAAGCCAAATAGCGCACATGGGTCGGATGGACTAAATCACCTTACACCAGGTACTTGCAACAGTGGGACATGACTAACATAGAGGGAATCGTGTTCAACTGCTGTACCTGAGGGCCTAGCTTGAGGAATGAAAGTCAGAGGGTAAATCTTCTGGCCACAAGACACTTCAGCATAAACCTTGCGAAGAATCTGGGAGCCTTAGGGATACCGGGCTGGTCATGACGGTCACTGCCCATGCAGAGAGGAATAAAAAGGGATAAGATATCATCCCTCCAACCAGCCACGCAAAGAGCATGGACACATGCCCAAAGGGGTGTGTGTAATTGGTATACCATTCAACCTGCAAAGGAAAAAAGCTAGTGGAATTAAGTGAGAAGATTATAGAGACAGAAACTTCGAGCTGATTAAGGGGAAGGAAATGGAAGAGGTGGCACGATTGGCACCACATAGCACCTCAGCCCTGCAGATCCTGGGTCAGTCGGGGTGGGCGGGGGGGGGGGGGGATGCAACACCAGACCTTCAGCGGAGTTACAGAGCCCTGACCCAGGAGGCTTCTTATGTTTCGGAAGAAATAGTCCGGACCCACGAGGCACTTGCAAGCCAGCAAGGGGGGCTTTAGGAAGTACTGTTGGCCTTGGTTGTCTTATGAGGACTCAGGGAGGCAAACCTTCCTGTTGTCCCATCAAGTTCCTCCTAGGATTCCACTACTGAGGAGACTACATGGAGAAAAACGGAGGGAGCGATTAAAGCAGAGATCGCGATGCCTCCAACTAGACACCTAGTTGTGACAACCCGAAGGTCTATGGAATTAGAAGATATATTGATTTATATGACCCTGCGTGTCCAGGGCACCAGCAGGTGTGATATAGGCCCCTAGCTACAATGCACCTGCATGCGAGTCAGGGATGCAAGCTCATAAGAGGGAAAAACTGACCCCTCTGAGTGATAAGGCTTAGCTGAGAATGCAGTGGTCTTCTGCGAAGACCATCTGGCGGAGATATGATGCTCACAAGGCAGAGTCAATGATTCCGCAGGTGTACCCTGGATATTTGGGAATCTGACAAGGGCGACCTATGTTGTTATCTGGTCTTACCCAGGATAGAATTCCATCATAGGAAAAACGACTGTTTCCTGATTTTCCATACAAATCAGACATCAGGTTTGGTAGATTATGCTTCGAGAAGTAAGCAGATGGAGAAGCCTTAACAATCTCCTACGGCGGGAGTGTGATGCAAGTTCTACCAACGGCTTCTGGACCTGAAGGAGGTCCTGTAGGGGAAGATGAATCTTGTCCATCAGGCACCCAGGCGACGGTGCCCTGGGCTAGCCCTGGGCAACCATGGATCTCTGGTCGTCCCTTGGGGAGAGAACAATTTAGGATTTAACCCAGATGGTTGACGGCTATGCGTGGAACCCCACGGTGCGCAGCAAGTCTGTCAGCAAGCCGTCGCTGCTGGACAGGCTAAGGGATAATTGGAAGGCATGAGGAGGGTTTCCCTCCACTCTGACAGAAAGAGTGGGGGTGGGGGAGGGTAGTACTGCCTTTTCTCCCATGAGTCCCACTGACCTGGTTGAATCTAGGTCAGGTATCTGGAGTTGCCGCTTCAGGAGTGGGAAGCAGGAGGCGACCCCACTTCACGGTGGGGGACACTCCGTTCAGGGAACCCAAGCCCCTAGCGTCCGTGATAACAGATGCTTCAGACTCACATTAGGGAGGGGTGGAGAGGTACCACCACCTTCCTGGGAGAGTGGAGCCTAATAGGGACTCCCGATCAAAGATATTCCAGAAAGATATAAATCAGTCCCGGAGAGACAGGACGAGTTCTAGGCCATTACAGGTTTCTCCGTAGGGATGGAAGGGGGGGAAAATGAGGAACATGGTAGAGATTCATGAATGACTCTGCCTTAGTAACCCCCTCCAGGGTCCAGAGCAGAGGGCAGTAAATGATACCGAGCATCGTGCTCCCGTCTAACAGGTGGGATAATTAAATAGAATTTATAGTCCTGGGGAGGTCATGAAGGACCTACTGGGACCAACTTAGGCGTGCACAGCTACTGGTTTTGTAGGGGTGGGAAATGTGTCCGGAGGGTCCATCTGAAGCTCAAGGTGCAGCAGCAGGTCCTACCTGTTGCAGGGCAGGCGATGGACTGGCAAAGGGGTTTCCCAGTCGTCCATTGGGCACATGCATCTCCGCAAACCAGAGGTATCTGTAGCTTTGATTAGAGCTACTAGGTGGTTCACCCTTGGCTCAGTGAAGGTCTCCCTAACCCCTTAGAAGCGGGAGAGATCACTGGTCGAAGTAATACCTGGGGGTGGAGCGGGGGGGGGGGGGGGCTTTTCTTCCCCTTCTCATATTCTTTACCTGTTTCCTTTCTCCCATGATAGCCCTAAGGGCAGCAAGAATTAAGGACTGTCTGCGGAAGTGACACCACAGTCTCGGTTGAGACCTTAGTGATCGAGGTGGGCTTGGGTCACAGGGTTAGCAACCTCCTAGAATCAGAGGAGCAAGGTTAAGACCTGGCTCCCCCCTGTCCATGCTGAAGAAGTAGGGGGGGCCGGAGGGTGTGAAGGCCCTAAGGAATTCCCCATTCTGTAGTAGAGGAAGGAAGGGAAAGAAATGTTGCCTACCTTCTTGAGAGGTGGGGTGGAGCCATGGGAATATCCAGGCTGTTGAGAGCCCACAGTGAGGCAGTCACAGATTAGTTAAAATAGGCTCCCCTTCCCTGCAGAGAAAGCAAGGGAGGAAGGGTCTTCTGAGCAGGCTCCAAGTTGCTAATTGAAAGGGTGGGGGGGACTAAGTACCTACCCACGAGTCTTCGTGGAAAACGCAGGCGGAGTGGGTCTTGAGCCCATAGGCCTTATGTGGCCGGGAGGCGTGAGAGGGGCCTCGCTGGGAGAAGGCCAAGGTATTTTACCTCTCCCTTGGGTCATGTGTGGTACCCACTACCACCAGGGTCTTGGGCGGGAACAAGGCATCACCGCCGAAGGGCAGGTCGAGTGCCATCTGCTGCGAAGCAGGGGCCACCTTGGCTTCTCTGAGCCAGGCCGCTTGATGGATGGTTACGGCTGAGGCCATGGTGTGGGCTGCTGTATCTACCACATCCTGGACTGACAGAAGGAGGTCCTGGGAGATTATTCTTCCCTCCTCTAGGAATGCATCATATTCTTCCTTGGCTTCTGCTGGGAGCAGACATCAGAACTTTGAGAAGGAATCTGCTGGTTAGGGCCTGGTTGTTTGCAGCCTGTAGTTGGAAGGCCGAGGAGGAGTAGACCTTATGCCCTAGAAGTTCTAACTCCCTTGTCTCCCTCGAAGCTGGGAGGGGGTCGCTCGGGGGTTCACCCGAGCCCAACGCCATTTGCACTACATCCCAGGGTGGGATTGGGTGGTCGATAAGGGAGGGGAACTCTGATCCTGGGACTCTATACTTGAGGCCAGCTGCATCTGACACTGGAGAAATGGAACCCAGGTTCTGCCATTGGGAGGAGGTGAGGTCCCAGACACTGGGGTGGAAGGGAACCGTAACCGGTTCCGCTGAAGAAAACACCGGCCCAAATAGGGTATCCAAGGGGGGCTCGGAGGATTGTACCTCCATCCCCAAATGGGCTTCAGCGTGGCACAAGAGATTGAAGTGCGCTGATAGGTTGCCTGTATAGGAGCCCGGTACCGGGGAGAGAATGGTACCAGGTGCCCTCAGGAGGACTGATGGCGATGACGTCTCATGTGGGGACCATTCATGAGGGCAGAAGCGGAATGGGGATGGTGCCGAAACATGGTGCTGAGGCCGCTTGGAGCCCCTTGATGGACCTTCCTCAGGACTTGAGCAAGGGCAAGCGTCTCGTGATCCCTGAGGTGGTACCAAGGATGGCAAAGTTATATGTTGCCACAGGGAAGGTTCTACTGTGCCCGGGCCCGAAGGAGTAATGGGTAGCGGGGCTTGGGTGCCCGAGGTTGGAGGGGGGGATGGAGAGCAGTGCCGTTCGTGATGCACCCAGGCCTTTGATATGAAGGCCAGCTTGCCCCTCCTAACCGGTACAGTTACCGGGAAAGGAGGTGTGGGCAACAAAAGGAGTGCCCGTGCGGCCTCCACCGCCTCTGGTGTCATTGGGATTGGGAGCGACCCCAAACGGACTCATGGTGAGCCCCTACTAGGAGAGACAGGGCTGCCTGTATGAAGTGGCACTAGGGAAGAGGGTGAAGTTCGACCTTGCGGTGCCGAGGACGGCTGGTGCCGAGACGGGCCCGGCACCATTGGTACAGGGCTGAAGAGAGCCTGCTGTACTGGAGGCGACTCAGAGCGGCGCCTGGATGGCCTCTGTACCGTCAGTATGAGGCTGCGGTGAGCTTGCAGTGCTGACGGTGATCTAGAGTGGCGCTGGGGTGAGCCCGGTGCCGGTGGACTGCGTCGGCACTGAGGTACCAAAGTCGGTACTGAGCTCGGCCTCCTGTGGCCTCTGTCTTGATGATGCTGTGTAGGTTCCGGTGCCGAGCCGGCTCACGGCACCAAATGGGCTCCCAAAGCCTCTGGAGAGGAGTGCCAAGCCTGTTCAGAGGCTAGGGCATGGCACCTTTGCTCCCTATCCTTGATTTTCCTTGGTTTGAAGGACAGGCATATGGAGCAGGCAGTGACCAGATGGTCTTCGCCTAGGCATTGGAGGCACTGCCAGTGGGGGTCGTCCCGGGGGAAGGCCTTGCTGCACTCAGAGCAGGGTTTAAACCCTGGCATGATGGGAGGTGGATCTCGATGTTTCAGCCCAAACGTTGGAGTCTTCTTTGGTGGAACTATGTCCATGAAAAGGTGCTTCCAGTTGGGCATGAAGCTCATACAAACGCGGACAGGTTGCTTGCTTTCACAAAGAGCGGACATTCCAGATCCGACGTGTAAGGCGGAAGAAATGAAACTGGGGAGGGGTCGGGACATGGCCATATATATAGCTGCTGGATGGCGTGGGGGGTGGTGGCCGCCTACCCTATCCTGACTGGCTAGGACAAAAGTTTTTCCGACCAATCTGGCGCACCAGCACGGAGACACCTATTATTGAATGCATCCGAACAGCACTCAAAGAAGAACCATGCTTTGTGGAGACTAGAGATTTCCAGCCTGCATCAGCTTAAATTCCCCCACTGAGACCTAAAGTCACAGAAGTCAAATCACACAAGGTTTGGAGGAGACTATGTCCACAGCAAGGTGATTGAGTGAAGTAGTGAACAACAGCTGGAAGAACAAGCAAGGTGCTGCTACTGCCTTTGTCCCCCTTTTTCCTGGAGAGTGAACTCTACTGAAAATACCTCTAACCTGTGGGTCTCCCTCTAGTAATGACATGGAGGACAACAAAGTGAGTGATGTGTGAAGAAGGAAGAGGAGCACATTAAAGGAACGTTTGTTAAACGAACAATGAGTCCAGTAGCACTTTTAGGCTGTGTTCACACAGCCCTCTTATTTCGTAACAACAGGGGTTGTTTCGAAATAAGATTTAGGCTGTTCACACGACGCACGGTTGTTTTGAAACAAGTTAAACCTAGACCGTGGGTGAAACAACGTTGTTTCGCCACAATTGTTTCGAAACAACGCTGTGCGAACGTGTTGTTTCGGAACAAGATGTTCTGAAACAACAGTTCAAGGCGTGCCCCCTCAGCACCCTGGCTAGGTGTCCCCTGAGGGGTGTCCTGAGGGGTGTCCCCTGGCCAGCACCTGCACAGGCACCGGCGGGGTTCAGCGCTGCCCAGCGCTGCTCCCCGCCGGTGCCTGCACACCCGGGCTGCAGGCACCGGCGGGGTTCAGCGCTGCCCAGTATGAACCTGCTATTTCATTTCTTGCCTTTTTCCTTATTTCGAATTAACATTTTGTTAATTCGAAATAAGTTGTTTCGATATAAGCGTTATTTCGATATACGGTTGTTGCGAAACAACCATATCGAAATAACTGGCTGTGTGAGAACACAGCCTTAAAGACTAACAAATTTATTATCTCACATTCTGGACTTTGCTCCAGAATGCTAGATTTGTGACTAGGAAACTTGCATAAATATTTCCTAGTAGGACAACATTTTTAAAATGCTTTATTTACCATGGTCATAATCTCACATCATCACTACCTTGAGAGTTCATTATCTTGGATATTTTCTGTACTGAAAAATTTTTATATATTAATTAATTTTGACATAAGAGCATTAGAATGACAACACTGGATCTGATCAATGGCCATCTAGCCCGGTTCCAAAGGGGTAGCTGTGTTAGACTAGTTCAGCAAAACAAGCAAGGAGTTCTATGGCCCTTAAAGACTAACAAATTTATTTATCGCATGAGCTTTTGTAGGAGAAAATCCCACTTCATCAGGTGCCTGTGTTCTGACAGCGTCCAATGCCAGGTGCTTCAGAGGAAATGAACTGAATAGGCAGTCATGGAGGTATCCATCTCTTGACAGCTAGTCCCACCTTCTAGCAAAAGCAGAGTAAGAACATTTCAGAGCATGGTGTTGTATCCATCCCTGCCCATTCCAATTAATACCATTGATGGACCCCTATTCTCTTTAAAGTTATCTAATTCTTTTTTTGAACCTTTTATAGTCTTGGCTTTCACAACATCCTCAGGCAAAGAGTTAAACAGGTTGACTGTGTATTATGGGAAGAAATACTTCCTTTTGTTTTTTTTAAACTTGCTACCTATTAATTTCTTTGGGGAACACCTTATTCTTGTGTTGAGTAAAATATTAAATAGCATTTCCTTATTTGCTTTCTCCACACCAGTCATGATTTAATAGACTTCTATATCCATCCTTAGTCACCCTTAGTCATTTCTTTTCCAAACTGAACAGTCCCTGTTTTATTAAGCACTTCTGAGATAGAAGCTGTGCAATACCCCTAATCATTTTAATTGCCTTTCTCTGTACCTTTTCCAATTCAAATATATATATATTTTTGAGATTGGGCAACCAGATCTGCATGCCGTATTTAAGATTTGGGAGTACCCTGGATTTATACAGTGGCATTATGATATTTTCTGTCTTATTAAATCCATTTCCATTCTTAATGGCTCCTTCCTAACATGTCATTAGTTTTTTGGCACACACAGTGAACAGAATTTTTCAGAGAACTATCCAAAATCTGGTGAGACTTGCTCACATGGTCAGGGTTTAACTGATCGCTATATTTTGAGTCAGAATTTGGGAAGACACAGATTGGCAAGGGCTGTGGATGTTCTTCACCTTTCTTTGTAGCATGGGGCATGGGATGGCTCACTTGCTAGTGTATTCTCTGTACTTTAAAGTCTTTAAATCATAACTTCAGAACTTTAACTCAGTTAGACATTTATTACAGGAGAGAGTGGGTGAGGTTTTGCGTCCTACATTGCTCATATTGGTCTTTTCTGACCTTAGAGTCTCTGAGTCTATCTCTTTCTTGAGTGGTAACAGCTAAGTTAGACCCCATTGTTTTATATGCATCATTGGGTTTCAGTTTTCAAATATGCATTACTTTGTATTTATCAACATTGAATTTCAGCTGCTGTTTTGTTGTCCAGTCATCCAGCTTTGTAAGATCCCTTTGTAAAACTCTTCACAGTCTAGTTTGGATTTAATAATCCAATTTAATTTTGAATAATTTGGTATCATCTGTGAAACTTGCCATCTCAGTGTTCACCCCTTTTACCCGATCATTTCTGAATATGTTGAATAGTATTAGTCCCAGACCAGTAGCTAACTTTGTGTGATAATCTAAGGAAATGGGCATTCATGAACCACTTTTCAGTTTTTAGTATGGTGCCATATAGCGTCTCTTCACCACCACAGTCTCGTACTTCACTGGCCCTCACCCCCCACCCAAAAATTCCAATACACCTCCCATTTCAATTACTGGGGAGAACCCTGCCAGCTTCTAAGCTTCCTCCCTGATCTGTGACTCACACCCCTTGTCCCACTCAGGACTGGCAGGGCTTGGGGGAGTGGATTGAACTTCCATCCCCGTATTGGCAGCAACACGGCACAGGTCAAAGTGCACAGTGAGGTCTCCCATGCAGAAGGATGGCACAGGGTTTAAGGTTCTGACCAGTACCGGAGGCACCAGTGCAGCCAAAAGCTCTGTGGCACTGCGAGGGCTCGACATGGTCTGCTGCGGGGACCATTCATGGGGCCGGTACCTAAACGGTGCCAATGCTGAGAGCCTAGGACAGGGCCTTTTAGACCCCCTTGAGACAACGTCCTCCAGACTCGAAGGAGGGAAAACTCCTCGGGACCATGATGATGGTGCTGGCGACGGCAAGGTGATATGGTGCCAGGTAGAAGGCTCAACGGTACCTGGGCTCTGGCATGTGGGGGAAGTTGGGGAACTTGGGACCAATACTAAAGAGGGTGTTTGGTGCCCTTTGCAGGGCCAGGCCCTGGAGGCAAATGCTGGCTTGCCCCTCCTCTTGGGGGGTACTGAAGAGGGCGGTATAGGCAATAAGAGGAGCACCTTCGCTGCCTCAAAAGTCTCCAGTGTAGCAGGGAGCAGCACTGACTCTTCGCGGTCCCCTGGTGACCCCTGAGAGGGGGACCAGGACCGATGTTGGCAGCACAGTACCGAAAGCGGTACTGAGCTGGCCTTTCTGCAGCCACTCAATGAGTGGTGCTGGGAGGGCTCTGGTGCCAAAGAGGCATGCGGAGCCACAGGAGACCCCAAAGCCTCGGGGGTGGGCTGCGGTGCTTGCCCTGAGGCCAACACATGGCACCTTTGCTCTCTGTGTCTTATTGTCTTGGTTTTAAAGGACAGACAGATGGAGCAGGAGGTGAGCAAGTGGGCTTCGCCCAGGCACTGAGGCACTTTGTGTGGGGGGTCATCCTGCGGGAAGGCCTTGCCACAGGCAGTGCAAGGTTTAAACCCCGGCATGGCGGGCGGCAAAGGAGACCGGTGTTGCTGCTCTGACAGATGATCAGAAGAGGAAGCACTCTTCTGTGGAATGACATCCACAAAGAGGTGTTCCCAGTTGAGCTGCTGGCTCATAAACGAAGAAGACAGGCTGCTTGTATGATCACAAGGAGCGGGCTGTTCCATGAACCATTGCTGAGGCGGACAAAATGGAGCTGAGGAGGGGCTGGGCAGCGGCCACATATGTAGCCACAGGGTGGTGCCAGCCCTCTCCTGACAGGTTAGGGCAAAAAGTTTCCAACCAATTGTGGACTGCGGCACAGATACACCTATTACTGAATGTATCCGAGCAGCACTTGAAGAAGAAAGAACAATTCTTTTTCGAGCACTGCTTGGATGCATTCAGTAATAGGTGTCTCCATGCTGGAGCGCCGGATTGGTCATAAAAACTTTTGTCGTAGCCTGTCAGGAGAGGGCAGGCGGCCACCGCCCCCCACGCCACCCAGTGACTATATATATGGCCGCCTCCTGACCCCTCCCCAGTTTCATTTCTTCCGCCTTACGTGTCGGATGTGAAACATCTGCTCTTTGTGAACACAAGCAGCATGTCCGTCTTTCTATGAGTTTTTCGCCTGACTGGGAGCACCTTTTCAAGGACATAGTTCCACCACAGGGATCCTCCACTCTTGGGCTGGAACATCAGAGATCATCTACCAACATGCCAGGGTTTAAACCCTGCTCTGAGTGTGGCAAGGCCTTCCCTCAGGACGATCCCCACAGGAAGTGCCTCCAGTGCCTGGGCGAAGACCACTTGGTCTCCACATGTTCCCTTTGTATGTCCTTTAAACCTCGGACTATCAAAGACAGGGAACAAAGGCGCCATGCCCTAGCCTTATAACAGGCTCGGGACTCTTCACCCGAGGCTTCAGGTTCCTGCCCAGCGCCGAGACCTGGCTTGGCACCAGAGCCAGCCCGGCACCATGCTGTCAGCAAAGAACAAGCTCAGTACCAACCTGAGTACCTCGGCACTGACGCAGCACCTCTGCCCCTCTGGCACCGCAAGCTCATCATAGCCTGGTCCCGATGGTGCAGGGCCTGTCCCATCAGGGCAGTCCTGTCTCCCCGATTAAGGGCTCACCATGGGCTCGTTTAGGGTCGCTCATGATACCGATGACCCCGGAGGCAGTGGAGGCCGCTTGTGTACTCCTCCTGCTGCCCACACCACCCTCCCCGGCACCAGTTAGAAGGGGCAAACCAGCCTTCATATCCAAAGCCTGGCTCCACTGCAGGTGGTGCTGATCTCCCTCACCCCAAAGCCCTCCACCTTCTACTCTGTTGGGCCCTGATACCATAGAGCCATCCCCACAGCAACATATCACCTTGCCATCACCGATACCGCCTCAAGAATCAGGAGTTACTTCCCCCTGCTCAAGCCTGGGGGAAGGTCCATCAGAGGGCTCTAAGCTGCCCTGGCGCCATGTCTCGGCGCTGTCACCCTTCTGCTTCTGCCCTCAAGAATGGTCCCCCCCGGAGACTCCCTCCCCTCTACGGCAGACTTCTGGTACCACCCTGTCCCTGGCACCTGGCTCATGCATAGGCAACCTATCGGCGCACTTTGATCTGTTGCACCGTGCCACAGTTCACCTAGGGATGGAGGTACAGCCCTCTGACCCCCACCCTCAGACACCCTTTTCAGGCCGGTCTTCTCCTCAGCAGAGCCGCTTACGGTCCCTCTCCACCCAAGTGTTTAGGAGCTTACATCCTCCTGATGGCAGAATCTGAGCTCTATTTCCCCAATCTCAGACACAGTGAGTCTCAAATACAGGGTCCCTGAATCAGACTTCCCCTCCCTCGCTGACCATCCAATCCATCCTAGGGACATGGTACAGATGGCACTTGACCTGGGTGAGCCCCCTAGTGACCTCCTCCCTGCTTCAAGGGAAGCTAAATAACTGGATCTCTTGGGACGTAAGGTCTATTCCTCCTTCGCCTTTCAAATACAGGTCGCCAATAATCAGGCCCTAACCAGCAGTTATATGCTGGATGTGCGGGAATCGGTTGCAAAATTTAGACATTTGCTCCCACCAGAGGCCAAAGAGGAGTATGATACATTCCTGGGGGAAGGAAGAATAATTTCCCAAGATCTTCTCCCCTCAGCCCAGGATGCGGTAGACACAGTAGCCCGCACCATGACCTCGGCCGTAACCATAAGCCGAGCTGCCTAGCTTTGGGAAGCCAGGGTGTCCCCCACTGCGCAGCAGGTGGCACTTGATCTGTCCTTTGGGGGTGACACTTTGTTCCCCCCAAAACCCTAACCATATTGGGTACTGCACGGGACCTTAAGGGAGAGGTAAAATACCTTGGTCTCCTTCCATCAGGGCCCTACCCTCACCCCACATAAACCATGTGGGGTGGAAAACCTCCCAGATGAGATCAGGCAGGGACCCAGCCCCTTCCCACCATCCCCTCAGTTCTATTCTGAGGGCCTCTTGGGGCCCTTTTCCCTTTCATTCCCCTACAAGGAAGGGAGTCTATCTCAACTTACTGCAGACCATGATTCCCATAACATCCTGGATATGGCCATGGCTTCAGTCCACCATGAGAGAAGGTGACTGACACCCCTCTCCCTCCCTTCCCTTAGTGAGAGAATGGAGAATTTGCTAGGGCTGTCGCCACCCACCCTGCGTTGATCTCGTGAACAGGGGTGAGTCAGGCTTTACTTGCCTCCCCGATCTTATAAGAGGTGCAGCCATGCAACCAAGGGCCCTCTCAGTTACCAAGACCCAGCCAAACTACAGCCCATTGCCCAGACAATCCTCAGCCATCGCTATCCTTGGGGCTGTTATTGGAGGAAGCAGAATAGGAAAGCCTCCCCCCCCCGCCAGCCCTTCAAATCTGAGCATGCTCCGTAGAGCTTCTCTGGCCCAGGAGCCCCGAGGTAAGTTTGTGGGGGCTGGGGGGGGGGGGCCGCTGGGAGTGGGGGGGTGAGCGGAAGCAGGGGGGAGTGCTGCCAGGAGCAGGGGGCGAGCAGGAGCGGGGGGGTGCTGCCTGGATCGGGGGGACTAGCAGGAGTGGGGGAGCGATGCCGGGAGCAGGGGGGCGATTCCGGGAACAGGGGGCTAGCGGGAGCGGGGGGGCTGTCAGGAGTGGGGG
>ML682022.1:1165075-1203208 GCA_007922195.1 Podocnemis expansa | reverse complement strand
GGGGGGGGGCTGCAAGCACAGCGAGCAACAGGAGTTGCTCAGCTGCCCTCTCCCCTTAGAGGGAACATTGCTCTGGTCCCCTCTTCCTTCCTCATTAGCTAGCGTGAAGTGCCTTCCCTAGACCCTTCTCGTCTGAACTCAGTAGTCCTTCGCCTTGCATTTAGCTGGTACTTTAATTCTTACACACTTTGGACATGTACCTTTGGGCCTTGACATGGCCAGTTTGAGGGATAATGTTCACCCCTTCTATTGTTGTCTGCGTAGCCCGCAGCCATCATGGTTAACCCCATAACCTATGCCTTCCAGTGCTCTCTCTTATAAATTCACACTGAAGTGTCCTATGGCCAGACATTAATCCTCTGGCTCTCATACTTTGAGCTATACCCGACAGGTAAGCAACCAACGCATCTTCTCCATATGGTCCTGTTGCATTGACTCAACTCTGGTTAAGGTGACCTTAGTCTGCCCAGCCCAAGCACGCTTGCCTCAACTGGATTAGACCTACCCCCTTCCTTGGGTCAAGCCCACAGTTGTTGGTTCTCCTTTACCAGGCCAAGAGGCCTATTGGTTCATTGGGTCCTGCTAGAGCCTTGTTCCCTGGGCTTTTCCCATCTGGGGTGATTTTGCTGTGCTGAAGGCGGACGGGCCAACTCCACCCGCCATCCATCAGCATGGCTAGTAGTCCCTATTACTGAATGCATCCGAGCAGCGCTCGAAGAAGAACGGTGGGTTACTCATCAGTAACCGTCCTTCTTCGAGATGGGCTGCTTGGATCCATTCAGGTCCCTCCCCTCCATCCCCGCATCTGGAGTTGGCGACTCCCAAGAACTGGAGAGGGGTCGGGAGGCAGCCGTATATATAGCCACTGGGTGGCGTGGGGGGTGGTGGCCGCCTACCCTCTCCTAACAGGCTACGACAAAAGTTTTTCCGACCAATCTGGTGCTCCAGCATGGAGACACCTATTACTGAATGGATTCAAGCAGCCCATCTCGAAGAAGGATTGTTACCCACCATTTCAAATGACCACTTTGTGTTCTGAGTCCCTTTAATAGCTGGGCATCAATGGAAGAGTTGTGCATCTTTCCATTACTTAGCCTCTGCTATGGCAATTGACTGCACTTCACTAGATACTTAACACCTAATGTTTCCAACATTCAGCACATCACCACACCTGCTTTTTTAGTACTAGCATTCTTTCTCAGTATGTGTAGGTGCTAGTAAGCGCGTGAGGCATCTGGCCCACCGGGCGAGCATCCCTGGGGGGCCGTTGGGGAGTTATAGTCTCAAGTATCCCTGCTGGCCCGTCTCCTCCCTGGGGGACGGGCAGCAGGTAGTCGATTCCTACCCCACGAGGGGGCGTAACTGTCAGCTAGAGGTTGGGTCGGTCAGTCCACCCAGAGTCCGGTGCCCCTAGGGGGTGTACAATCCACAAGTCACAATAAGAAAATGTTTCCTCATTCACCTTTGGTTCAAGCTGGGCCCATAAAGCATCACAGTTACAGCAGCAGAAGTAAAGCAGAGCAGAGCTGTGTAGAAAATTGAAGGCATGTGTGTATTTCTTGTCCATGGACTCTTGAGATTAGAAAAGGACACAGAGAAAAGTCTTCTCTGCTTTCTTTTCAGTATGCCTTGGGAAGTGGATGGCACACACTGTCACTCATACCTATTGACAGTAAGGGCCCCATTTGATGGATGATACATTCCCTGCTTTCAGCCACTTCTGAGCAGAGCAGTAGCCTCAAAGACTGTTTCAGATTCCATGGGATTGAAACTACTCAGTGCTTATCCATACTGGTTGTGGTGTTGGGGAGCACTAGACTCAAACCACTGCCCTTTGGGGGGGTTCACTTAGACAGCAGGAGAAGTAGCACTTTTCCCTGAGCCACAGCTTTTAATGCTGTTTAAATTTATCCCTAACTAGCTTTAAGCTGTGGGTATAATGCCACTTTCTCCCCAGTCTCTGTGACATGCCATACTCCATATTGTAAATGTAGGAACTGCATACCAATGTACCCCATGTTGTGTAGGAATGAATAGGTATAAGGTGTGAATGGAGGGTGGATGTGTGTGTAAACAGCTCCATGCTGCTAGCTCATCCAGATGAAGTGAGAAGCCCATCTCAATCGCTGGAGAACGTGACTACACCCCTAAAAGCAAACGAATGAAGGATCCACCCCAGAGGCAAAAGAATCAAGACACCCAAGAAAACAAGCTAGAGGTCACATCCACAACTGTCTGGTAACTAATGGCAGAGGCGGCCTCAGGCAACTGGGGGCCCTAGGCGAAGGCCCATTATGGGGCCCCCACTGCTACCTTCCCTGGGGCCCCAGTCCCCCCCTGCACCCCTAACTATCCCATACCACCCCCCCAGGACACTTGTTTGTTTTGCTGAACTGAACTAACATGACTATCCCTTTGGAATGCCTAAATTATTCTTGGGGACAATATTTTTAAAGATCTTCCCATCATGAAGCTTTTAAGTTGATCATCTTTCACTTAACATAAATGAGCTAATGCTGAACTATAAAATTGAAGTGAACATTTAAAAAAAATTTTTTAAAGTGTTAGCATTAATTAATAAAAATAGTGGTAACAGTTATGGCTCAAATATAACTAAAATACCACATTTCAAATTTTTGCAGTCAAATCATACACATTTTTCATATAGGCTTGGGTTTATGTGCACTAGACATTATTACAAATAATTATAATAAATAAAAATAAGTGAAAAGAAAATTTCTAGTATGTAGCTATAAATAAAAAACACCAACTTTCAATGAAATCCTCTGAAGCACTCAAGCTTATAAGACTCTGGACCCTTCAAAAAAAATTAAATAGTAAGTACAAAAGAAACTAAAAAATTACTTATCAAAAGAAAGACATAAAGCACAGACATCACACACAGGTGTAATGATTGCCTATGGGAAGCACTATATTTAGATGTAGCAGCCTATATGGACCTACCTGGTAACCTGAACTAAAAAAAGCCAAAGTAAAAATTGTCACAAAGTCAAAGGAAAAGGAAAAAGAACAGGTGAAAAAGGCAGTAATTCACAAAATTAAAAAATGGCAAAATAAATGGCCACTCTGAGGAATGGTTGGTTACTCACCAGTAACTGTCCTTCTTCGAGATGGGCTGATCACATACATTCAGTTACAGGTGTGTACATGCCGAAGTGCATGGTAGCTCGGAAAGTCTTTAGCGTTAGCCTGTCAGGTCAGGGCACATGGCCAACGCCCCCTTCACGCCACGATCGCAGCTACATAGGTAACTGTGACCCTGACCCTCCCAGTCCCATATACCTTTGCCAACTCCGTTGGCGGGGACGGTGGGAGGGACCTGAATGTATATGAGCAGCCCATCTTGAAGAAGGACGGTTACTGGTGAGTAAACAACCATTCTCTTCGAGCGCTGCTCACATCATTCAGTTACAGGTAACTGCTAGCCATACCCAAGGATGGTAGGAGGACTTGCAGTCTACCCACACTGAGTACAGCTCTGCCCACAGTGGCATCCTCTCTCGCCTGTTGAGCAATGGCGTAGTGTGTCATGAAGGTATGTATCGACGACCACGTAGTGGCCCTGCAGATCTCTTGGATTGGGACCTTAGCGAAGAAGGCCGTGGAAGACGCCTGAGCTCAGGTAGAGTGGGCTCTCAGTCTCTGGGAGAGGTGTGTTTGACCTTCCGTAGCAATCTTTAATGCAGTTCACAATCCATTGGCAATGAATTGGGAGGATACTGGACAACCTCTTGTGCATTCCGCGACTGCCACGAACAATTGGGAGGTCTTACGGAAAGATCGTGTGCGCTCAATATAGATTAAGAGCGCTCTCCTCACATCCATGGTGTGCCACTGTCTCTGGTTTTCTGTCATCTGGGGGTCTGGATAGAAGACTAGCAGGCAGATCTCTTGATTCATGTGGAAGGGAGTGGCAACCTTGGGCAAGAAAGAGAGGTGGTGATGCAGGACCACCTTGTCTGGGAAGAAAACCATATATGGGGGTTCAGAGAATAGGGCTCGTAACTCTGAGACCCTTCTGGCTGAGGTAACAGCTACCAGGAAGGCAACCTTCCAGGACAGCACGAGCAGGGTGGCTGAGTCCAAGGGCTCATAAGGTGGTTCTGTCAGAGCCCACAGCACAACATTCAAATGCCACTGTGGGGTTGGTTTACGGATGTGGGGGAAAAGTTTTTCCACTCCTTTCAGAAATCTATGGCAGATGGGGTGTGAAAAGAGTGGAGCCCCATCTACTCTCTGGTGAAAGGCCAAGATTGCTGCCAAGTAGACTTTTAATGAGGACAGGGATAGGCCTTTCTCTCTTAAATCAAGAAGGTAATCCAGGGTTGCCTGAATTGGTGCAGAGGTAGGGTCTATGTCTTTATCATGGCACTAAGTTATTCCATTTTGCCATGACCTGGTGGAGGGTTTTCTGCTACCAACCAGCACCTTTTTAACCCTATCCAAGCAGCATCTCTCTTGCTCGCTGAGCCAGAAAGCATCCAGGCTGTCAGGAGCAGAAGGCCCGAGTTTGGGTGCTGAAGGCATCCCGAGTCCTTTGTCAGAAAGTCCACCCACCGTGGGAGGCGGAGCAGGGTCCTCACTGACGTCTTGAAGGAGAGGGAACCGGTGTTGTCTGGGCCAGTCCAGGGCTAACAGGATGATGAGTGCCTCATCCGTGAGGACCTTCAGGAACATCCGGTGAATTAAGAGAATTGGCAGGAAGGCATACATTGGGGGTCCTGACCTATTGAGGAGGAAAGCATCACTGAGAGAACCTTTCTCCCAATCTCGGAGGGAGCAGAACTGGGGGCATTTACGGCAAAGAGATGTATCTGAGGGGTTTCTCATCTGATTGTCAGCAGGGAGAAGACCTCGTTGTGGAGGGACCACTCATGATTCACCAGAGGTTTTCTGCTGAGTGAATCTGCTATGCCGTTGTCCACCCTGGGTAGATGGGCAGCAGTTGGCATGAAGTGATGGTCTATCCCTAATTGCCAAAGTTTGGTTGCTTCCCCGCATAGCGCCGAGGAGCAGACTCCCCCTTGATGGTTCGTGTAGAACATGACTGTTGTGTTTTCTGAAAGGATTTGGACCACCCTGCCTTGGATCTGGTCTACGAAGGTCATGCAGGCCAGTCTGATGGCCTTGAGCTCCTTCACATTTATGTAGAGGAGACTGTCCTCAGATTCCAGACACCTTGCTTGGAGAGGCCCCTGGACAGGTGGTCGCCCCATCACGAGTTGGACACATCCGTTTTTGGGGTCCCTGAGGGCTTGGACTCCCTGAATGGAATTCTCTCCATCGTGAAGTCGGGGTCCCTCCATATTTGAAGGGACTCCAGGGTATACTGCGGTACTGAGATTACCTTATCCAGGTGGTCCCTTTCTGGTCGGAAGCTTTTGGCGAACCAGAACTGGAATGGTCGCAGCCGCAGGTGGGCTGTCCAGATTACTGACATCACCACTGCCATGTGCCCCCGGAGCTGCATGCATCTGCGCACTGTGGTCAGCCCGGGCACCTGGAGCTCCATGATGATGGTGCAGATGGATAAAAATCTTGACAGGGGCAAGGATGCGGTGCCTTGCCAGGCATTTAAGGGTGCCCCGATGAACTCTGTGTCCTGAGTGGGGCAAAGCTTGGACTTCTCCCAGTTTATGCGGAAGCCCAGGAACTTGCACAGGTTCATTACCATGTCAATGTGGTCTTGTACTTGTCGACCTGACTTGCCAATTATGAGCCAGTCATCTAGGTAAGGGTAGATTCTTACACCCTTCCTGCGTAGGAATGCTGCGACTAGCGTGACACACTTTGTGAACACCCTGGGGGCTAGCAGTAACCCAAAGGGGAGGGCGGTAAACTGGTAATGGTGTCGTGCCACTACAAGCCTGAGAGACCACCTGTGGTGGGGTCGAATGGCTATGTGGAAGTAAGCGTCCTTTAGGTCAAGGGCTGCAAACCACACTCCTGAGGACAGGGAGGGGATGATCTGTGGTAGGGAGACCATGAGGAATTTTATTTTCTTTGGTTTTTTTGAGTGCTCTGAGGTCTAGAATGGGCCATAGGTCCCCGCTGGGCTTGGGGACCAGGAAGTAGTGGGAATAGAACCCTTTGCCACGTTCTCTCAGGAACCTTTTCGATGTCTCCGAGGGAGAGTAACTTCTGGCATTCGACCTCGAGCTTGCTTAGCAGATCTGGGTTCTCTGGGATTATGGGAGGAGTGGTTTTCTGTCCCGGGGGGTTGAGAGAAACCGGATGTGGTATCCTGTGGCCACTGTGTCAAGGACCAACTGGTCCGAAGTGACTTGTGTCCATCATTGAGTGAAGTGGCGGAGGTGGTGGGGGAAGAACAGGGGTTGTGGAGCGCTGACCTCAGGGGGACCATCAAAAACAGTTTGCGGCCCAACAAACGGTCCAACTCCTGTCTGCGCCGCCCCGACTGGGAGGCGCCCAGCTTAACCCCTTTACCTGATTGGCCTTTGTCCTTGTCCAGGTCCCCGAGGTGGTGCTCAGGAAACTGGAGAGATCTCAGAAACTGGGTCTGCAGTTGCAGCTGTTGCTTCAGGTGCTGTAACTGCTGTTGTAGCTGGTGAAACCCTGAGGAGCACCTAACAGGTTGAGGAGTGTAGATCCCAAGGGACCTCAATGTACCTCTCAAGTCCTTCATACAATGCAGCTTCGCATCTGTAGAAGGTGCAAAGAGGTCGGGGCCCTCAAAGCGAAGATCCTGGATAATCTGTTGCATCTGCGTGGAGAGGCCAGAGTTCTGGAGCCAGGCCAAATGGCGCATCATCACTGCAGATGCCATTATACGTGCTGCTGTATCCACTGTGTCCCAAGCTGCCATAAGCACAATCCTGGATGCCTTCTCTCCTTCATCTAGGATTGCCTCGAAGTCTCTCAGGTGATCCTCAGAGACAGCTGAGCGGTGATTTCGTAGAGCTTCCCACAGGTTGAAGATGTAGTGTGTCATCAAGGCTGAGTGATTTGAGATGCCAAGCTGGAGGGCAACAGAGGAGTAAACTTTTCTGCCCAACAGGTCAAGCCTCCTCATCTCTCTGTTCTTGGGCGTGGTACTAGGTTGACTTTGTCTCTCCCTTTGGTTAACTGCATCGACCACCAGGGATCCTGCGGCCGGGTGATGGAACAGGAAGGGGAATCCTTCCGGGGAGACAGAATATTTCTTATCCGCTACTTGGATGCTGGCGAGATCAAGGAAGGCATTTGCCAGCATTTCTGGATGATGCAGAACACCCCAGCATGCGACCTGAGCCGGCGGGGCTCTACAGCATGCATCAAAGAGAGAATCATCTTCCACTTGGATCACTCCTAGGTTCAGCTTCAGGTTCACCGCCATGCGGTGGAGAAGGTCCTGCTCGATGTGAGGATCCCCCTCGCAGTCAGCAGACATGTAGATTAGGCGTTCGTCGGGTGACGAAGATGATGGGGCCCTTGATCTGCTTCATTGGGTAGAATCAGGGTCTGGCTCGTCGTCGGAGAAATCTGATGACTCCGGTGCCAGCGAGCAGGCATAGCGGAAAGAGGTGTTGTCTGCCATTGTGTTCAGCCAGTTGAGGGTCCACTCTTTGTGCGGAGACCTCGACGGTGGCATAGGCATCATGAGGGGAGCAGGCACCTCCCCCGATGGGTGCCTTCCCCTTGAGCTCAGTGACACGGAACTTTTCCAGGCCCGCTTTCTCGGGCACCCCTCCTGAGGGGAAGAAAGGGGTCTTCCGAGGATGACCTGGACGACCTCCCCTGCAACAACTGGCAGTCCACTACTGAGAGTTCCTCGGAGGAGCGATGAGGCGGAGCCATAGAACTTGGGCCCGGTACCGAGTTAGACAGTGCTGGGTCAGAGAGGGACAAAGAGGCCCGTGATGGTACCGGTATCGGTGCGGGTGTTGCCAGTGCCGAGTCCAACAGTACTGAAAGTGGCGGCACAGGAAGCGGCGTTATCTGCGATGGTGCTGAGTCCAGAGGTACCAGACTTGATGGTGGTGCCTGACTTATGGGCAATGCCGCTCGGGGCGTTGCCATATCCAGCAGTGTCGAGGGAGGTGGTACCACTGTGGCCTGTTTCTTCTTGTTCTGCACCAAAGCCGGGTTTAAATGCCCTTGGCGAGCCAGTGCCTGAGCCGGGGCCCTACCCGGGGCTGCTGGGAGGCTACCGGGAGACTGGCGGGGTTGGTGCCAAAGAGGTACCGTAGAGGGCTGAGATTTTGAGCCCAGTACCGGAGATTGGTAGGAATCTTGAGCCCAGACCAATCGAGGATCCAGCAGAGCGCTGGTGGCTCGACTGTTTTCGAGTGGAGCAGCTCCAGTCCCTGAAATTAGGCGGAGGCGACGCTCCCTTTCCGGCCGAGTCCTCCACTTGAAGGATCGGCAAATGGGACAGTCCGCTGTGAGGTGGGACTCACCCAAGCAAGCGAGGTATTTCTCGTGCAGGTCGTCCATCGGGAAAGCCTTGCAGCATCCCAAGCATGGCTTGAAACGTGGCATTTTGAGTTTCGCATGAAAAGACAGGCCCTTGTGTTTCGCAAGATAATGCTGATCTGAATGAATGCTGATGGTGGAAAAAGGAACTGGGAGGGTCAGGGTCACGGTCACCTATGTAGCCGCGGTCACGGAGTGGAGGGGGCATTGGCCACGTGCCCTGACCTGACAGGCTAACACTAAAAACTTTCCAAGCTACCATGTGCTTCGGCACTTAGACACCTTTAACTAAATGATGTGAGCAGGGCTCAAAGGAGAAATAAAAGCTGAGGCCACTGGAAAAGTTCCTGCTTTTGTGCAGTCTAGTGCTTGCTCCTGCTTTTTTAGCATGTCAATGTGAAGGTGATGGGCAGATAATGGTTAAATCTGCCATTCAGATGAAGCACAGATCCTAATGATAGCTTGCATTGATGAGCCGAGAGTGAAAAGTGCTTAGGCTTCTAGCCCTATTAGCTTTGCTAGATGGGAACAATTTCTATATTCTTCTATATTTTCATTTCTCTCCACCAAATTGAAGACAGGCCCCTTATTGCTTGAGGCCCTAGGTGGCCACCTGCTTCACCTACCCCAAAAGCTGCCACTGACTAACGGTCACACAGAGCAGCTGGACTGACATGACAAAGCTATAAAGACTGGGTGAGATCCAAAAGCTATAGGGGAAAAGTGTTCTGCACACCACCTGGAAGAAAGGAGTGTCGGTGCGTGCCTGACAAAGACTCTGCTCCTCCTCTTGTCCAGCTTCCCTGGCCAGGCAGTTGCCACAAACCCCTGTGACGAACACAACCACAGACTCCAGCAACAGCACCATCAGGACTGGTAATAACACAGACTGCAGAACATTGTCCGGTATGCTTGGGCACATGGATGAGTGTGTGTGTGTGAGGGGGCATAGGTATAAGCTAGGTATCATTTTGTTTTTATTTGTAATAAACACGGCATATTGCCTTTCCCCCCCTGAAAGAATCTCAGGTACTCATTTTGTATAACTTGCTGCTGCTTCTTTACTATTTTGGATTTTGCAATGACTCCCCTCAATAAAAGATTTTGAACAGTAAAAACAACACAACAATCAATTCAAATTTTTATACAACATAAATAAACTTGCTGAAACTGACCACAAAAAGCTCCAACAGCACCGCAATGATTTGCAACTTTGTTTATTGGACAGTGATAATAAGGACATCAATGCAATCAAACTATATGATGAGCTATGTGCCTTTAAAGATCTGTTAATGTCCAAATTAAACCAATTCCACAATCCTTATGCAACTCTCAAATTTATTGAATCAAATAACCTCTCATTTCCAAATTTGAGCATTGCCCTAAGAATACTGCTGACAATTCCTGTCAGCATGGCAAGTGGCGAGTGATCATTTTCACAATTAAAAATAATAAAAAATTACTTGCGATCAAGTATTTCTCAAGAAAGGCTTGTAAGTCTTGCCATGGTAGCCATTGAGAGTGGTATATGTGCCCAGTTAGACATCAAGGAATTAATTGCAAATATTGTAAATGTGAAAGCACAAAAAGTACTATTGTAACCTTTTGTAAAACCTTTCCTGTTAAATTAAAGAAATAACTAAAAAACTGATTTTGTTTGATTTTGCTGTTCATATAGTAAATATTTACTGCTCAGTACTTATTTTTATTTCAAATAAATATGCATTCACCCCTTCACTGCAATTTTCTTATTATAATAACGGACTGATTAATGCTAATGAGGGATGAGGGCACCAATTTATAGATTGCAGAGGGATGCCAGAAATCCTAGCACTGGCTCTGATGACTGAGCTGCAGGGCCAGGGGACAGGATAGAATGTGGGGTTGCGGGGGGCTCCAGTGGATGTAAGCAATGTTCCCTCTAATTTTTAATAGGCTGTGTCACAAAAAATTTCTTTTGTGCAAATTTTTGGAATCAGTGCTCAAATTTGTACGCACTCCAGTGAGTGTGGTCAAACTTGTGAGCACAACGAAGCAAGTGTGTATGATGGAAATAATATCTAAATTTTATTTTTATATGGTGATGGAAATGATTTTATAAATTACAAACCCTTATTTGAAACATCCTACTTGAATCTGCCTTCCTAAAGTAGTATAAAACTATTAGCACTGTTGAATTTTTTTGTGCATGCTGTATTTTTTTGTGTGTACAGGCTTCATGACTTGTGTGCACATGCACACGCGCACAGCTTAGAGGGAACAAAGGATGTAAGGAGGGGGGCTTACGATACAGAGCTCTTGTTATCTCTCTTCACTGCTAGGCAGCAGTTCCCACCTCATGGTGTACCAAAAGCAGTAACAGGAAAGCTGAGCTAGAGCTGTAGGGGGGGTCTATCCCTTATCACTGACTTCCTAACAGCTGCTGGTGCTGGAGGCAGGGTCTGCTGCCTCACTGCCCAGCCTCTGCAGCTGCAGCCAGAAACCAAATTGGGGGCACAGCAGTCCTCACACCAGCAAGTTACATCTATTTTAGCCCTTAGCCTGCACCCCTACAAGCCCCAGGAGTCCCTGTGATTGGCTTTGTTCCCTCCACCCTCCCTCCCTATAACCATGCAGTTCTGAGAGAATAGGAATCCCTTTGTGAATTTCCAGCCAGGTGGACTAGGGAACTTGGAAGCCCTCACTGCAGCTGGAGTGGGGTGGGTCCCCTATGCTCAGTTCTAGCAGGCCAAAAGACGGGGTCACAGCTTTCAGCCTTGCCCTTCCTTCCCCCCCTCCTGCAGGGCTGGAAGCAGTATTGTAGATAAAATACAACTTAACCTAACTTGGGTGCAGGATCACAGCTAAAACATATGTATTTACCAGCTATAACAGAACAGAATTGCTATAGCGGAGAGAGAGAGCTTTCAGGTGCTGGTCTCCGCCCCTGTAATGCATTACAGAAACTTTTATAGCTTATCAGCAACATTAACATATGTGCATATACATAAAGTAACAGTAATAAGATCTAACATTTTCTTATTGGTACAGGCTAACATTATTCCATAAAAGGGACCAAGGTCAGGAGGGGTAAGAATCTCGCATAACAAAATGATAACAGGATTGAGGCATTTTATGCCAGTGTGATAAGGCAGGATGGTATGTGTCAAGGATGCTTGGTGTCTGGAGCAGAGGGGCACAGTGAGGCACCAGTTAGAAATTCCTTAGGCCTGCGTCTTCTCACCGCATTCTTTCACAGCAACTTTTATTTCCTAGTTCATGACATTGCTAGCCCTTGCACAACATTTGTGATATTGAGGAATTTGCCTTCTGGGATGCTTTCTGCTAACATGGGAGAATTCCTTTTTACTAAAATGGGTTTGACATTTTATGAAGTTTGATTTTGTAGTTATTGTGGTTTTTCCATGAAATTTTATATGTGGGAAGTGTGGTTGCTCTGATGATGTGGCATTGTGCTCTGTTGTGACACTCATTTCATTTTCAGGATTGTATTGTGAGGTTCAACCAGAAAGAAATTATTAATAATAAAGAATACGGATGAGTGGACGAGGGCTTCAATGAGAGATGAGTTCGGTAATAAAAGGAAGTACATGTCAGGTGCTGAAAGAAGAGAAAAAATTTGGCTGTTGAATAGGCAATACAAAAGCAGGCCAATTCACTGTCAGAGTCTTAAAGCGAACAAAAATGTTATGCTTTTTATTATGTGAGTTTAGTTTCTATAGGAGGCCCCACAGTGGTCTTTTGCCTAGGGCCTCAGAAAACCTAAAGCTGCCTCTGGTTAGGAGACCAAAAATGGGTCAAATATTTTGCGAAAGTCCAAAAGCACTGCACAGATTATCAGTCAGAACCCGTAAAAACCACACAGTTCTTTGCTGCTCCCTTACACAAAGCAAACAGGTTGCCATCTGAGCCGAATCTGAGGGGAATGGGGAGCCCCCCTCTCTTGCTAGCAGGCCGTGCTGGCCCTGCTGCCCAAGAAGACGGACCTCCATGACTTTTGAAACTGACGTCCTGTCTCGCTCCTCTGCACGGACTACAAGATCGTTGCCAAGGCCATCTCGCTGCGGCTTGGGTCCGTACTGCAGGACATGATCCATCCTGACCAGACCTACACCGTTCCGGGCCGATCCATTTTCAGCAACCTGTACCTGGTCCAGGATCTCCTGGAGCTTGGGTATAGGGATGGTCTGTCGTTCACCCTCCTGGCCCTGGACCAGGAGAAAGCATTCGACAGGATGGACCAGGGGTACCTCCTGGGCACCCTGCAGGCCTTCGGCTTCGGGCCCCTTTTAGTGGGGTTTCTCTGGGTGCTATAAGCCTCCACAGAGTGTCTGGTCACAGTCAATTGGACCCTGACCGAGCCGGTCAGCTTCAGGCGAGGAGTATGTCAAGGCTGCCCGCTGTCAGGCCAGCTGTACACTCTGGCCATCAAGCCCTTCCTTCATCTCCTCAGCCAGAGGTTGATGGGGTTGGTGCTCCGTGAGCCAGAGCTGAGGCTGGTCTTGTCGGTGTACGCCGACAACATACTCCTCGTGGTCCAGGACCCGGGTGACCTGGTGCAGTTGGAGGCTTGCCTGGCCATCTACTTGGCAGCCTCCTCTGCCTGGGTCAACTGGGTCAAGAGCTCTGGCTTGATGGTAGGGGCCGGTTGGCAGGCAAGCTCCCTCCCACCCACGCTTCAGGCCATCCGCTGGAGCATGGGTCTGGCAGCTCTCTCTGGGCATTTACCTTTCTGCCACTCATCCCTCCCTGGATGAGAACTGGCACGAGTTAGAGGATAGGGTTGTTGACTGGCTGCAGAGCTGGATGGGACTGCTGCAGTGGCTCTCCATTTGGGGACGGGTGCTGTTCATCAACCAGCTCATCCTGTCCATGCTATGGCAATGGCTCAACACCCTGGTCCTGCCCCTGAGTTTCCTGGACAACCTCCAGAAGACAATTCTGGAGTTCTTCTAGCCAGGACTGCACTGAGTCTCTGCAGGGATTCTGAGTCTTCCCCTAGAGGAAGGAGGGCAGGGCCTGTGCTGTGTCTAAAGCCAGGTCCACACCTTCTGCCTCCAGGCCCTGCAGAGACTCCTTTATGGTGCCTGTAGTCCAGCGTGGAGACACTTAGCACGCACCTTCCTCCACTGCTACCAAGGTCTCCGATATGACCGGCAGCTCTTTTATAACCATCTGAGAGGTGGTCTGCGAGACCTGTCTGAGCTGTCGACCTTCTACCGTGACCTACTCCAGACCTGGAGGCTCGTGGTGGCTTCCAGGTCAGTTGTACCCACTGAGGGGAAGGACCTCCTCATGGAACCCCTGCTTACACAATCTCCATCTTGGTGTGCAGGTGGCGGAGGCCCCCTCCGTGAGGCAAAGGCTGGTCCTGGCAGGTGTCACTAGGATCAGAGACCTCCTGGATTATGCCCGGGGGGACTGGGTGGATCCCCATGAGATAGCCCGGTGCATGGGGCTCTCCACCCCTCTTACCCCCTGGTGCCTACTCCAGGAGGTGAAGGCGGCCCTCCCTCCCACTGCCTGGGCCTACCTCAAGTGGGTCCTGGGAGAGGGTACTCCCTGCCCCCCTCTCAGTCCTGGCCCTCTGGAGCTCTTGATCAGGCCCCGGCCCCCCGAGCCCCCCCCCCCCCCCCCGCTGCCCCCAATCCATGCCCCGAGCCAGCTGCTAGACTGGTGCCCTTCTGAACTGCACCCCGCCAATATTTGTATGCGCTCTTGCTCCATACCAGCCACTTCCTCACCCTTGTGTCTCACCCCAACACCAAATGGCGGGACCTGATCCCATCTGTGGAGGGCAAGGACCCCCGATGCGCCAGTCTGTATGCTGCCCTGACCCTGCAGCCCGCTGGGGACATCAGTTGGCAGCTCATCCATGGAGCTGAGAGCATGGGCGTGTACCTGGCGCGATTCATCTCCCATCCTGACACCTGCCCCTTTTGTGGTGTGAGGGAGACCCTGATGCATGCCTACCTAGAGTGCAATAGGTTGCAGCCCCTTTTCTAGCTCGTCTAGAACCTCTTACTGAGGTTCTGGCTGGACTTCTCCCCGCACCTGTTCCTCTATGCACACCCTATCTGTGGCCCCACAAAGTCACAGGACCCCCTTATCAACCTCCTCCTGGCTTACGCAAAAGTAGCCATCTATAAGACCAGAGAGAGGAGGCTGGCAGAAGGGGCCTGTGACTGTGGAGACTATCTCCAGTCCCTCGTCCGTGTGTAACCCATGTGCCTAAATAGGTGCAATCTCTTTTAGGGACCCTTATGGCTGGGTTACGTTGCTGGGCAGATTTTGCAGCCCAGAAACCAGAAACTTCTGGTAAGAGGGTGAGGGAACACACTGAGCATGCCCCACAAGTTTTATTGTTTTGCTGGAGTTGCATACCCAGGGAGAAGCCTGAGAAGAGAAGCCTGGAGAGGAGCTGCAGAGGACATTGGCTAAGGGACTCAGTGAAAGGAGCTGAGCAGGAGTGGACTGCAGGATGTTTTCTCCCAGCTTTCGACTGCTTTGCGGGGGAGTTGTCTGTGGTGGAACTGAGAGCTGGATCGCCAGTGACTTGATTGCATGGTGCTGGCTGCACAGGAGGAAGAAAGGACTGCATGGCATCAGCCTGAAGATTCCTGCAGCTAGACAAAATGAGGATTGCTTTCGTTCTGCATTCAAGCCCCAAGGACTTAAATGACTGCAATTGAGATAAGGGTGACTCCACCTGAACTTTGGGACTCTTGGGTTTCTTACTGTTTTGTTTAAAAGTATTATGGTTCCTTAGGATAAGGTGTGTTTAGTTAGTTAATAAAGTTCATTGTATGTTTATGCTGAGTGGTAGTTTAATGAGGGATGGGAACTCTGAGCAGTCTTTACTGTGAGCCCTGAATAGACTGGATCCTGGCTCTCCAGCTGCTTTTTGCAGGTCTCTGTTCTCTGTGAGGCACTGGAGAGGGGCAATTGAATGAATTTGAGCCCACCCTAGCAGGTTACACGTGCACGCCTCTGGGCAGCATCCACTGGCTCCTTCGACAGCTTCTGAGAGTAGTGGGCGCTATCTGAGGGTCTCTGCTCGGTGTCCCCTTCTGAATCCCTTGTTATGAACCTGTGACCCTCACACCCCTCCCTGGTAGTTCGTTAGTTGTCCCCTGGAATCTTTTGAAAAACAACCCAATGCCAACTCCCCTTAGGCTGGGGGGGGGGGGGTTAGACATGGATGGGCGCAACCATTCCTTCAGCAAGACAAAGCAAACTGAGAGTGAGTTTTTTTACTGAAGCAAAGCCACTGCACAAGGGCCAGGACTGCGAAATTGTTGAAAGGCCTCCTGCTTGTACAAGACAGCTTCAGGCACACCTCGAGCAAAATCTTTGCTGGCTACTTAAGCAGTGTAACGAGCCCTGCTGAGAGAGAACAGCTGGCCCCAGGGCAAAATAAGCCTGGCCCCAGCAGGGGAGGGCAGGCTGCGTGCAGAAAGCTCCGCACCGAGATTGCGGTTTGGAGCCTTGCCCCTGTAGGGTGTCACGCGTTCAGCATAGGGGACCGTGAGCAGAGCCTGTCCCAGCCCAGCGCAGCACCCTCGGGGGCGGAACCACCAGCCCTTGGCTGTCTGACACCCAGCGTGGAGCGCTCTCAGGACCACCCTTCCTCGCTGTCCCGGGGGCGGGGCTCCACTCGGACCACTCGGCGGTCGCGGCCCTTGCGGGTCCAGCCCCGCGATGATTGGCTGCTGCTCGGCTCTTGCCCGCCCCTGGCCCTACCGGCACTCCAGGAGTGGCAGGCTTCGCTGGGCGGGTAGGAGCCAGGTGGGTGGAGCGGGCCGGGCCTCGCGCTTTATCACAGCGTCCGGCTGCGGTGGGATTTCACGTGGATAGCGCGGACAGCCTGTGTGCCATGGAGGCCGTAGTGCTGATCACCGGCGCTAGCAGGTGAGGGGCCGGTGGCGGGAGAGTCCCGGCCCCTGGCCTGGCTCTGCGGCTCGGGTCCGGTTGGGGTGGGGCGCTCTCCTTCCGAGGGAAGAGGGGTAGAGGTTGGGGTCTTGCGCGGTCAGGCTCGAGGTGCGGCCTTTGGGTGTGGGAGAGGTCTGTGGGGTTTGTGGGGGTGGGGCTTCTGTCAGTTGAATGCGGGGGGCAGGGCAGGCTATGTTGGGGCAGGACATGTGCGGGAAGTGGGGGGCAGGGGCAGCTGGGAGGTGAGTCTTTGCCTGGAGTTTCTGGCAGGTGCAAGCTCAGGTGGGTGGGGGTGTGGGATCAAGTGAGGAGGAGGTTTCTGGTGGGGGTGACTCTTGTTTGTCATGGGGGCTTAGCCCTGCCTGAGGCTGAGCATGCTGGTGCTGTGGGCCTGCCCTGCCCTGACAGGCCATGTTATCTCCCTCCCAACCTACTCCTCTGAACTGTTGCAGTGGCATTGGCTCCGCCTTATGCCAGCGGCTGCTACAGGAGGCCCCGAGGGTCCGGCTGTGTCTGGCCTGTCGGAACATGCAGAAGGCTGCCACCACTAAGGCTATGCTGCTGGCTGGCCACCCTGCAGCCCAGGTCACCCTTGTGCACATGGATGTCAGTAGCCTGGAGTCTGTCCTGTGGGCAGCCCGTGAGATCCAGCGCAGGTATGTAACTGGGGTCATGATCTGTTTGCTTCTTGATTTTGTTTCTGGTTGCAGTCATGTCACTCATTAGACAGTTGACTTTCCAAGGTGCTGTACAGCTTCTGGCTACCTTGGGCTTTTTAGTCACACACTCCCTGCTTTTGCTTGCTCTCATTCTCCTGAGCGAGTAAGAGTCCTGATGTGGTAGGGCTTCACAGAGCCACAGTTGTGCTGATCACCATGAGACCTAGATTTGTTCTGAGAGGATTAGGCAGCACAGAAAAATTCACCCACTGCAAGAATCTTGTATGTACTAAATTCCAGAAAGGTAGCTGTGTTAGTCTAGTTCAGCAGAGCAAAGAAGGAGTCTGATGGCACTTTTAAAGACTAATAGCTGTGTTCATTAGGGTTCTTTATATTAGCTTAAAGCAGTAATCCCATTGAACTAACCTGATATTTTCTCTTGAAAATCTTGGATGGCTCATGAATTTGAACCATGCAGAAATTTAGATAATTAATTACATGTGGCCATCACTTGCATTTTTGCAAAGATTTAGCACTAGATTTGACTTAACACTCTAGATTTTATAAGACTTTTGTGTTGGGCTGTATTTTGCAGTTCATATCTCTGTACTGGGTTTAATCAAGAACTCTGAATCCAGGTACTCTAAGAATCTGGGGAAAGTAATTTTGGATCCCAGCTCTTGGTTGTGCCTAGTTTTATTTTTGTGACATGATCTCTTTGTGATTAGCTTAATACTTCCTTGATCTTCAAAACTGAGAAATATTTTGCCTCTGAGTTGCCATCTCCCACATTGTGTGCTAGCATTAGCTGTTTGGTTTTTTTTAAATGCTGTAGGTAATAATAGTAATCAACCATACTGGTTTTGCTTCCTTTGTGTAGGTTTCAGCGCTTGGACTACCTCTTTCTGAATGCTGGGATCATGCCGAATGCTCATCTTAACTTCAAAGCCCTTGTCTCTGGTATTCTCTCTGGGTACGAGCTACTATCGTTAAATAATAGGTATATGCTGTTGGTTTGCTCTTGGATGAGCAGGGGGAGGGGAAAGGAGAAAGATTGGAAGAGAAGAAAGGGATAGCATGAATGAATGTTCTAGTTGTTCAGTGACTGAGAACATGAGGAATGGTGGTTAGCTAAAAAGTGAACAACTCTTTCCATTGTAGTCACTACCTGGAAGCTCAAAAATGTGCCTTGTGGTCTAAAGAGGCCTTCTCTGCTCAAAAGTTTACAATCAAGGTCAAGATAAAAGCAAAAGACTTGTGAAATGAGTTCAGTAAGTGATAAGGATCAGTAAGGCTAAGGCTTACAGCCTCTCTGTTTTGGAGAGAGTGCCATTACCAGGGAGTGGGTTGGAACAGGTTTGCTGTATGAGGGTTGCACACAAGAAGATAGAGAGAAGCATGGGAGAATGAAGTGGAAAACAGTGGCTAGCTCTGTGGGTTGGACAGTGTACAGATGCAGGTGATCAAGAGTGAGCATAGATAGGAACGTGGACTTAAGTTGTAGAGGACCTCAAAATGAGGGTGGGAAGCTTGATATTTTTGCTGAAAGCAAGCGGAAAATTGTTACTTTTTGAAGAGGGACAGGGGCCTGTGGATGGGCTGGTGGGCCTGACTGAAGGGTAGCCAAGGCACAAGACAGAAGTAGAGAACAGTGTCAAAAGCAATATTAATCTGAAAGGAAAATGTCCAAAATAGTGGCACATCTTCAGTCCTCTGGGAGGTTGTATGAGTGGATGGTAGTGCTGTAAATAGCAGTGAAGAAGTAAGGGGGGGGGGGGTGGAGAAGGTAGTTGAAACTTAACAAGGGATGATTTTCTGGGTTTTTTTTATAGGCTGTCTACTCCCCTTGAGCATTTCAGTCACCATCCTGGCCAGGTGGCTGGTATTGGATTCTTACTGCTAGATTTCTATTAGTCAAGCTTGGAATTTCTAGCCATAGAGATTGTGGTTTGACTCATTTAAAGTTTTTACTGTAGTTGATTATGCTTTGATTATCATTCTCTCAAATCTGTGGTGCCTCTTAAGTCAATGTCTTCATTTGCTACCAGGTGCTCAAGTTTGCTGTCTTGGTGTTTAGACTTCTAACATTTGTATACAAACTTATCAAATTTGTCAACACTTAGTTGTTTACCTTCATGTGATGTAACTGAATGGGACTTTTTTTTTCTTTGTCAGATTCTATCCTCTCCTCCTTTTTAAAGGGGATCATCTATGTCACTGTAGAGATCATCCCCTCAGGGATGTTTTTGTCCAAATTGTGTGCTGCTCCAGATCTGTCAGCTTTACTCAGTCCTTTTTCACAAAGCCACTTCACAAGCTCTTTAGAGGGGAAGCTGTGTTAGTCCTGTGTACAGCAAAAACAAGAATCCCATGGTACATTATGATGAACAAATTTATTTAGGCATAAGCTTTTGTGGGCTCCAACCCACTTTGTCAGATTACAAGCTCTTTAGTTCTACATGCCAGCAGTCTGCTTCCATTGTGGCTTAGGTGAATGCCATCCTTCCTGTGTAGGCTCCTCCTTTTTCAAGAGGATTTCTAGGGCCTAATAAATTTAACCCTCCTCCCAACACCATTTTCTCATCCATATATTGAGACCTTGTAATTCTAGATATCTGATTTGGCCTTGTACAAAGATGTGGAAGCATTTCAAACAGTGCTCCTATGGAGGTCCTGGGCTTTAATCTCTTTCCTTGCTATCTAAATTATGCTTCCAAGATCTCCTCCCTTTCCCTATGTTTTTGGTGCCTATATGTGTTAAGGCCACTGGCTTCTCTACAGACAGCACTATATATGTCTGTATTGATATTTCCAAAGATCTATGGCCTTCACGCTCAGCAGGCTAGTCACCATCCAGTTCTCTTAGTCATCACAATCTCAGCTATTTATATTTTTAATAATCAAATACCTCATTGGGGTAGCTGTCTTTCTAATTACTGAGATCCCCTTGTCCCAGGAGGGATTTCCTCAGTAGGAGAGAATACAAGGACATCATCTGGAAGGAGGATCCCAGCTAGGGGATAGTTTCCTCCCACTCCAGTATGGTGTTCTCCTTCCCCAAGACTTTCACCTTCAACAGGGTAGCAGCAGTTGGATCCTAGGGGAAAGGGGGCCATTCTGTGTCCCAGAAAGTCTCATGTATGTACTGCTTTGTCTCCTTCCAGCTATTCTAGTTGAGCTTCTCTGGCCTCAAGAGCCTGAACTTGATCTCTGAGGGCCATGAGTTATAGATCCTGCACCTGCAGCATCCAGTCCCATAACCTGGGTGTCCCCTGCCCTGATGCGAAACTTCTCCCTGTATTATTTTACTACTGCATAATTTTTGGTGCCTTGGCTTCACTGGGTATTTCCCAGCAGTATGGGGTAAGGCAGGGAGTGCAGTGTGTTTTGGGGAGGCAAGTTGTTTACAAGTCTGTTAGAGAACACTTATTAACTGTGTATCTGGCTTTTACACCACATCTCTAAAGTACCTTGCAAAACTCCCATGTTTGCCTCTTCTGTTCCCTAGTTCTTTTGGAACAGATGCAGGGGGTGGGGGAGAGCAGTGCAGTAAGGGTGGTAGGATGGCCTTGCACAAATGTGGCCACCACTGGAGCTGTTGCTGGCATGACTGCCTCTGAAGCATGGATGGAGGCTTGTGGGGTGTTGCTACTTCCCCTAACTTCTTGATATTGGGGGAGGTGTGTAAAAAAAAAAAAAAAAAAAAAAAAAAAATTATATGTAATCTCTTTTGTAGGACAGTAAGAAAGGTGCTAAAGTGTAGGCCTCGCTGGAGCCGTGGGTTGCTATGGTAGTGGGGTCGTTTCTCTGGCAAGTCATGTATCTAAGTTTCTTTAACAAGTGGCCTAGAGTTGATAGTTAAAGTGTGTTATCTCCCCTTTCTCATGCTTTTTCTCCTGACCATCTGGACAAGGAATGTAAGCTAGACTGTCCTGTCTTTGTTCTAACTAAAAAGGAAGTATTACCTCCTATCTCCTGCTCACCCTTCTTGGCACCATAGCCTCACAAGAATGTAAGGTCAGCATCTCTAGGCAGAAATTAATGAGTTTGCAGGTACTGCGGCTGCCCAGGATAATGCAAATGTCAACAGTAAACAAAGGCGGAAATAATTATATGCATTCTTTAATCATTAATATGTATTTAATAATGTTAATGTAACCATATAAGGGTCTCTAAAACATTGTCAATCATGTAAGCATTATCATAGCATTATCATACTGTACTGGATAAAAGTGTTGTGATGCTGCCCCTCGGGGCTCTCTCTTGCACTCGAGTTGTTGGGGGGGGGGCCTGCTCAGAGGGGCTAGCACTTCTTTGCTGCCCTCTGATGCAGTTCCTTTTGTTATTCAGCTGAATAATAAATCCTGAACCACACCTCGTTCTCTGCTAATTTGAGTCTCAGCTGGGAACGGGCCTTCATCACTGGGGAGGATCGGTGGTCTCTCTTTCCAGGTTGAGAGCCCTGATTAATTTGTCCCCCACAGGTGGCACAACTTAAAGGTTTTGTGGTCACCAAACAGCTTGAGTTGTGGCTTCCTCAACAGATCCTGGGAAAGCAGCGGCCTCTCCCACCAGTGCTTGCAGCTGTTGCTTCTGAATAGCTGTTAACAAGGGCAGTGCACTGCTTTGGTGTCTCTGCGTGCTGGCAGCAGGGATTGGCACCCTGTAGGCTCCCTGGGGCTTCCAGGCAATGTCTCTGCTGACACTTGAGGGCAAGTACATGCAGTGCTAGTGGTAAGTCCCTGATCCACTTGCTGTGGGGCAGGCTCCTGCTGAACTGTTATGGGAGCCATGGACAGAGATAGATCTGTGCTTGAGTATATATTATGCATGGCTTTTTTTGTTTGTTTGTGTGTTTGTTTTTCCCACCCCCTAAAGTTAGTTTAGGAAAAGTGTCAAGTGGCAAATAGCAAGAGTGGGGAGCTACCTTCTGAGACAGCAAAAATGTGTTGTGAGAATCCCTTGACTAGAGAGGGTGCTTGAAGACATAGGGGAACAAGTATGTTTAAGGCAGTGCAAAAACATTAGGGGACTGAAGGAGGGAGAAGCATACATTGAGGAGGGAGCAAAGGTTGGGGAAGGGAATGCTATTAAAGAAATAATGGCAAAAGTTGGGTGCTTCTGAGGTTGGAGCCTCTAGTGAAGGAGGGGGAGTGAGGTGGCAGTGAGCAACTCCTCTGTCTAGAGGCCAGTAAGATCTTGATGGGGAAGATGAAAATGAAAAGTAGAAGACTCTGGGCCTGTGTGATAGGTCTTTGTGATTAAAAGCTTGGGAATAGGAGAAGACAAAGTGGATGCGGGATCCAAAGGGGCAGGTGTGCTAGTCTAGTTCACTAAAACAAACGAGGAGTCCTGTGACACTTAAAGGCTAAGAAATGTATTTATTGCATGAGCTTTCCTGAGTTCATGCCATATATATATATATATTGAAGGACCACCGGACTCCTTGTTTGTTTTTACTGGATGTGGGATGTGAGTCAAGGCTGAATGGGAATGGAAGGCTTGAACAAGTTGTAAGAAGTGGACAAGGTCTAGACTCATCTGTCTAAATATGTCAAGCTTCAAGTGTGCTGGCATAGGGGAGTGGTACAGCTCACATAGTGCAAATAGCGCTGGCATAGATGTGCTTATACTGGGTTGGTGTACTCCTGCATAGGAAGGAGTAAGCTATTCTGGTGTGAGATGTTTTTACACCAGTGTAACTGTCTCAGTTTTTAAAAAAACAGACCCTTAACTCATGTAGGCTTTGTCTGCACACTCTTCTTGTACCAGCAGAAGTGCCAAGAAGAAACTGGTGCAGTAGATGGAGACCATGCTCTTGATAGCAGGAAAGATGAATGAATTCCACCAGGAGAGCCGGAAATGTTTAGTGGCCTACTGGGCATGAGATAAGCATTGTGAGTGGGGAGGCCACCCTTTGCTGAGTTCTTAAGATCAGCCTGCACAGGAGGCTGGGAGAGAACAAGAGGTCAGCTGCAACACTGCAGGGTATCAGTACTCCCCAAATATGACACAATTCATTGCTATCTCTCTAAAGAAAGGATGTAATTCATCTCCACTTCACACAGGGATACTGAGTGATGAAAGTTGAATGCAAAGTCAGTGAATCTCAGAGCCAGGAGCCCCTGAATCCATTATGTGTTTAATCCCTGGTTCTAGTGGGGTAAACATTTTAAAAAAACAACAAGCAGTTGTGTGGCACTTTAAGACTAACAGATTTATTTTTTGCATGAGCTTTCGTGGGAGAAGATCCCACTTCCTCAGATGCTTCGAAACATTTTAATCCAATTCAGCAAAACAAGCAAGGAGTTCTGTGGAACTTTAAAGATTAACATATATAATCACATGAGTTTTCATGGATGTAATCCCACTTTTGCTATAGCTTTCATTTCATGCATTTTTATGAAGTGGGATTACACTCTCTCACAAAAGCTCATGTGATAAATAAAATTGTTAATCTTTAAAAGTGCCACAAACCTTGTTTTTAACCACTACTGCTTTTCTTCTGCTTGAGTTACAGTCCATGTTAGTCTCTCACATGTGGGCCCCATTCTGTTTGTGAGCTGCAACCTGTTTTCTTTAAACCATTTTCTGATTTAATACATCTCTAAAATCACATCTTACTAAAAATTGGAGCTGGGCGAAGGCCTTTATTTCAAGTTAAACTTTGAAAAACTTGGTTTTTTTAAAAATACAAACCAAACAACTTTATCTAAACTGATACTGGGATCTTTTTTGGAAACTTTTATGCAGCTAAATATTTAAAAAGTTATCCAAATTTTTCCTTCTTAAAAGTAATTTTGGAAAACCTAAGGGAATATTTTTGAATTTTCAAAATGAAAACTGCTTCTGGTTTTGGAAAACTTCTTGTGATACCAGTCTGTTGTAGAGCTGATCAAAATATTAGAAATGGTCAAATGGGAATATTTTAAAACTGTTTTT
This sequence comes from Podocnemis expansa, assembly GCA_007922195.1. Classification (NCBI taxonomy): domain Eukaryota; kingdom Metazoa; phylum Chordata; order Testudines; family Podocnemididae; genus Podocnemis; species Podocnemis expansa. The sequence goes on along the minus strand of ML682022.1, from coordinate 1,179,239 downwards.
AATAAAACTGTTCCATGAAGAAACAGTAGCTGTCTTCTGCACAGAGCACTGAATTGTCATGTCCTCTTTGTGTTCTAGGAAAGTGGTCCATATGCTGAATACAGCAGAGGGGCTGATCACTCAAGAAGACAGCGTCACTGCGGATGGCCTTCAGGAGACATTTCAAACCAACCTCTTTGGGCACTTCATACTGGTAAAGCTGCTTCTGACAGTCAGGCCCTGATTCAGGGTCAGTGTGCAATGGTGGGAAAGGCAGGTATTAAATGAGTCAAGGTCACCTCTCTGAACCCATTTCTGTACACTGATTCAGTACGGAGAGTAGCTGAGTCACAGGCAGTGGCTCAGGTGGCCATACTCTATCTAACTGCCCTGGCCTTGTCAGCCATTTCCCCAGCCAAGGGAGACCCCAGAAGAGGCTGTCATTCAGCAGTGTGGAGGTGACATTGATTACTGAAAAAGTTCATTCAAACTCTGATGCACTAAACAGCCAGCATCCATGTTGGCTTCTAGAAGAAATAAAGGCTTGGATCTCACTTTTTTTGCAGCCTGTGTAATAAGTGACTCATGTGCAAAGTGACTGTAGACTGACTGACTATAAAATGCTTCCAGCCAAGATCTGGGTTTGGGGTATGCCAGTGAGGTAGTTCTCCACTTGTTTCCTGTGCAGTCAGTTAACCCTGACCTCTGCTGTCTCAATTAGTCTAACTGGAAAACGAGCACGTCCAGGGTAAAAGGGTCTTCACCTATGCATAGCATAGGTATTTTAAATGTCCTAAGATGACTGCTCCAATAGATCAAAATTCCATTGCCTCTGCAGATTCGGCAGCTTGAGCCTCTGCTATGTTGCCCTGAAAAGCCCTCACAGCTCATCTGGACATCTTCCAACAATGCCAGGAAATCTGCTTTCAATCTCACTGACTACCAACATAGCAAAGGCAAAGAGTCGTACAGTTCCTCCAAATATGCCAGTGACCTGGTTAGCGTGGCTCTAAACAGGCACTTTAACAAGCAGGTGAGCCATCTGCCCTGTGCTGGGGCAAGGATGGAATTGCCCACTCATGCATAAGGGTGGATGTGTGGCATGCTCTTTGGTCACAGTGCTTTGATGTGCAGGTGTTTTACCATGGCTGTATTAAATTGATTGCTTGGGACTGCTTAGCTAGGCTGAGCTTCCAATAGGTATGATTAGTAAGATGTGGCAGGGAAGGTTGAGGGCAGAAGGTGCTTCCAGGCTGTGCAAATGCTCTCTTACCATCAGAGCTGACTTTGAGACACAGACCAGTCAGTCTTCACTGGCTGCATGTGATGGTGTTTAATAAACCTTGTCCACATGATGATTGGCCAGCTGTGGCACTGAATTAAACCATCCATCTGTTCTAGCAGCCTGTGTCCAAGAATCAATAAGAAATACATTGGAGCAGGGGTTGACAGCCCCTGACATGCCTACTTAAAGCAGCGCACAGGGCTCACAGCCCTGTGGTGATACAGCTGCTCCCCCTGCTTGCCTCACCCCCAGCAGGGTTTGGGGCTACAAGAACCATGTGTGTACCACAGCTCCTGGCCACAGTATAGCTAGGGCAGCAAAGCCAATACTATGACTGCTGGCCTGCTCCCAGAACCTGCTGAGGGTTTGGTGGTGAGGGGACAGGACTGGCATGGGGTCCAGCAAAGGTTGCCACCCCCTGTATTAGAGAAGGGTGCAAGCTATCTGCATTAGCTTGGAGTCCTGGAATAATCTGTAAGGAACACATCTGCCAGCTCATGCAACTTGTGATCAGAGGCAGGAGTGCATGGCCCTTTTAAAGCACTTACCCTGTCTGATGTGACTGGATGGCTTATCTGTGGTATGGCAGCTGATATTCATGTGGAACCTATGACCTCCCACATTTTCTCTCAGAAAAGAGGTAGGGCCTATGACTGGAACAAATACTTTTTTCTCCTGCTCTCTGCCAGTCCATAAGTGATGGACTTTCTTCTGGAAAGGGTTGCCATCCATTACAGCTGTCTAGCTCCTATTTGATGGGAGACAGCCTTAACTATATGCTAATGATGAGGCATGTGTAATACTTTTGTACAGCTCTCTGCTCATCTGTAGGCAGGGGCACCTTCCATTAGGAGGGCCTTGGAAGGTGCTAGTTGCCTTGTAAACACTTGTCTGTCTCTTCCAAGAAGACTTGCACAACTTACTGTTGATTTCTCATCTCCTTCTCCTTCTCCAGGGGCTGTATTCCAGTGTAGTTTGCCCAGGTGTTGTAATGACTAACCTGACTTACGGAATTCTGCCATCTTTCTTCTGGAAGCTGCTTATGCCTATCATGTGGCTGGTGAGTAATGCCTCTGAAACTGCTTTTATTTCCAAGTCTCTTTGCACTGGGATGGTCTTGGGCATTTTCACCACCAGGGCTCTAGACGGTACCTGTCTGCCTCATCACAAAGGCCCTTGTATAGTGCCACTCGCTTCTAGTGTACAGGAAGATGGAGCAGATGCATAAAGGGCCACTTCACAACCTAATGTGAAGCAGAGTGACTCTTCAGCCCTTTGTATTAACAGGGTGTGCCTGGGAGTTGGCATTCTGACAAAGGGATGTCCATCTCCATGCCTAACTAGCATGGGCTTCTTATCTGCATTAGCTTGGAGTCCTGGTGAACAGACAAACCATTTGTTCCTTGTTAATCTGTTTAGACACCACACTGGAGTCTGACAACCAGAGCATTTTGTGAATGGAAGCTCAGGGGCTCTGCCACATATGTGGCTTGTGATGGGGAACTGCTGTGCCTGAAGCAGCTGTTTCCCATACAGCATGCATGCTGAAGCACCACTGTAGCAGCAGGGCTAGGGTCTCCTACTTCACCCTCTTAGAAGGCCTTCAAATCCTTAGGGCACTGTGAGTGTGTTACTACTGAGTCACTAGTCTCCTATGCAGAGTGAGAGCCTGTGCCTGCCTCAGATGCAGGCTATAACAGCCAAACCTGGAAAGGAGGCTTCAGTGGGTTTGTGTGACCTTCAAGAATGGCCCAAATTAATTAGCCCACTCCTGCGTTTTGGGCTAGTCTTTTGTAGTGAATGAGGCCTCCCAGAACTGCGAAGGGGATTCTCCTGCCATGCTGCTTATGGCCCAGTATCTAGGTGGAGTAGCAGATTTTAACCAGGACCCCTGATCTCTGCTCAGCCTCCATGTCTTGGGCTCATTTTCCAGAGATGCAGAGCACTCACTACTCCCACACCCTCAACTGGAGCTGTTGGTGCTCAGCCAGCACCTCCTGAGAAATGAGCAGTAAAAGCAGACACCCTACATATGAGAGCATTTCTGAACATGTGAACCATAGTTATAGGTAGGCTGGTACTGAGCACTGACACATGTTAAACTTCCCACTCCAGGGGGAGCAGAATTAGACCAATAGCCAGTCCCTTTGAACAACTGTCCCTCACACATTTGAAAATCTTTGCTAAGCAAGTGCAAGCTTCAGTGATGGAGTCCCCAGATTCCTGGTGTTCTTTGTTTGGCTAGTATCTAGGGTGGAAAGTGGTCTCTTCCAAACACTTCGGTCTATTCCACCTCCCTTTGCCCTTTCCCCTGTCCCTTTCCTTTATTGTCTCAGCCTGTGCCTGTTTGCTTCTGTGGTCCTTTTTTTTTTTTTTTTTTTTTTTTTTAAACCTCATTAATATTCCCCACACCATCACTTCATGGGTCCCTTAGCCTGCCATCCATCCCCAGAGCAGCAGCTGCTTCTCCACCTATGTCTGTGCCAGGCTAAAATAAAAAGGTGCCACCTCCTGTGCAGTGGGTGTCTTGGCTGTACCTGTTTAGGAGCCCCCAGTTTAAGAAGGAAGTGGCTGGAAGAAAGACAGATATGGGGTCCAGCTGGCCCCCACAGCAGTAGGGAGAAGTATGGTAGTGCCGTGCTGGCCATTTGGATGGTTCTTGTGAGTGTACAGATGACCTCACCTGGGCTGGAGAGGGACCTCTAGTTTTCTAGCAGTAGGCATGTGACCTTGTGCATTGATACTGTTGCTGGCCTCCTAGGGAGCCAGGCCTTCACTCCCTGTTCCAATGTATGGCTGCTAGGAAGGCTCATGTCCCACTTCTTCCCTTTCAGATGCGCTTTATCACCAAGACTTACACGCTAACTCCACACAATGGAGCAGAAGCTCAGGTATGTAGCAAGACTTGCACCTCAACTAAATCTGCCAAGTTTTAACTCTTGCCAGCCTCCAAGTGCTTGACACTAGTGGTGAGTGCCTTCTCTGTGGGGTAGATGTGCACACAGCAGTGTTTATGACTGTTGCCTTCATATTTGAATTGTTTTTTCACAGTGACTGCCCAGACACTAAGCTGGTAGATGAAGTTCACACCCTTCTTCCTCACTTTAGTTTAATAAAAACAGATCCCTTCAGAAAGATCCTGCAGTCTCCATATCTTCCTGTTCCTCTTACTTAAATAGATGTGTAGGCAGAGGATGTAAAGCTAGAAGGGACTGTGTGCAGGAAGGCAGTGTAAACCATAGTACCTTGGGTCAGAACTGAACCTAGTAATTCCTGCTTCAAGCAGAACCCCAGGGGGTGTGTCTCTAAGATGTGGTCAGTTTAGCTAGAGTCTGTTAGGAACAGCACACTCCATGCTCATATTGCCACAGACCACAGGGCAGTCATCAGCTATCTCTCTTGGAAGGCCAAGTGGAGTGTCTTTTTGAGAAAACTAAGTATTGTCATCCTCCCCCTAATGTTTCCAAGCTGCTTCATTCTAAAATACAAGACTGGCAGAACAAGCTGAATGCCTGCCCACACAACTGTTTTTTCTCTCTCTCTAGACATGGCTCTTCAAACAAAAGCCAGAGTCATTGGATGCACTAATGAAATACCACAGCTGCACAACCTTCTTGGGGAAGAGCTATGTGGAACCCCGAAAGGTAAATAAAATGACTCTGAAGTCAGCCTGTAGGTGTTCTGATTGGTGGTGAAAATGTTTATCTGAAAGCCTGCTTGTGCCGTCCTTTTTCAAGCTGGCCCAGGCTCCATGGTGCCCAGCCTAGCCTGCGGGTCTCAGCATTGCCCTGTCCAAATGCACCCTGTTGACTAGCGGCAGGATCAACAATAGAAGGCTTGATGCAACTTCTTAAAGAGAACATGGAAGTTCACTGGACATGCAGGGGAATTGACTTGGACATTAGCAGATCCCAGGAATTTGAACAAAACCATCCTGAAGCACAGGCTTTTCCACCCCCTTCCGCTCCAGTGAGCGATAAGAACAAAGCAGGAGGATTTCTGCCGCTGTGCTTCAACATCTGCTGGTTGATGGAGAAAAGCTGTCCTCTCCCTGCTGCCTATGAGGACCTGTACGGTTCAGTGAAGTGTGGAGTGCTTCCCCCTGTTTCCTGAGGAGAGGATTATGAAACTCTGGCAAGGTCCTTTGCATTCACTGGTCCTCATAGTGCAAGTTTTGTTCATTGTACAGTTACGCTTTACCGACTTCATAGTAAGCACCCACAAAGATACCATCTATCCTAGTACAGTAGAACCTCAGTGACAAGCGCCAAAGTTGCCAACAGACTGGTTAACCACATACCTGATTTGAACCCAGAAGCACCGAGACCCAAAAATGCACATACTGTATTGGGGGGCGGGGGGGGCGGGCACAATGTTTCCTGTAAGCTGCGCTGGTGTGCTGCGGCGCAGCCCGCTGCAGCCACCAGTGCAGCGGAAGCTGCCGGCAGCACACTGCCGGCAGCCAGAGTCCCTGCTCACAGCTCCTCTGGGGCTGGGAGTTTTCAAAACTCCCGCCCAGAGAAGCTCTAACAGACCATGCCCAGAAAATCTGAGCATGCTCCGTAGAGCTTCTCTGGTCCAGGAGCCCCGAGGTAAGTCTGGGAGGGCTGCTGGGCGTGGGGGGGTGAGCGGGAGCAGGGGGGAGTGCTGCCAGGGGCAGGGGGTGAGCAGGAGCTGGGGGGGGGTGATGCTGGGAGCAGGGGGCGAGTGGGAGCGGGGGGGCTGCTGCCAGGAGCAGGGGGACTAGCAGGAGCAGGGGGGGTGAGTGGGGGCGGGGGGTCATGCCGGGAGCGGGGGGGGAGGGGCTGCGCAGCAGGCAACAGGAGTTGCTCAGCTGCCCTCTCCCCTTAGAGGGAACATTGAGGGGGACGCACAACTTGTTTCATTTAAATTAGATGGTGAAAAGCAGAATTTCTTCTTCTTCTTCTTAATAAAGTTTCAAAGATGTTAAGACAGTGCTCCAGTCAGACTCTGGAAGAGCAGCTATAATTGTCAGCTCAGTCTCCAATATTGAGGTGTTGGTAACTGAGTTGTGCTGAAGTGGTCTGTCATGCAGATAGAAGTGTCCAAAGGCTTGCAACTTAAGGCACAAAGGAAACCAGTAACTGGCAAGGGGATATTACACCCATACGTACTTCCTTCTGTCTGATACAAGTCTGTACTTGTTCTGCGTCTGGGTGGATAGCTGGAGTTGAATGGCTAGGTGACAGGCAGGGATGAAGAGAAGGAGGTGTGCCAGTGGCAGGCTTGGGATCCTTGCAACAGAAGGGCTGTGGTTTTAAGAGCCAGAACCCACTTCCAGTTATGCTTTAGATTAGAGCTGACTGTCCAAAGCCAGTGAAGAAGTTATAAGATGGAGGGCCTGGATTTCACCCCCTAGCCTAACCTCTAGTTAAAGCTGGATGCCTTGGGAAGGGGGGACATTGCAGTAGTGTGCACTGTGGAAGTCCATACTGCTGCTGTTTTTCACCAGAGCTTTGTTTTAACCCATGTCCTGGCGCATTAGGCAACTTTGTTTGTTTGAGGCTCTCCCTCATCCATGTGACGTGAGCTCTGTCATTTGGGGCTGCAGTCCAAACCAGTGGCTGGCTGTGTTTACATTTTGGGAAGAGGCAGAGCCTGTTTCCAGCAATATCCAAAGTTCTGTGTTCATGCTGCAGCTCCTTGGGTCTCAATGTTACCGCTTTGATTCTGTTCCAGATGGATGTGGATGAAGAAACTGCTGAAGCATTTTATCAAAAGCTGTTGGAACTGGAGAAGCAAGTCCTAATACGATTGAATGCTCCCTGAGCACTGTGTACCAACACCTTGCCTGTACTGTCAAGGCCAGATCTTTTGGATATATGATGTGGGCAGTATGCCTACAGTGTAGGTCTTTGTGGGAGACATGGTGCTTTGTAATTCCTCTCTCCTCCTATCTGTGCCTTCTCAGTATAAAGACTTCCACCACGAGGAGCCAGAGAGCAGCACAGAAATCAAGGAGCTGGGCTGGAGCAGGGGACAATGTGGTGGAAGGAAGGGGCGCAGGCCAAGCTGGCCCTTCACAGGGTGGGGATACAGGAGGTGCTGAAGAGAGCTATCTTCAGCAACCCCTCTTGTGGGGGGAGGAGAAGGAGCACATTCCCATAGTGCAATGAGGGTTCCTGGGGGCTAAGCCCCCATCTGCAACACCTCCCCATCCATCTTAGCTGCCTCAGGAAGGGGAGTTTGTACATGTGGAGGGATATGGAGGGGTACAAATGTTCCCTTCCCCCCTACTTACCCAGTGTGTGGCAGCCAGTCATCCTCTGCAGTTGTGCTGCAGCCTGGCTTGGGCTGGAATGGGTCAGTGCCCTCCTCCCACCCCAGCAGGCAAAGGGAGGGCTGGGTTGGCTCCCCCCCCGCCGCCCCCCCCCCCCCCCCCCCCGCTGGGGGGGGGGGGGGGGGGGGGGCCCCCCCCCCCCCCCCCCCCCCCACAAGAGGGGTTGCTGAAGAGAGCTCTCTTCAGCACCTCCTGTATCCCCACCCTGTGAAGGGCCAGCTTGGCCTGCGACCCTTCCTTCCACCACATTGTCCCCTGCTCCAGCCCAGCTCCTTGATTTCTGTGCTGCTCTCTGGCTCCTAGTGTTGGAAGTCTTTATACTGGGTTGCCTACAATACACAAATGAAAAAGAAAGGGGATCTTTCCATCAGTGGGATCCACTGGGCAGCACCCAACTGCCTCAGCTTCTCAGTAAAGGGCCTGCTCAGCTGGCACCACCCCAACCACTTACCTGCTGCTGCTGGCTTGGAAGGGGGGAAGTACTGGCCTTTGAGTCACCTGTGTCCTTCCTCCTGGGCCCTCTTGGAGGGCTGGCCTAGTGCACCCCTACCCCACCCTTCAGTATGGCCCTGGTACTTTTCCTAGACATGCAGGTATGACAGGGTTGAATAGTCATGCACAATTTTAGGGAGTCCCATGTAAAATTGCTCTTTGCAACAATGTGTCCATGTATGTTGTACATATCATGATTTTTACAATAAACTGCAGCTTCCAAACAGGGTGGAGAGGAAGCATGGGTTGGGGGGGGGGTAAGCCCTGTATGAACAGAGGCAGCTCAGCTTGGTCCAACTGGGAGGCTCTGCATTGGCCTGTAGTCTCACTTACCAGGTTTCATTAATAACTGCATGTGACTTGAAGTCAAAGGCTGGTCTCCACTGCTGATACAAGTTACGTAGGTGCTTAACAGGCAGGCTTGAGTGCTGTAGGTAGACAGCCCAGCTTGCTGCAAACCATGTGTACATGGACCCAGCTGCTGTTGCTCCCTGAAAGGCCCAGTAGTGTGATTCAATCACTCAAGCAGGGGTGGATTTTGAAGCTGTTCCTGTTATAATCATAGGGGAGGGGTAAGAATCATAGGGTTGGAAGGGACCTCATAGGTCATGCAGTCCAACCCCCTGCCAGAGGCACGACCACTCCCACTAAACCATCCCAGTCATGGTTTTGTCCAGCCGGGCCTTAAACACCTCCAAAGATGGAGATTCCACCACCTCCCTCGGCAGCTCATTCCAATGCTTCACCACTTGCCTAGTAAAAGTTTTTTCTAATATCCAGCCGTGATCTCCCTAACCGCAACTTGAGACCATTGCTCCTTGTTCTGTCCTCTGTTACTACCAAGAACAGTCAAGCTCCATCTTCCTTGGAGCATCCCTTCAAGTAGTTGAGGGGGGATTTGAGAGCAACCTTCAATCTCTCTTCTGCAGACAAAATAAGCCTACTGCTTTCAGCCTTGCCTCATAGGGCTTGTGCTCCAGCCCTTTAATCATTGTGGTTGCCCTCCTCTGAACTCTCTCTAGCATGTCCCTGTCCTTTTTGTAGTGGGGAACCCAAAACTGAACACAGTATTCTAGATGTAGCCTCACCAGTGCAGAATAGAGGGGAATGATCTCATCCCTTGATCTGCTGGTAATACTTCTTTTGATGCAGCCCAGTATGCTATTGGCCTTTTTGGCAGCAAGAGCACACTGCTGACTCATATCTAGCTTCCCATCCACCATGACCCCCAGGTCCTTTTCTACACTGCTGGTACTTAGCTGAATGTTCCCCAGCCTGTAGCAGTGCATGGGGTTTTTCCATTCCAAGTGCAGGATTTTACACTTGTCCTTATTAAACCTCATAAGATTTCTATTGGCCCACTGTTCCAATTTATCTAGGTCTCCCTGAATCCTGTCCTTGCCCTCCAATGTGTCTACTGTTCCCCCCAGCTTGGCATCATCTGCGAACCTACCGAGAGTGCAGTCTGTTGCCTCATCCAGATCATTGATGAAAATGTTGAACAGAACCAGCCCCAGGACTGACCCTTGGGGCACACCACTCATTACTGGTTGCCAGCTCGACATGGAACCATTGATTCCTACATGCTGAAACCGTTGATCTAGCCAGTTTTTCTATCCACCCTATAGTCCACCTATCCAACCCATTCCTCCTTAATTTGCCAATGAGAATGCTGTGGGAAACTGTATCAAAAGCCTTGCTAAAATCAAGGTATAGCACATCAACGGATCTTCCTGCATCCAGAAAACCAGCCATCTGATCATAGAAGGAAATAAGATTGGTCAGGCATGATTTACCCTTGGTAAATCCATGCTGACTGTTCCTGATCCCTTTATTTTCCTCTAAGTGTTTGAGGATGGATTCTTTGAGAACCTGCTCCATAATTTTTCCAGGGATTGAGGTGAGGCTGACAGGTCTGTAATTCCCTAGATCCTCCTTTTTCCCTTTCTTGAAAATAGGCACTACAGTTGCTTTTTTCCAATCCTCTGACACCTCCCCCGTTCTCCATGAGTTTTGAAAGACAATGGCCAGCGGTGCTGCTATCTCATCAGCCAATTCCCTTAGCACCCTTGGATGCAGTTCATCCGGCCCCATGGACTTGTGCACATCCAGCTTCTTTAAGCAGTCCCTAACCTGACTTCCATCACCAAGGGCCTCTCTTCTTCTCACCAATCTGCCGTACCCATGGTAGTGGGCTGGGAGCTGACCCTGCCTGTGAAAACTGGAGCAAAAAAAAGCATTGAGAACTTCAGCTTTTCCCTCATCCTCTGTCACAAGGATGCCTGCCCCATTCAGCAAGGGACTTACACCATCCCTGATCCTCTTCTTATTAACATACTTGTAGAACCCCTTCTTGTTATCCTTTACATCCCTCGCTAGCCGCAACTCCATTTGTCCTTTTGGCCTTTCTGATTTTATCCCTGCAGTCCCCCCATATCTTTATATGCCTACTTGATCATCTGACCAAGCTTCTACTGCCTGTAAGCTTCTTTTTTATGTTTCAGCTCAGAGCAGAGTTTTTGGCTAAGCCATTCTGGCTGCCTCACATGTTTGTTCTTTCTCCTAATGGAATATCAGGGTCATCTAGTCCAGGGGTCTCAAATGCGTGGGCTGCATGCAGCCTCTAAACTTATTTCCTGTGGCCCACAATGACACACTTGTTATTGATATTTGCAATATTGGATGAAAAGGTTTTAGTGGTGCAGCTATTAGGCTAACATACTAGTATTCATGTGGCCCTCAGGGTAATCTGAGTTTTCTAGTCCAACCTCTTGCTTAAAGCAGGACCCACCTCACCTGACTCATCCCAGCCAGGGCTTTGTCAAGCCAGGCCTTTCAAACTTCAGAGGATGGAGATTCCACTAGTTTTCTAGGTAACCCATTTTACTGTTTCACCTTGTTCCTAGTGGAAAAGATTTTCCTAATATCCAACTTAGGCCTTCCCCATTGCAACTGGAGACCATTGCTCTTTCTGTTATCTGCCACTACTGAGGACAGCCCTAGCTCCACTCCTCTAGCCTCCTTGGAACCCCCTTTCCGGTAGTTAAAGGCAGCTATCAAATCCCACTGTCTTACTCCTCCATAGGTTAAACAAGCTTAGTTCCCTCAGCCTTTTCTTATAAGTCACATGTTCCAGCCCCCTAGTGATTTTTGTTGCCCTCCACTCAGTTCTCCAGTTTTGCCACTCTCTCTAGTGGGAGGCACAACTGTACATAATACTCCAAATGTGGCCTCATCAGTGCTGAAGGGAGAGGAGTAATCACTTCCCATTGATCTGCTGGCAGTGCTCCTGCAAAATCAGCCCAATATGCCATTAGGCTTCTTGGCAATAAGGGGGTACTGTTTGACTCATTGTCCACTGTGACCCCATGTCCTTTAGCTAAACAATTCCCAGTCTAGTAGTACAGGGAACTTTGTAGTTGGCCTTGTTGAATCTCATCAGATGGTTTTTTGGTCCAGTCCTCCAAATTGTCTAGGTCACTCTAGCTTCTCTCCACCCTCCAGCATATCTACCACTCCCCCCAGCTTAGTGTCATATATAAAGTTGCTGAGGGTGCAAATCCACCCCATCCTGCAGCTCATTAATGAATATGTTGTACAAAACTGGTCCCAGCACCAATCCCTGGGGTATGCTGCTTATTGCTGGCTGCCAACTAGACATCAAGCCACTGATTGTTCTGCACTGAGCCAGATGATCTGTTCAGTTCTTTATCCATCTTGTAGTCCATTCATCCAGCCTATACTATAACTTGCTGGTATGAATACTGTGGGGGGGTAGTGGGGGACTATCAAAAGCTGTGTGAAAGTCATATCCTATGTGGTCAGCTAGTTAGTTTATGTGTACATCTTGGTAATTATTCCTCTCCTACTATCACTTTCTATCTGCACATTCAAAATAGGCATCAGACAGGAGTCAGGTACTTTGAGAACAGGACAGGTGCTACCTGCAGCAAAACTGGAAGCTAAATGTGGCTTAATGAAGAGAGGTGACTACGCTGCATCTCTGCCTAAAATACAAAGTGCTTGTTGATCAAGGAAAGATGCAGCACTGCTTTCACCCCTGCCATAGCATCTTGTACTAAGGCACAGGATCAGATCTGACTTCTTCAACCTAGGGGAAGGCACTTTTGGAATGAATCAATTAAAACTCCTTTGAGAGTATTGACAAGGGTGGGATAGCATTTCTGAATGTTCAGAAAGCCTTTGACAACATTCCACCAAATGTTCTTAAGCAGACATGAGCTAAAAGGGAAGGTTTTTTCATGAATCATTAACTGGGGACAATACAAACAGGGTGGGAAAGAGGTAACTAGGATCCCCAAAGATCAATGCAGGACTTGACTGTGTGTGATACTCCCTCCTAGTGTGTTGCTTTGCCCCCTCAGCCTCTCACTCCTGAACCCCAACTTCCCCCTCTTCACTAGATGGATCCCCCACCCCTGGTCTGTTCACACCAGCCTCCTGAGTATAACTGGACTCAGTGACTGTGTGCTCACCAGGCACTCAGGGCCCATTCCTCCAGCAAGCACTCCCAGCGCCAAATGCCACACCAGGAACTACTGGCTTGCAAGAATCAGGGTCCTCCACAAGGAGCTGCAAGCTCATTTACACCGGGTTTATGAAGAAACTGCAATGGCAATACTCTTTTGCTCTTGCACACTCTCTAAAGTCCACACAGCTTTAGATAAAACAACCACTAGGATTGATTTGCTGTAAAGTCTGACCTGGTCCTATGACTTACATTTCCCTCCATTTGTCTGTAATTCTCCATTTTCAAGCATCTGACAAATATAGTTTTGCAGCTAGTGTCTGCCTCACTCTAGGTAGGGCTCCTAGCTTATAGGTAGCCATGGAATTTCTCTGGCAAAAAGCCTCTAACAGACAGTTCTAAGTAAGTGCCCTTGTTTCTCCAAAACGCCACCCCCTCCTGGCGTCAGGTGATCTTTCCCTCGCTGGCAGAAGCAGGTAGTCTGCATAGCCGTTGTGATGCTCCATTTCTGTCTGCATGCTAGAAGATAGCTCTGATTTTCTGGCCCCCTTGTGAGCCATGTGAAATACATATAAGTACATGTATGATGCTGCAGAAAACATGAGACTATAGCAATACTGCCGAGCATGTTATGTGCATTCATAGAGGAACCCCATCTGCAGGAAAAATGAAAGAAGTCACATCAAGGTGCAGCAACCAGTTGTGCTGTGGTAAGAACTGCCTGCTGAGGTGGTTTCCTCTCATTGGTCCTCGCTCCTAGTAGTTTCCAGTCACTGTGCACGGAGGTACATGGACGCATATTGCGAATGGACATGAGTAATTACTTGAAGTATAACTTTTACAACTTCTAACATATTAAACCACATTTTGTAAAAAATTGAAAAAGGTTTTTATTTCTTTTCAGGAAGTATGAGTGTGTACCTCCTCTTATGCATGTTAGCAAAGTGGTCAATGTTTGCGTCTACTGACACAGATTGCAGGGGAATTTTTTCAATTGAAAGCGTTGCAAGGTGCTGTAGTCTATTTTGTCCCATTGCGCTTCTCAGCCATGTGTGTAGACAGCTTAATCACCTTTTCCAGTACTGGGAGAGAGAGCAACAGTAAAAGGTCATATATTCACACCCTCGGATGGGCTAGGGCAGTCGTTCCCAACCAGTATGCTGCGAGCATCCCCTAGAGCTGGAGTTAAAGTTCCCTCCCTGCTCAGCCCAGACGTGAGCTGTGCAGGGCTGGGAAAAGGCCGGGGTGAAAGTAAGGGGGAAGGCACCAGAACACAGTTCCGGGGCCCCCTATTTTTAGGCTGGCAGCATTCCAGCCTGCCTAAAAATAGAGGAAGGCACCGGAACAAGGAGTTCCAGGGGTCCCCCTAAAACTAGCAAGAGCAGCCAGTACGCAGAGTTTTCTGGTGGCTCCACCTTAAACCCAGCTCCACCTTAACCCAGCCAGCAGAGAGGGGTGGGAGGCTGGGAGTGTGTGAATCTCCCCCTACAGAGCAGAGCAGCTTGTGTCAGCCAGCCTGCAAACAGCCCAGGTAAGGGCTTTGAGGTGCTACTAGGAGTTGTGTGGGGTTGGTGTGTGTGTGTGTGTGTGTGTGTGTGTGTGTGTGTGTGTGTGTGTG
>ML682022.1:1074092-1165065 GCA_007922195.1 Podocnemis expansa | reverse complement strand
GTGTGTGTGTGTGTGTGTGTGTGTGTGTGTGTGTGTGTGTGTGTGTGTGTGTGTAATAAAGGTGGGTGGGAGTGGATATGTAGTAGAGGGTGTGTAGCTGGGATTGTGAGGTAGCCGTTTGGTTGGGAGGGGTGTAGCTGGAGGATGGGGTGGCTGTGTGTGGGGAGTGTGTAGCTGGGGGCTGGAGACCTGGTTCTGGCCCCTGCAGTGATGGGAGGGCCCATCACAGGCAGCAGGAGGCTGGGAGAGGGGAGAATGGGACCCACTGGGGTGCGAGGGAGCAGCAGTGGGGTGAGGATTTGCCCTGGGTGGCAGGGAGTCACTGTGGAAAAGGGGGAAGTGGGTGCTGCACCATGCTCCCCTGCCATACCTTCCCACTCCCCAGGTTCCCCCTGCCCCCCCACAAACCCACTCTTGTTCTCCCTTCCTCTCTCCTCTCTCACCACCCTTGTGCTGTTCCGCACATGGCTGCCCTTGTCCTCTTTAGCCACCCTTGCCCTGCTGTGCTCCCCACACTCACTCCTGCCACTGCACATGACTCCTGACCTCCCATATTTTGCCACCCCTGCTCTGCTACTGGTACTACCCCACACAGCACCATTTCTGAAACACTGTGCCATAGGTCATGCACATTCATAAGTAATTTAAGTTAATTTGAATATTTGTGAGTTTTTTAATGGTGGTGTGCCTTGAAAAATTTGAAGGAATCAAGGTGTGCCACAGCAGAGAAAAGGTTGGGAACCACTGGGCTAGGGGAATTCAAACATCAAGAGTGTAGTTTAAAAACACAAATCCATTTCCTGCAGTCACCCTCCTCATTCGCTGCTTAATTACAAACAAACAGGGTAGAGGCTCTGACTGGCACAGTATGGAAGCTGATGAGATTGGATACATGACAAAGATAATGTACATAACAAAAAACAAAACAAAAAATCACCTAGCAAAGAGGAGAAAGGAAAAAAAGAATCTCAAAAAGTCACTCCTGGGAAAGGGGGGGGGAAAGGAGCGTCATCAAGAAGTGTCATTAAAATCATTGGTGTTCTAGCCTCTTAGACTGAAGACAAAATGGAGATGCAGCCTCTGCTTTTTATCACCTCTGGCCTTCTCCACGCTGTGCTGCCAAGATCCAAAAGAGCAGCCGTGTAAGTCTAGTTCAATAAAACAAACAAGGTGCCCTGTGGCACTTAAAGACTAACAAAATGCTGTCTGGCTTTAGAGAATCATTTATTATTATTTTTTCATATTAATATTCTATATTTGCAAAATTCCATTTGTGGTATGCCAAGTTTGGTACCATTAGAAAGACTGTAATCAGCTAGGAATGATTCAATGGTTTATATGAATGTGTCATATCTGCATTAGAAGCTAGGAATAAGTGAGTCTGACCATGCTGGAGCAGGTTTCTGCCTGGGCCCACTATACCTGTGAGCTTCCTTAATGGGCCATTAAGAGAAACAAAAGTTTGTAGACACTTGACTTTGGGAGTGCACTGGAATCCAAGAACTTGAAACACAAATAGAATAAAACTTATTACTAGCTTCTAATACAGATATGACATATGGATTATTGCAAATATAAAATATTATTAATATGAAAAATAATGATAAATGATTCTCTAAAGCCAGACAGTGTCACACCAGCATTAATTACTGGGCAGGGGAGGAGATTGACAGAGGTGGGGAGACAGGTCCTGCACCAGGGAACTAAAATCACCTTTTCTAGTACTGGGAGAAGGAGAGAGCTAAATGGTCACTCCACCACCCCCTGCTTAATTACAAACAAACAAACAAGAAAAACAAATGTCAAAAGCACAGAATAAAATTTTAGGCCCAGCATATGGTGCTGGTCTGCAGAATTCATAAATAGGGTTGTTATTGGCACTGCCAGCTGGGGGATGATGCCCAGGCTACCCACCCCCCCAACAGACCTCACTGAATGGGTGGGGGGGGCCAATCCTCACCTGTCACTCTGGAGGTGGAGGGATGCTCCCCAACCTACAACCTGCTACTACTCTGGCTGGCCACCAAGTCACTGACCCATGGGCCAAGGGATGATGCTCAGTCTGCTCCCCAGACCCACCCAACCAACCTGGGGATGGATCCCCTGCTCCCAGTGCCTCCAGCCCCCCAGGCTGCCTTCAGATCCCCCCCCCCCCAAACATAGTACTTACCAGTACTGTGCAGATGCTGGTCTTAAGAAAACAGGATAGAGCCTGTGCAGTAGCGGAGAAATGGATTTAAAGTTCCCTTTTTTCTCTTCTCCCCATCTGAGTTGGGTGCCACCTTTGGCTCAGTTCATATCTTAGCTCCTCCCACCCTGCAAACAGGGGAAATCAGATGCTGGGCCTCAGGGCGTTCATCCAGGGCTGGTGCCCTTTTGACCCAACGGCAATGATGCCCCTGATGGACACAAAAACAAATGGGCCTCTTTTGGGATTGGGAAAGCCCTGGTCGGAGAAACCACCTGGAACACCTCTAGAATGCTGGGGTCATATATCTACCCTCCAAACCATAGCCACTGTAATGTCAGCATCTTGTTTCTCACTATGCTCCTTATGGTGAACCGGTACCCCAAAATTTTGACCCACATACTACCCGTTAATGTCCTATGTCAGTGGTCAGCAACCCAAATGATAAGAAGAGCCATTTTTAACAATTCCTTCAATAACCAAGTGTTTTGAGAGCCGCAATGAGTGTAACCTCCTGGTTGGAGGAGCTAGGCCAGGGCACCTGCTGCGGGGTCCGCTGCTAGAGGGAACCTGGAACCAAGAACCCCCAGTGTTTGGGGTGGGGTGGGTTGCCAGAGCCACAAGTGGGCAGCTAAAGAGCTGCATGCAGCTCTGGAGCCACAGGTTGCAGACCCCGGCCTATGTGATGCTGGCTGGATTTAGGGGACCATTTATGATATTATTTAGCAGCATATGTCAATAATTGGAAGAATCCATTTGAGATATACCCTGTTAAATACTAATGGAAAGGCTATTTTGATGCTGTCTGGATTTAGGGGTCCATTTAAGATACTATTTTGTATCAGTATTTCATAATTGCAGTAGTCCATATGAAGTATGCCATGTTGGAACCAATAGAAAGGTTATAGTTTGCTGGAATGGTTATATTGGTTATGTGTAGGTATCACATCTGTATTAAGAGTTAGGAATATGTTTGTTATATCTGTATTTCAATGTATGTGATTCTGGGGAACTCCCCAGACTGGATGTCTACAGTCATTGTCTCCCTAATGGCCCATTAAGGGAACCAAAAGTACAATGGGCCTAGGGAGAAACCTGAATGTGGCTCAACTCCATTTTGATTGATGATAAACTCCACAGAGTATAGGGAACGCCAGAGGTGATAAAAGCAGCTTATACTCAACTCCATTTGTTTTTTCAGTCTTCAGCCTACATCCACCTGTATTCATCTGTAACTGAACAAAGAAGCAAGGCTCACCCAGGTGCTGGGTGTCTACCAGAGGAACTGAACAAGCCTGCAAACTCCAAATTCTTCCAAAGACTTGCTTTACGTGGACTCTTAATCATTTTTATGTATGTAATTCACTTTAACCCTTTAACATCTATCATATTTTGTTTCTTTAGTTTTTGTTACTGAAGGACTGGCTGGCAACATGGTACTGTGGGTAGGATCCAGACCAATGTTCCCTCTAAGCTGCGCTAGTGGGCAGGGGCGCAGTGGCCCCCCCTCACCAGCGCAGTGAGCATGTGGGACAGCGCAGGCAGCCCTGCCTTTCCCTAGCCCAGAGGAGCCCCGTGTGTGTCCTCTCTCAGCTCCGGCAGGCAGCCTGTGCTGCCTGCGGGAGCAGTGAGAGCTGACGGCCCCTCCCCCTGCCGTGCTGCACATAGCCAGGGAAGGAGCAGGGGGGGAGGGAAATTTAAATGTCTCCCTCTCCTCTGCACCAGGCTGCTTGTGCAGAGATGGTGGCATCTTTGGGGCCTATGTGGGCCCCAGCAGGTAAGCAGCCTGGAGCCTGGACAAGAGGGGGGACCCTGAGAGATGGCAGGGCTAAATCGTGGGGCTCCCAGAGGCAGCCATGTAGTGGCCACAGGGATGCATGGCTCTCTGTGGGGGTAGGGGATGGGAGCTGGGCTGCAGGCAAAGGAGCCAGGCTGGAGCTGGAGGAGGACTTGGGACTTGAAAGACCCAAGCAAAATTGTATTGAGCCATTTAGCATCTCTATCAAGGGTGAATGCTTTGCTTTTCACTTGCTAAAAGGCTCCTGAAAGAAAAGTGATCCTTTAAAATAAGCAAAAACAAGTTGGGTTAATTTCAGATTTATTTTCTTTTCTGTGAGAGATTCTAATGCAATCAGTTTGTCAAGGTGGGGCTTTACAATGTAACTTTGTATAGACTCCTGTGATGGAAGGAAAGAAATCCTAATGATTAGGAAAATGAAATGAAAAACTGAAAGGAGAAAAAGTCATTTAAGGCAGAAGGAAAAAAATATTGCCAGTGGTGCAATAATTTTTAAAAAAGAGACTTTATATTTCTATTTCCCCAATAATGTGTTAGAAAAATAATCATTTTCTTTCACAAATCCATTTATGCTCTTGCTTCTTGCAGCTTTGATAAGGTTTGCTTTAACTGTCAAAAATTAAAAATTATTAAACAACCTTTATTATATTCCACTACCAGACACACAAATCTCAATTGTACCTCATTTTGCTTATTTTAGTTCTGACAGTATTTACACTCCAGGCATACTAATTATAGCCTCCCTTTTATTGTTGAAAATGATTTGGATTAAAAAAAAAACCCATAAACGCCAAAACTGAGATGTTAGAGACACTTTATATTAAAGGAGGATACTCACAGTGTTTAAAGTTTCCTCTATGCCTAATCAATTTTTTGCCATTCACTTAGGGGATTGTTGTCCCATATTTAGCTTTTGAGAGGTATAATTGGGCATGATAATGTAACAGACTCTAACCTAACTCTATTTGATGCAAATTCTTTAGGCACAAAAGATGGCCCTGGTTACAGAGATGTGATGCTGTGAGAAACTGTCTTGAAACATGGTTTCTGCCCTTGCCACCTTTAAAAGTTTTGAATTTCTCAGATAACTTTACTTAAGGTGTTGCCCCGAGGGAACCTGGGAAGCGGTTGCTACCTTGTGATTGTGATTTGCAATGCATGGTAATTTAATATGTTTACTGAGGGCAGAATAGGTGTGTTTTCAAGGTTGATAGCTAGATATTAAATACAATCCCCATAACATGTCAGTCGCATGATCAAATCTGAAGCTACCTACTTAATTTCAATCTACGTTTTGGACATTTAGCGCCTGATCCACTTTGAATCCCTTTTACCCCAGTTGGGCAGCATAACAGGGACTTAAATTTCAAAGGGGCAGCCGTGTTAGTCTAGTAAAGCAAAAAAAGCAAGGAGTCTTGTGGCACTTAAAGACTAATAGATTTATTTTTTGCATGAGCTTTTGTGGGAGAAAATCCCACTTTGTCTATATATGTATTCTGGAAATCTGACAAAGACAGGCAACAAAAACTGAGCAGTGTAGATGATGGTAGAGACTAGACAGGTAGCAAGTTTCATTGTCTCACATTTGTTTAGTAAATTAATAAAACTACAGTACATCAATTTAACATTTTTATTGAAGTTTGAATGAAAAAGACATCTATGAATTACTTTTGAACTAAGATACTTAGGCATGCTGATACTTTCAGCACCAAAAAACTGTTGCCCAGGCCTCATAAATTGTTGCTCAGTAAATACCACAACTTGCTCAGCTGCATCATCAGCTTAGAGGGAACATTCCAGACCTGTATTGTTCTGTGTATTGTGGCTGGCCATTTGAGGTCAGGAGGTATCTTTCTGAGTAAAGAGCTTGGCATTGTAAGTAACTTAGCTCTTTACTAAACTCAGTGGCTGTTTGGAAACCAAGGCCTGACATGCAATAAGGGGGCTGTTTATACTTTGTTATGCTTTTTGATAACCAGTGTGGGGAATCAGAAGCATGGTTTGCCATTGATCAAGAGCCTGGCTTAAGTGCCACCCATCAGGGATTAGAGGGTCTAGCCCCCATTTTTGCAGCTTGCCCCTGTCTTTGCATGTTCAGGTGGTTATCCCAGGAAGCTTGGGTCAGTTATAATTTTCTGAGAATGATGGTATTATTTATGTGTATGTGTCATCTGCATTGGAAGTTAGAGCTATGTTTGATTTTATCTGTATTTTAACTTGTGATGTGTTTATGGGAGACACCCCCCACTCAGGATGGCGGCAGCAATTGTCTCCTTAATAGCCCATTAAGGAGACTCTCATGTACAATGGGCCCAGGGAGAGACCTGCTGAATCACCAGGACTCAGTCATGTCTGGACTCCATCTTGTTGCTGTAATGTTCCACAAAGTGTGGAAAAGGCCAGAGAAAGTTGCTACACCACCATCATTTTGTCTTTTAGACTGTGCAGCTTTCAGCCAACACCTACCTCTGGATCTGTTCATCTACAACTGAAGCTGTGAGCAAAGAACTGAGACCCATCAAGATACTGGATGTACACCAGAAGAAATAAACCAGCCTTCACATTCTGCCAAGGACTTGATGTATATGGACTTCTAAATCATTTTATGTATGTGATTTGCTTTAATCCTTTAACATTTCTCATAATGCGTTTCTTTCCTTTTCATAATAAAACCTTAGTGCTAGTTACTAAAGGATTGGCTGGCAGTGTGGTATTTTTAGCTGGATACAAACTTACATTGCTCTGGTAATGTGGCTGATCCTTTGGAGTCAGAAGAACACTTTTGGTAAAGAGCACAGAGTTTTAAGTAACTTATCTCTTTTCTAGCCCCATTGGCTTTATGGGAGGCAGAGAGGCTGAAATGCAGTACAGGAGCTGTTTATACTCTCCTGTAGCTTTTTGGTAACCAGTGCGGAGAGCAGAAGCATTGTTTTTTTTGCTGATTGGGAGACCCAATGTCAGTGTCATCCATCAGTACTGAGAGAATTTGCTCTCATTTTGCAGCCTCTCCTGATCTTGGCATTTTCAAGTGATTATCCCAGGCTGGCAGAGTCACAGCCTAGCTATATTAATGGACCAATCATAAGCCTTGCTTTTATAACTGGACAACAGAAGGTGATTTGCTATATCGCAAGGGATTCTTAGGGTTTTCCATTAGGTCATTACAAAATGCTCCAGAACAGACTGCCTCAATTTACCTTTGGGAGGACACTGATACTACCTTCTGTTTGAAGAACTGATGCTCAATTATTTCTTCAAAAACAAAATACCTCTGTATTAAATGCATTATTTTAAAACAACTGGATTCCAACAATCTAAAGTACAACAATATAGTAAGTAACACAGGTCACATATAATACAGTGCAGGACACCATAACACAATGTGGTGCAGCATAAATCATATAGACTAGGTGTCATAGAATCATAGAATAGAATCATAGAATCATAGGGTTGGAAGGGACCTCATAGGTCATGCAGTCCAACCCCCTGCCAGAGGCAGGACCACTCCCACTAAACCATCCCAGTCATGGTTTTGTCCAGCCGGGCCTTAAACACCTCCAAAGATGGAGATTTCACCACCTCCCTCGGCAGCTTATTGTAAAGATAAAATGTAATACTCATTAAATACCATTGCATACTAAATCCCTGTAAGACACAGTAACATCACACAAAACACATAGCTTCCATCAGAGAGAGAGAGAGAAATAACCAACATCACAGTATTATACAGTTGCACTAAGTGGTTACATCTTCATACAAGGGCCAGTCACAGAAACTGACAAGTTCTTAAAACTTAATTCCCCCATCCCCCAGCACACAGTTGTTAACTTAGCCATACTCACTCATGCAGCTTAGTTGTTACTACAGCAGAGCCACCATGCTTCCTTCCCCGTAGGCTTCCTGCTCCTCAGTTGACCTTTCTGCTCTGTCTCGACAAACAACTACTTCTTACGTGCTGCTGCTGCTACCTTGCTACTAGCTCAATTGCTTGATCCGTTGAAACAACACAGGCCTCATCTTCCCTTCTGCAGTGACTGAAGCTCTGACCTGCCAGTGTCTGAGGCCAGCTAATGCCTCTGCTGACCTTCTCTCACTCTACTGCCTTCTGTTCACACTGAGTGAAGGTAAAAGAAACCTGGCAGCGCTGTGCCTTATATACAGATGTTTTTACCTATCCCGATTGTTCAGTCCTAGCTATTAATATACTCATTCTACCAATCAGCTTTAAGCTATTCTGAATGTTATTTTTACGACCCAGTTACAGCCATGAAGCTTATGCTGGACCTGTTTGAGAACATGTGCTTTTATTTGACTGACCCTCCCCCCCTCCCTTCAGGTCTGGTTTACTCTTTGTATCACCCAAATTGCCCTGAGATTTGGCCTGCAATTCAAATATCCTGGATCCTGCCCAGCCTGCCATGCTGTGGATCAAATCATTCTGAGGCCACCATATTGATTTTCTCACTTGTAAGTCCTTCAGCTGCCATTTTGGATTCTAACCATAACAATTTAGATCTGTCTTTATTTATTACTTATTAAAACCTTTAAAATGTTAGTGAATTCCATTTTTATGCACACCATATCACCATGTTTCCCAGTCCCCACTCTAATTACGAATATAGAATCATAGACCTGGATGGAACCATGAAAGGTCATCAAATCCAGTCCCTTGCTCTCATGGCAGGTCCAAGTACCATTTATCATATCTGATAGTGTTCGTCTAACCTGCTCTTTAAAAAATTTCCAGTGAGGGAGATTCCACAACCTCTTTAAGCAAATTATTCCAGTGGTTAATCAGCATGTCAGTTAGGAATTTTTTCCTAATGTCTAACCTAAAAGCCCATTTCTTTTTGTCTTATCATCAGCAGTTAAAGAGAATAATTTTTCTCCCTCCTTCTTGTAAAACCTTTTAGGTACTTGAAAACTGTTATCATGTCCCCTCTGTCTCCTCTTTTCCACACTAAACCAACCCAGTTTTTTTAATCATCCCTCTTAAGTCATGAGTTCCAGACCTTTAATCATTTGTGTTGCTCTTCTTTGGATTTTCTTGTTTCTCCACATCTTTTCTAAGATGAAGTGCCCAGAACTGGACACAATAATCCAGTTGGTGCCTAATCAGTGCAGAGTAGAATGGAAGAATTACTTCTTGTGTTTTACTTATAATATTCCTGTTAATTTATCCCAGAATAGTATTTGCTCTTTTTACGAGTTTGACACTGTTGACTCATATTTAGCTTGTTTTCCACTATGCCACCCAGATCCCTTTCCGCTGTACTCCTTCCTAGGCAGTCACTGCTCATTTTGTATGTGTTGCACTTGTTGTTATAGAATTTCATTCTGTTTACTTCATACTATTTCACCAGTTTGTCCAAATCATTTTGAATTGTTATGCTGTCCTCCAAGCAACCCCTCCCAGCTTGGTAGCATCCACAATCTTTATAAGTGTACATTTTATGCCATCATGTAAATCACACTGATGAAAATATAGAGCAGAACTGGACCCAGAACCAATCCCTGCAGTACTACACTCATTATGCCCTTTCAGCATGACTGTGAAACATTGATAACTACTCTCTGGGAGCAATTATCCAACCAATTTTGCACCCATCTTATTTATAGTAGCTCCTTCTAGATTATACTTCCCTAATTTGGTAATGAGGTGGCGTGAGACTATATCAAATGGCTTAATAAAGTCTAGATATAGCACTGCTTCCCTTCTATCCACAAGGCTTGTTACCTTGTCATAGAAAGCTATCAGGTTGGTTTGGCATGATTTGTTCTTGACAAATCCATCCGAACTATTGCTTAACACTTCTAGATGTTTGCTAATTGATTCCTTGGTTATTTGCTCCATTATTTTTCCTGGTACAGAGGTTAAGCTAACTAGTCTGTTATTCCCTAACTTGTTGTTAGTTCCCTTTTTATATATGGGCACTATATTTGCTCTTTTCCAGTCCTCCGGGATCTCTCCACCATTCCATGATTTTTCAAAGATAATAGCCAATGGCTCAGATATCTCCTCAGTCAGCTCCTTGAGTATTTTATGGTGCATATCATCAGGCCCTGGGGACTTGAAGACATCTAACCTATGTCAGTAATTTTCATCTTGATCTTTCCTTATTTTAGCTTCTGATACTATCCCATTTTTACTGTCCTCCCCTACATCAGGCATCCACTTGTCACCAATCTTCTCAGTGAAGACCAAAACAAAGAAATCATTTAGCTCCTCTACCATGTCCATATTTTGTTATTGCTTTTCCCTCTTCATTGAGTCATGGTCCTATACTGTCCTTGGTCTTCCTAGTGTTTCTAATGTATTTTAAAAATGTTTTGTTTCCTCCAGGGCAACTGTCCAGGAGGGTTGTGCATTCCCCCTGCTGGCCAGAAGAAGGCTCTGCAGAGGCCTGGACCCGCAACTCAGGAGGCGGGTCAAGGGGAAGGGAGGACAATATAAAGGGGCGGACCAAGCAGCAAAGGGGGAGGCTGGGAAGGAGATGCACAGCAGAGCCTGAGAGTGGTCAACCCCTGCATGAGGATAGGAGGCCCGATCACTGGCTAGACTTTCCTGTATACTCTCCTCCCCAAGGCAAGGATCTGGAACAACTACCTTCTACAGAAGATGCCATGGACCTGGTGGGCCCTAACACTAATGACCTGGAGGAGCTACCATTGGTGGAAGACCTGGACAATCCACCAGACCTGCCACCTCCAGGGGAGGAAGGTTTGACTAGGATCCCTCTCACATTTTACCCCGAGGACTGAGTGGGGGAGGTGATGGGGGGAAATATGGAGGAAATAGCTCAGGGGAGTACAGGCCTGTCCCACCAAGAATGCAGGCCTGTGTGTTTCAGCAGGAGCACTGCTGGCTTTATGGTGGCCTTGCGGCCACCAGATAGGGCCCTGGGCTGAGATGCAGTGGAGTGGGTGGGCCTGCATCTCCCTTCCCTGCAATGAATACCCCACCAATCCTGTCTTACTGAACCCTGCCTCATCCCCATCCAGAGACTCTTATGTATGGCCTTGCCCAGGGAAGGGGTGAAGGCCCAGACTGTGCTGTAGCTGCCTTGCCCTGCTAAAGGGCTAGGAGGCAGGAACTTGTGTGTAGCCTCGGCTGCCAAGAGGCCAGAAGGCCACCCACTAGAGGAACAGCCCAGCGTCCGAGGACCCACGGCTTACACTTTCAGCTAGTTTAATCTTGGTTTATCTTTGAAAACTTGTGGCAAATAGGAGAGATACCAGAGGACTGGAAAAAAGCAAATATAGTACCTATCTTCAAGAAAGGGAAAAAGGATGATCCTGGGAATTACAGACCTGTCAGCTTCATCTCAATCCCTAGAAAAATCATGGAGCAGATTCTCAAAGAATCCATCCTGAAACACTGGGAGGAATATAGAGTGCTCAGGTTCAGCATGAATTCACCAAGAGTAAATCATGCCTGACCAACCTCATTGCCTTCTATGATCAGATGACTGGATTTGGTGATGTGGGAAGAGCCATTGACATGATATACCTCAACTTTAGCAAGGTTTTGATGTGGTTTCCAACAGTATTCTCATTGGAACGTTAAGGAAGTATGGTTTGGATGAGTGGATCGTAAGGTGGATAGAAAACTGGCTAGATCAACAGTTTCAGCAAGCAGGAATCAATGGTTCAATGTCAAGTTGGCAACCAATAACCAGTGGTGTGCCCCAGGGTTGGTCCTGGGGCTGGTTCTGTTCAACATTTTCATTAATGATCTGGATGATGGGATAGATTGCACGCTCAGTAAGTTTGCGGATGACACTAAGCTGGGGGAAACAGTAGACACGCTGGAGGGCAGGGACAGGATTCAGGGAGACCTAGACAAATTGGAGCAGTTGGCCAAAAGAAATCTCATGAGGTTCAACAAGGACAAGTGCAAAGGCCTGCACCTGGGATGGAAAAACCCCATGCATTGCTACCAGCTTGGGAGTGATTGGCTAAGTAACAGCACTGTAGAAAAGGAGCTGGGGGGTCATGGTAGATGGGAGGCTGGATATGAGTCAACAGTGTGCTCTTTTTGCCAAAAAGGCCAATGGCATAGTGAGCTGCATCAGTAGAAGGGCTACCAGCAGATTGAGGGATGTGATTATCCCCCCCATTCGGCACTGGTGAGGCTGCATCTGGAGTACTGTGTCCAGTTTTGGGCACCCCACTACAAAAAGGACGGGGACAAATTAGAAAGAGTTCAGCGGAGGGCAACAAAAATGATCAAGGGGCTGAAGCACAAGACTTATGAAGAGATACTGAAGTAACTAGGTTTATTTAGTCTGCAGAAGAGAACACTGGGGAGGGGGGCGGATTTGATAGCAACCTTCAACTACTTGAAGGAGTGCTCCATGGAGGAAGGAGCTAGGCTGTTCTCAGTAGTAATAGAGAACAGAACAAGGAGCAATGGTTTCAGGTTACAGCCAGGGAGGTCGAAGTTGGACATTAGGAAAAACTTTCTTACTCGGAGGGTGGTGAAGCATTGGAATGGATTACCTGAGGCAGTGGAATCTCCATCTTTAGGGATATTTAAGGCTTGGTTAGACAGAACCCTGGCTGGGATGATTTAGTGGGAGTGGTCCTGCTTTTTTGCAGGGGGTTGGACTAGATGACCTCATGAGGTCCATTCCAACCCTATGATTCTGCATGCCTTGGCTTTTCTGATTTTTTTTTTTTCCCCCTACAATCTTTGTAATTGACACTTTTTGTAGGACTCGTTCTTTATTTTTAGATTATTGACGTGTCAGTCATAGGGTCAGGCCAGACTGTCTAATATGCTGTTCTCTATTGTTTGAATCTAAACAAGTGCATTGGTTTGCTTTAACAGTCTGACCTGATCCTATGACTTACACTTCCCTGCATTTATTTTCTTTTCATTCATCTGTACTTCTCCATCTTCAAATGTCTGACAAAGTGCGATTTTTTTTTCTCCCACAAAAGCTCGTTCAATAAATTTGTTAGTTTTTAAAAAGTGCCACAAAACTCCTTGTTTTGATAAACAATCTAAGCATTCTTACTAAATCATAACCTTTCTATAGATACCCATATGCCATATCTCATACAGACTATTGTAACTTTGAAATCTTAACTAAGACCATAACTGGTCCCCCTGACCCAGCCAACATCGCGCTTTGGGGAGGCCCTGTGAGGCTGAACCACTGCCCCACCCCCCATGCCAGGGACTGGGTGAGTGGCCAAAAGGGTGGCCTGGTGCAGGGCTGCTGGTTCGGCCACCCCCCCCCCCCTTCCCTGCCACGCATGCTGCTTTGGGCTCCATGCTGGAGCAGCAGGGAGCGGGCGGGGGGCCGGGAGGCAGCACAGAGCTGGTATCATTGCCCCCTCACCCCGGCCACACTGCCCCCTGCCTCCCCTCCCCACTGCTCCAGCATGGGGCCCAGAGCAGCACGTGTGGCAGGGAGGGGGGTGGCCAGACTGGCAGCGCTGAACTGGGCCGCACTTTTGGCCGCTTGCCTGGTCCCTGGCATGGGGGGGGGGACAGCTCAGGGGTCTGCCCCACCCCTGTGCCGGCCGGCCCTGCCCACCAATGTGGGGGGGGGCCACAGAGGGCCCATTTGCCTGGGGCCCCACATCCCCCTAGTAACAGCCCTGCCGACAGGTCAGCTTCTTGGTCCACAGTCCCAAAGCCAACCATTTTCCCTGGGCTTTGCATTCATCCACCAAGCAGGAAGCTTAGCCGAGTGGCCCTGAAATAAGCAAGAGCAACAGAAGCCCCATCAGCCACATCACATAGTGAAAGACCCACAGTGGTTCTGGAGCATGCTCACAGAAAATGAATCACCAGCACAAGCAGCTGTCATGTGTGATCCTGCACTTGCTGGGTCCTGTGCTTATTGTGTCTATGCTCCCCTTACAAGGAAGCCTGGCCCAGGCAGTGGGTTCTCGTGGCTGGCCTAGCTCACGGCCCAAGTGTCAGAGTGACACCTGCCAAGGTGTGTGCTGCAGCCCAGCCCTCACTCCCCATGGTGGAGGCTGCAGGGCAAGCACTCAAGGGGTAAGCCCAGCTCCATGGGGGGGCGGGGTCCAAAGGGCTATAGAGGAAGCTGGCACACACCCAGTCAGCCAGTGGGCTGAACAAGGCAGCCTGAGCTGGGCCCTGATATACCAGGGTATATCAAGCTGTCGGAGCCAGTTCCCATCTTCTCCAGCATCAGCCTAGCTCTCCTCACTGCTCCACAGCCTCACCCAACCTGGCATCCTCCTCATCATTCCCCAACCCACACACACACTTAGGGCCACCAACAGGGAGACTGGCTGTGTGTGTTTTAAACTTTGGAAAGTCTCTGGTGGCAGGTGAGGTGGGGAATCCTTCCCTATTGGTTAGAGCTGTGGGTTCGTGTGAGTTGGCCTGATTCTCCCATGTCACATAATCTCCCAGCCTCAGAGAGACTTTCAAACATGTCGACTGGCACTACCCAGCCACTGCCTGAGTTGGCAGCTGGCTGCAGGGAGAGGCCTTGCAGAGCTCGAGCCGGGTAGCCAGGCCAGTAGAAGCAGCACCAACTGGACATCCCCACATAGGGCACAATGCACTCCAGAGGGGCATGGAATACAGCCTGGAATGTTGCAGACCCCTCCTGATGCCAGGGAAGATGCATGTCCCCATTTGCCCCTTCACAAAGCCCTAGACCTTAGCTGTGCTGGGGCGGGGTGACAGTGAGTAGAACAAATGATTCCTATCACTCCAGAGCAGTGGTGTCAAACTTATGGCCCGTGGGCCGGATCCAGCCTACGAAGCTGCTGCCCAGGCTGTGCCTGGCAGCTAGCTGCAGCGAACAGCAAAGACAGGCTATCGCTGGCAGAGTAGGGCATGGCCTGCTTTTGACTTACTCACATGATTCGAGTCACAGCTGCATTGGGGAAGAAAGGAAGTGCTCCAGACAATCCTGGATCAACCTGCTGTGGTCTGCTAACTAAGCAGAGTCTCAGCCACTGCAGGCTAGCTCAAGCTTCCAGAGAGCCACAGCACCACTCCCCCCCCACCACTGTTCACTGTCAGTGAGTCGGCCAGCATGCTAATTTGATTGACAGCACATTGCACAAATCACACATAAGAAAAAGGAGCTGGGGCACACATGGGAATGAGTCAATCAAAGGCCGGCTGGAACTGATCCCAACCAAAGGCCAGCATTCTGAATGACTGACAGTGAGTGGGTGGGGAGGCAGGAGCCCAGTCTGTCTGTGACTGAGATTGACTGGCCTCCAAGCACACAGTAACGGAAGTGGGTCCAGGGGCTGTATAGCACGGGAAGTGGGGGCTCTGGGAGCCAGCGTGGGGAAGGGGGCCCAGAAGACAGGGAAAAGGGAAGGTGTTTCAGAGCCTGTGGGATTGGGGAGTGGGAAGGGGAGCCCACACCACTCTGAATGTGGCAACGGAAAGGGTTGGAGTGCCTGTGCAGACACATGGTTCATGACATGCATCCTGCCCTCCATTGTGGTCCCCACATTGAATGAGTTTTGACACCTCTGCTCCAGAGGCAGGAAGAACCCCCTGGACTGTCCTTGCAGGAGTGCCATGCACTGTGTGAGTGCCTCAGTGAGACCCTTGCCAGACGCTGTGTCCTGTCCAGGGCCTACACTTCTACAGGATGCTGGGAAAGCAAAAAGGTCCAGAGAAGAGCCACAAAACTGGTCTGCAGTCTGGCAATCCTGCCTTGGAGTGGGAGACAATTCAGACAACCCTCGTTGAAGAGGGAGAGATTAAGAGGCCACTTAATTATCTCTAGAAGCGACTAGGTGGGGAGATGGTTTCTAATAAGACGAGGGCTGTGCATCCTAGCAGTCATGGGTGAACCAAGAACCAGAAGGTGGAAGCTGAATGAACTCAGATTAGGAAACAGGTGCAATTGTTCAGCAGTGAGGGATGTGGTTTCTTCTTCTAAAAGCTTCTGCAGTTTAAGCTGAAGTTATGGGAAGTAAATGGTGAAATTCTCTGGCTTGTCTTATACAGCAGATCAGGATAGACATCCCACAGGTGCCTTTTGACCTTACAGCCTATGAATCTCTGAGTCGGTGACCTGGTTGTTCCAGACAGTTGGACAGGCCTTCTTCCTACGTGTGATCCTCACAGGACTCCCTGAAGGGCAGGATACCTCATTTAGGGCTATGCTGCTCCTGTTCCGCTGCTAGGGAGCTAGAGACTAAGTCACTTTTATGCCCAAATATCTCTTGGAGGCTGAGTTCCCTCTCTGAGGGTGGAATGCCCTTGTGGCGGATATACCGGGCCTTCCTGGCTTCAGCATACAACTCCAGAAATCCAGGCCTGCTGGTGCTGGGGGCATGGACATCTGTGGCAGAGCTCAATTTCTTGTGGACCAGGGAAGGCATCCGTCCCTCTGTGTAGCTAAAAGGCTTGGTGTCACTGATATCTGCATTCCTGGACTCTGCCTCTCCCTTGGGGTCTCCACCCTCCTCTCTCTGGCTGTTGGGTTCCTCTGGCTCTGCTGGCTTGGCAGAGATGCTCAGGGGATTGGCAAAGGAACGTCTGAGGTCAGATAGTCTCACATCTGTGACGGAGCTTCTGGCTTTGGCCTGGGTGCACGTGCAGGCTGATCCATTCCTCCCAGAGGACTTCTGCCCCACACCACCCATGACGTCATGGTCACGTGTCTGATACAGAGAGGTTGATTGGGGTGCCTGGGGCAGTCCCTTCATCTTGGGCAAAGTACTTTTTGGTGCTCTGTAAAGGAGGCAGAAGAAGGGCAGAGACCTGTGCAGTCATGGACCTAGTAGCTCTCTCTTGATCACTTCCCATTGTTCGCCCTTCTGACCGCACCAACCACAACCCTGCCCATAGCCACATATGGACCCTATGGGCGCAACTGCTCTGCCAGGTGAGCCCAGCAAGACAACCAGAGCCTGACTGAGCTCACGAATAGGCTGGGCATTGCTTCCTTTGGACCAGCCTGTGACATGCTGCCCCCACCTACACCCTTGTGGTGTGATCTGTGTCTTATTTATGTTCATCCTTACAGTGTAACTGTGTGGTCTAATGCAAAGTATGTAGTATACAGCACATATTACTGCTATGGTAGCAGGTGTCCTGTTACATCATACATGGGTACAGATACGAAACTCTGCCAAGTCATGCCCCAAATGTGTCTCCCATGGCTTGGATAGATGCACACAAAGCTGTGTTTCCATAACTAGCGAAGGCATGCATATATAAACAATGAACTGGCTAAGCATCTGTAACACCTTGGCTCAAGAGGGAAGGATCACACCAATTGCAAGACATGGACTATTACCTGACCCCCAAGGGGGTGGGGGTTGAGGAAGCATGGTAAGAGAAAGAGAAATCTTTTTCTGGGGCTCTCCCTGGAAATCATTGTCTATGCAATACCAAGGACTGGTACCTATTGACAGGGTGGGAAGAGTCTGGCTGCAAATCATCACAGCCAAACCTGTGTGGTAAGCCGAGAGTAGACTAACACTGACCCTAGTTTAGAATACCAATTTACATTCAGTTGTGATTAACTCCTTGACTGAATAATCATTTGATTTTATAATATCTCAACGTACATTGACTTAAAATTTCACTGTAGTCAATACACTAATGCTTGTTTTGTCTAAAGCAGAGCAATGTGGAATGAGAGGATGTGCACAGGCCTCACTGAGGGCAAAGCCGGTGCACAGCAATTTCTTTGTTAGATTGATGGACAAGTGGAAGTGAGCTGGCAGGGTGCAGTGGGGAGCACTGAACCTTGCAAGACTGTAGTTCCCAGGGTTGCATCTGGGACTAGGGGTGTTTGCGGGGGGGGGGGGTGTCTATCCTATGAGTGGCTGGTTAGAGGGCTCCTCCACTGGGTGAGGGACTACTTTCATGTAGGAGGCTGGGCATGAACTGACCTAGGAGTGGGGATTCACACAGCAGGGCAGGATAAATTAGGACCCAGGAGTAGAGAACCGAGGTGGCACACCGGTCCAGATTGCAGGAGGGTGATGTCATACAGCCACTCCCTAGTTATCCCCCCCCAAAAAATAAATAAATCATTTTTTCAAGAAATGGGGACTTACTGGCATCACCCACAATTTTTGTAGAAAGCTTGCACAGAAACATTCTTCATTGTTTGAATAAGAAGTTGAGGTGAAAATTTATTTTAAATGTCTCAACAATTTGGGGCTGTTTACTACTTTTTTTTTGTTAAATAGCTCATTTTTTCACTTTATTACTTTTTGCAGTGGAAAAATACAGCAAAAGAAACAAAAAGTGGAAAACCTAGGGTGTGAATAGAAATAAGTGGATGGTTTTCCTCTTCCTCTCCCATTTTCCTTTGTTCTGTCACTGCGTATGACAGGCTGAATAATGTCAAGGGTTTGTTTTTTGTCACTTTTTGCTGTTTCTTTTTCTGTTCTGTAACTTCAAAACACTATCAAGATTTGACCAGAGCACAGTTTGCCCTTTGCTGTTCTGTCACTTGCCAAAATCAAGGAAGTTTTGAAATCAGAGATGGAAAAAGAAAAATGATACAGGACTGAGTGACAAGTGGCTATTCCTCCACCCCACCCCTTACATCATTCACTTCATTGTACTCAATGGCAATGGGGGAATGACACAAATCTGAAAGGTCAAAAATCCAAAAGTTTGAAGTTTTAAAAATGCAAAGACTTTTGAGAACTATTTCATGAAAACTGGTTTTTAAAAAAACACATTAAATATGGTTCAGCTTCATGCCCTGGGGCAAAGGGGCAACTTCTCCATTCCAACTTTTGTCACATCCTTATTTTTAGTCAGTAATACCACCAGTACTGGTCTCGTGGTGAGGAGGCTGTGTGGGTGACCTCCCTCTGGACAAGACACTCAGTCTAGCCTAAATTTGTCCAGTCGGAAAATTCTTCTTTGCAAATCTGACTTCCCATACTCCATCTTGGGACAAGCATCTCTAGCCATGGTAAGCTCAGCATGTTTGTAACCAGCTAACTCTCTCTTGCCACCCACCCCAGGGGGAGGCGATGGCTGCGGCACTGTCAAAACAGACTGTGCCCCTGCCTGGCAGGTCAAGTCACTGTGGTTTATTGGAGAGTATGTTGGGCTGCTGGCTTCAGAGGAAGGTTATACTGTGCACACCCTTACCTCCGTCGCTCTGCTTGGCCGTTGCTCTGCTGTTGTCCTGATGAAGGGGAGCATGTGGGCACAGCTGCCCTTTTAACAGCTTCTTGGGAGAAATCCGCCAGCATCGCATAGGCCTTCTTCCTGGAATGGCCTAAGATGGGGCAAACATTGATCACAAAGAATGCTGGGAGCAAGTGCAGGAGAGCCTGGGCCAAGAGAAACCCTCCCTAGAAATGCAGATCCACCAAGACACCACTCTGGGCCAGCTACTTGAGTTGGAAATCTCAACACACATGGGGGTAGGGGGAGTGCTGAAGCAAGGAGTGTAGTGGGGGCCCTGAGAGCCACTGAACCAAACTGCAAACCCTGGATATGCCAAAAACTATTTCCAACCAGGGGGTGCAGCAATGCCTGTGATGGTACCATTCTCCCGACCCATACTGTATGCGAAAAATAAATCTATTAGTCTTTAAGTGCCACACAACTCCTTGGTGTTGTGTTGTATTTTTTGTTTTTTTTGGGTTTTTTTTGCTGGACTAAACTAACATGGCTATCCCTTTGGAAATTGACAAGCTACTCTTGCCACTGAATCTTTCACCGCCTGCCCCCAAGCACCTCCTCAGCTTCACGTTTGCTACCATGCTGCCCCCACCCTTGGAACAGCCTTCTAGTTCTCCTTCACCAGGTACTTTCTTGGCACTCCTGCCTTAAAACCCAGTCCAAGCCAACATCACTGTGCTCCATCCCAGCCCGTTCGCCTGCCATGGTAGTCTCACAGTGCCTCTTGGGTAAAAATCTAGTGAACTTACCATCATCACCAACAGCCTCCGCTCCAAGAAAGCCCGCATCGCTGGTTTAGCAGCGTGTGTCAGCATGACTGACACTGAACAGACAGCCACGGCTTCCAGAAACATTGCCAGCCCCTTCCCCAGCACAGGCACCATTCTCAAATGGCCCAGTCCAGTAGCTCTGTTACAGGCTCATTCTGTGGGTGACCCCTGAGTGCCTCCCCCAGTGCTGGGCAGGATCTCCTAACAGCATGTCTAATACGAGGTTCTCTTGATTACTCAGGCTGGGTTGGGGTCTCTGTTGCAGGGGAGGCTGGAAAGAGAGTTCACCTTGTTGCAGTCTCAGTAGCTCCTTCTGGATCTGCCTCTGTTCTCTGATCATGGAGTTCATATAGTGGTGCCGAGCTTCCTCCAAGTCCTGCAGCCCATGGCTAAGCTGGGCTTCAGCCCGCTTGACACCCCGTCTCTCCAGCTCCCAGTGCTTGGAGGGGTCTTCCTCTGTCATGGATGGTTTCGACTGATGCATGATGCCCCAGAGTTGCTCCTCGCCTATCCTGGGAAGTTGCCAATCACAGTGCAGCACTGTGGGAAGGATCTGAAACAGAAAGAGCTCTGCAGCTAAGGAGCTATTTGTTGTGCAAAAACGTTTTATGGCCTCCTTGATGCAGTGGATACTGGCGCTGCCCCTGGTGGCCCAATATCACTGGTGAAGCAGTGGAAGGGCTGAACTGTTTATGGGCACAAAGCCCACGAGTGCCCCAGGTCCGAGCACCACCGGCATGTTCTCCCAACTTCACACTCTGGTGTGGAGAGATCTCCTCAGCAATACCACAAATTGTAGCCAGCAGGCTTTGCCTATCTGTTCTGCATGCACTCTGCCAAGCAGATGCTCCATCCTGGCACTCCGCAGCCATGGGTCTGCCTCCTTTGAAGCACCTACCTCTGCATCTCAGAGAGCTTAGTGGGGCTATTCATTTCTCCTTGTTTGCTAAAGAGAAGAGGACATCTTCACCTGTGCTGGGCAAGGCCTCTCTCCTCCTCATTAGGAATCACCATTATTGCTGGAGTGGGTGGGTGAGATTCTGTGGTCTGCATTGTGTGGCAGGTCAGACTAGATAATCATACTGGTCCTGTTTGACCTTTGAGTGTATGGCTATGTCTACATTTAGATTATTAAATTGATTTAACTTAAATTGATCTAATTGAATTAAAATAAAAATCATTAAATCAATTTAAGTTAAATCAATTTAACATGTCCTCACTAGAAACCCAAATCGAACTAGCATATCCATGGACAGGACTTGCTAGTTGGATTTAGGAGAGGGACACCATGTGAGGTGTGGCACAATGGCCCCCAAGAAGGGCAATGCCCCCACCCAATATACAGAAAGAGGAAGGCACCATGGGAAGGAGAAGAGCAAAAAGTGTTAAATCGAAGTAATGGTTAAATCAAAATGACGCAGCTACACTATGTTCTTTCAAAATAATAATTTCAATTTAACTATCATTTCGATATAGAGCGAGGTTTTATTATTTTGAAATAGGGAGCTCCTCATTTCGAAATAAGAAAACCTAGTGTAGATATGCACTACTTTAAATCAACATAATCATCATTTTTTAGATTTAAAGTGTTAACGTAGACTTACCCTACATGTCTAATCATCATTACTACCTGTACGTATTCAGGCAGTGTTGTAGCCAATGTTCCCCTTAAGCCACATATGCAGCTGAGCAACATAGGTTGCTCAATGCATGGCAGTTCTGCACACACACACCCCGGCCGGATCGATTCCCTCCTCCCATCCTAACCTGCCCCTCTCCCTCTCCCAGTCACCCTCCAGCCAGTCCGATCCCAACTCCCCACACCACTCCAGTTGGTCCGACCCTGTCTTCCCTCCAACCCTCTGCTCACTTTCATGGCCAGCTGTCCTTGCCCTGTCCCCAACCCTTCCCTCCAACCCTTGCCCCCTTACCTGGCAACCCAAGTGGCACGGCCTTGCCACCAGCTGCTCCTCTGGCCAAAGAAGGTCTCAGTGAGCATGCGCAGAGGTTCTGCACATGCTCAGTGAGAACTTACTCTGAGCCAGGCGTTTTTAAAACTCCTGGATCAGAGGAAGCTTTCAGAGGGCCAGAAGACTGTCTTCTGGCCAGGTAGGGACTGTGGCTGGCCGGCAGCGTTCCCTGCGCACACATGCTGTCATGCAGCTTACAGGGAATGTTGGTTGTAGCCATGTTGGTCCTCAAATATTAGAAGCAAACTGCTAGAGGAAGTATCTTCCACTTAACATTCACACAGACTCTTCTGCAGACTGAGTGTCTTGGTTGCTCTGGCATCTGCATGTTTTATACACAAATCAGGCCCAAAGAAGCTCCCAGTGTAATTCAAAAGCTTGTCTCTCTCACCAACCAAAGTTGATCCAATCAATGGCTTCCCTACCCCACCTTGTCTCTCTGCAATTATCTTTGTGCTCATAGGTCCCAGTCAGGGTCAGGATTCCATGGTGCTAGGCAGACAAACACATTCATACCTAGTCCCTGTCCCGAGGAAGGAGGGATAATGAGAAACAATGTGTCCTTCTCTCCTGATCTAGCCCATTAGATCCCATTCCCTGCCCAACCCAGGAACAGACCCCAGGAGTCCTGACTCACAGCCTGGATTTGTGGGGACTGTTTCTCTGCTGGCTTTGGCCTTGTATTTGGCATTTTCACATCCTTGCCAGGGTGCAGGAGGTGAGGATCTCAAAAAATACACTTTCTGATGCTATATGATGGCCTTAGGTACAAAGCAGATAGAATCCAGAACCCAGAATGATAATTCTGATCTTGCTTCTGCCTGGGGTAAAGCAGGAGCGATTCTAACAGCATCAGGTCCATGACAACCGGACCAAGCCCAGAGGGGCATCTCTGGGTTGATGGGTGGGTCATACCATGAACTCACCTTAGATTTGAAAGCAGCTTTGACCCAGAAATGTGATGCAAATGCCACTGGACATGACTGGGATCTGGGATGTCTGTGACTGATTTTACTCTACTCTAGTCCCTCATCACTTTTGTCCTCTGATACCTCATGCCACCCTCCTTACAGACATGGCACCATTTTTCCTTTTGGGATCCCTCCATTCCTCCACCACCATATACCACCAGAATCCACAAACATCCTAAGTGCTTTCAGGTGACACAGACCCCAGCTTGGTTCTTAGGGTTAGGAGAGGAGAAGGAGGAGAGAAGGAACAAAGAACAGACCAAGGACAGAGTATAGTGAAGGGTTTAAGTAGGACTTCTACATTCTATTTGCTGCTTTGGGTGGGGAGTGTGATGTAGTGGTGAGAGCAGGGGCCTGGGAGTCAAGGCTCCTGAACTTTATTCCCTGCTCTACCATGGATGCAGGGTATAATCTTATGTGGAGGGAATTCAAGTGCCTTCTGTGATACGTGTCTCAGTTTCCCTACCTATTAAATGGAGATATTAGCAACATGGCACAGTGTAGGAAAAGGGGCTTCCCAGGCCACTGCTGGCTCTGTACTAGCCTCAGCTTAGGAACAGCTGTGCCTGTTACCTAGACCCGCTGCTGGCTCCATCCCTGGGCTGGGATGGAGTCAGTCCAGGCTGCTGGTTCTGAAGGCAGGCAGCCCTACTAGGCTCTGTATGAGGGCTGCTCAGCCTTGCAGCTCCATCGGCTCAGCATTGGGGGAGGGGGAGGAGATTTCAGTGGCTTCTATCCTGAATCAGAGAGAGTGGGATGGGGGCTCTGCCTGGCCTTCTGGTGGTGTGCTCTGTGCCCACTACAGAGAGAGTGTGGGGGGGAGCTGCACTCAGCGCTGTGCATGGGCTTGGAGTTGGGGGGGCTCATGCTTGAAGATGGATTTGGGGGGCCTGTGCCCTGAATCTTTTTCCTGTGTAGCAATGCCCCTTTTGTGGAGTGCAGATGTGTATGTAAACAGTTAAAATGTGTCACGGACTAACAGCATGAAAGTGCTGCCTAGGTTTGCTGAGTCGGGGGGGGCGTTCTGGCAGTTCAGTCATTCTCAGTAGCCTAGTGTTGGCCAGTCATACAGTTGTTTGACAATAGAAATTCTAGCCTTCTGCTTAATTTTCTAAATCATTTTAAGTAAACATTGAAATGATAAAATAAATTTAAATTTCCCAGATTTATATTACTATGATGTCATCCCAGATGCTCAATAATACACCAGGAAAGGTTTCAATAGATAGAGAGCTGCATGCTCTGTTGTCCCAAGATATCGTAAATTCACAACTTTTCTCTTTCTGTGCATTATTTACTCCACATTTATTCATTCTTGCCGATCATTTTGATTCATTTAGCTTTTAGTTTAATGTAAATAGTGTTCTACTTCACTATCACTGTTCTCTATTTTGATAAGGTAGTTGAAACAGTTGCTTAAAATTTTTCAGAAAATTAACACCATGACATGAAAAGAAACCACCTGGAGCTGAGTATCACAAATGGAAAGCTGAGCAGATAAAAGAACAAGCAAAGCAAAAAATTTCCTTCCTTGAGTATCTTAGCAAACACCAAGATGGAAACGGTTCACAACATCAAACTGAAGACAGCTCACAACATCAAACACTCACTGAAGTTGAGAAAACATGTCCATCAGCAGACACATGTGCCAATGTTGAGGTAAAAAAATAAAAAGAAGCAGAAGGTAGATTGTGGACAATGAACTTGCAAGCAAGATACAGTATGGACACCCGGATACATGGCCTAGATGTGATGTCTGTGTATAACAAATTTTAGTGTAACATGGACCAGAACAAATTCAGGAATTCAGTTCCTGAAAGACAGAAGTAAAAGAAAATTCTCTGTACACCACTACCTGGGGAAACTTTCCAATGGGGAAGAAATGCATAGACAGTGGTTACAATATTAGTGTCAAAAGACTTAGGGCATGTCCACACGCAGCTTTTAAATCAAAATAACACTCACTATTTCAATCTAAAAATGCTTATGTCCACATGACGTTTCCTTGTTTCAAAATAAGGAGCTCCCTTATTTCAAAATAAGGAAAATCATTTTGATATAATAAAACCTCGTCATATATCGAAACGAGGGTTATTTTGAAAGCATAGTTTTGAGAAAAACAGGGCTGGCTCTATTATATCGATATGCCCCACATATCGATATAAGAACTGACATTTCTCCCAGGATTCATGGCATCCTGGGAGGATGTCTCACCCCCCCTCAGCACCGTGGCCAGGGAGCTGATCAGCATTCAGCACCCTGGCCAGGGAGGGAAGCAAGCACAGGGGGGGTGGCGGGGGCGGGAGCTGGCTTCGCCCACTGCCCCGGCTCGCTAGCAACCAGGGGGGCCGCGGGTTCCCGAGCCGGTCTCATCTGCTGCCCCAGCTTGCTGGCAGCCAGGGGAGTGGCAGGTCCCCGAGCCCGCTTTGCTTGCCTCCCCAGCTTGCCGGCAGTTAGGGGGGTGGCAGGTCCAAAGCTGGCTCCCCCCACTACCGCGGCTTGCCCCAGCTGGCCCCGCCACCAGCTGCTGGCAAGCTGTGGCAGCTGGCAGAGCCAGCTAAGGGACCCACCCCCCCCCCGGCGGCCCGCAAAATGGGGGGGCGGAGGGGGACGGGGCCCCCCCCCCCCCCCCCCACTGCCCTGGCTGCCAGAAAGCAGGGGCAACCGGACCAGCGGCCCGGGGACTTGACCCCGCGGGCAGCAGTCAGGGTGCGTCATGGTCCCTCCCCCGCTGCCCCACCAGCAGCGGGGGATGCAGGGCAGGGGGATCCCTGCCCTGGGGCTTTTTCTCCTGCCTGGCTCTCCAGGTGACAGCCAGGCAAGGGATTGGGTGGGAACATGGCCCTGCGAGACGGCCATGTTGCCACACCTCCCAGGGTGCCCCTCTCCTGAATCAAAATAGCAAGTCCTGTGTCTGGACTTGCTATTTTGATTTGGTGTTTTTCCTTAATTCGATTTAAGTTAAATCAAATTAAGGATTTTATTTCGAAATAACTTATTTTGAAATAACTTATTTCAAAATAAGCTTTTATGTGTGAACATAGCCTTAGTGTTTTGCTTCTGCTGCCAGCTGTTTAGCAGTCATGTAAGTGGTAGCAGTCATAAATTTTCACTTACTGAAAATGGTTCAAAGGATTGAAAGAACATGTCTTCAGTTCTGTTTCGTCATGAAAAAAAGTCCTGACCATTTGGAAAATTTACAAAATTTGAAAGAACTTGAACTACGATTGAAAGAAACAGAAAACTATTGATGAAGAAAATGTATATGTAATAAAATGAGAAGACTATTGGAGACAAATATTGGAGTGTTTGGTTGCTTTAGTGCAGGGGTGTCAAACTTACGGCTTGTGAGCAAGTCCAGTCCAGCCCATGGAGCAAAGGGGGCCACGCTGAAGCTCACCCTGCACCCCCTCCTCCCCAGCACTCAGGCCAGACAGCACTGGAGTGGGGAACAATGCTAGGAGTGGGGCCCAGGGCCAGAGGAAAGCAGATCAGCATCTGGCTGAAGCTTGGGACAGGGCCAGACCCTGTAGAGGGCCTGTTCAAGAGTTTGGGCTGCTTTGCCCCCGGCCCCCTAAGCTCTAAATGGGCCCTCTCCAGGTCCTGGGGGGGCAACGGCCTCCATTCAGCATTGGGGATAAGGGGGGGCAGGAAGTGGTCCAAACCCCGCTGAACAGGCCCACTTCAGCCATGGCCCTGGCCCAGAAAGCCCCAGCTGTTCTTTTTTCAGTCCTAGATACTGCAATCCAGTCAGTTAAATAATGATTTGAGCAGATACAGCAGCTTGATTAAATACTTGGTTTTCTTAATGAGGTACACGCTTTGCAAAATAAGACTTCAAAACAGATATTAGAACATTGCCTGAAGCTAAAGTTGAGATTACAACATTGAAATTCAAAAGATATTGATATAGTAGATTTGTGCAGTGAACTGAAGATTATTTCACAACGACTTCCAAGACATCTTACACCTCAGGATGTCCTGAAGTCTATTTGTGAACACAGACTCACAGACAGTTTTCCCAACATCTTCATTGCTCTTCAAATTCTCTTGACTCTTCCAGTTTCTGTTGCTAGTGGGGACTGTAGCTCTTCAAAGTCATGTAACCCTTCTGCCAGGCAGGCTGGCAGAACAAGGGCCGGGTTCTATACCTAGGGGTTTCCAAATAATGTAACACCACCAACTGGCTCGAGCCCCCTTTCGTGGGCACCCCAAAGGGGTAAGGCTTCCCCACTCGCAAGCACAAGACTGAGTGTAGTAAACAGAACTTTTAATAGTAGTAAAACAGAGTGTAAAAGGCCAAGTAACAGAAATCAGCGCTGATCTAGCAAATCAGTACAGACCAAAGTTCCCAGCAACCCATACCGCATAACGGAACATACAAGACTTAATGGCAAAACCAGCACTGATCTGGAGAATCAGTGCTAACTAGGCTCCCAACCAACCCCAGGGTTTGTAGGGAGTGTCTTTCATGCCAGCTGCCTGCCAACGCCACCTATTGACCACTCACTCCATCCAGTAGAACCATCCCTTGGCTCCGCCCACTGCCCATAGGCTCCACCCACTGGTCGCTCACACCACCCAGCCCCCCACCAGCTCTGCCCACTGTCTGCTGGCTCTACCCACCAGTCTCTCACACCACCCAGCTCGCCGCTGCCCGCTCTCACTGTCCGCTGGCTCCACCCCCTGTCCACCAGAATGGGAGGAAGTGTAAGTCATGGGAACAGGGTCACACTGTAACAGCAAATCAAAACAGTTGTAAAGATTCAAACACTAGGGAACAGCATGCAGAGGAAGATGAGGTCAAATCACCTGTTGTAATGTGAGAAAAATCCAATGTCCTTATTAAGTCCGGAGGCAATGCAACTGAATTTGCAGATAAATTCAAACTCAGCAGCTTCTCTTTGAAGCCTTGATCTACTATTCATCTGTCTGATGAATACTAGGTATTGAATACTAGATGATGAATAGTTCCCAGGACACAGAGTGGCCACTCAGCAAGAAGGAAGAACATGGTGTCCACCAATGGAGGAGAACGGGGGCATGAGGCACCCAAACTACAATTCCAATGAGGCACTGCAGCAGGGGCATTTCTGAATTGAAATTTTCTGTTTTTAACCAAACGCTTTTGGCCATAAATCTAAAGTTTTGGGGCTTATTTTACTGAACAGTAAAACTGCTCATTATATATATTTACATCACTATCAACATGCTCATTTCTGTCAAAATGTTCCCCAGGAAAAAAGCATTTTCTAACCAGCTCTATTTGGGGGCCAGCAGATCAAAACACTAGCAACCTGAGTGCTAAATCTTTCACATAAGTGGTCCTGCTTAAAAGATATGAGGTTGAGAAGTGAGGCCTTTGGCTGTCTTCTTTCGCTGTCGGAATGCAGCCTGAAGGTTCCTGAAGGTTAAACTAGGAGCCCTAATTTTGATACAACTGGGCAAAGCATATTGGAGAAAGATGGCCAAAGTCACTGAATCTGCGTCTGACCCAGTCAGGCACTTAGGGCATGTCTACTCTTAGGCTGTCAGTTCGAATTGACTCAATTCGAACTAATTAAGTCGAACTAATTGAGTCAATTCGAACTAAAATGGCCACACTAGGAAAACCAATTTGAACTAGCATATCCATAGGCAGGACTTGCTAGTTCGAATTGGAAGAGGGGCATAATGGGAGGTGTGGCAACATGGCCCCCTGGCAGGGCC
The DNA here is from genome assembly GCA_007922195.1 of Podocnemis expansa. Classification (NCBI taxonomy): domain Eukaryota; kingdom Metazoa; phylum Chordata; order Testudines; family Podocnemididae; genus Podocnemis; species Podocnemis expansa. The sequence continues at coordinate 1,136,523 of ML682022.1, read as the reverse complement.
ATGTTGCCACCCAATCCCCTGCCAGGCTCCAGCCCTCACAGCCCAGCACAGGGAAAAGCATCCTTTGCCCAGCACCAAGTGCGCTGCGTCCAGAGCCGGGCAGGGGACCCTTTCCCCCAGCTATGGCTCAGAAGACAGGAGCCTGGCAACAGATGTTGTCCCCTGGCAGGGCTCTGTGGATCCAGGGCACCCCCCATACACAGCCCAGTGGAGATGAGGGAGAAAGGATTCCCCCAGCCCTATGCTGTCAGCGCCTGGCTGGAGGAATCTTTTCTCCCCTGCTCCACTGTGCTGGCTGGGGGAATCCTTTCTCTCCCCATCCCCACCCTTGCTCTGTCAGCCCCGCACAGGGCTGTCAAACCCCGCTGCTGGCGGGGAGCAGAGGCAGCCCTATATGGGGCTGCTTTTGACAGCCCTGCCGGGGGCTGCCTCTGCTTCCTGCTAGCAGCAGGGTTTGACAGCCCTGCTGCCAACAGGGTTGGCACTGGTCTTCCTTCCAGGGTGCTATGAACCCTGGGAGGAAGGTCAAACATATGAATTCAAACTAACTTTAGTTCGAATTCATATGTCTACACAGCATCAATTTGAACTTAAGCATTCAAGTTGAGGATCCCTTCAAAGTTACAGGAGGTTTTGTAACTTTGAAGAGACCTCTCTTGGATTTGACCTAATGAAGCCTTAGATCGAATCACTCAAGTGCTGTGTAAACAGCTCTATTTTTAAATTCGACCTAATGTTTATTAGGTCGAATTTAAGCATGTGTGTAGACATACCCTTAGTGCAAAAGGAAAACACAGCATCTGCAACTGATTCCAAACCCCGCAGAACAGATCTGTGGCTCTGGCAGCAACAGTACCCACAGCTGGTGCAAAGAGGGAATCCTGTGGAAAAAAGCTCCTAGCCCTTCAGAGCAGGAACTGATAATCCAAGTGACTGATCTCCTCCAGGCCAGGTGAGAGCCACATCAGGACCAGCAGGGTAACTGGTGCCTCATGCACAATTTCTTGCTGGAGATTGATGCCAGTTACAGATTGTTTCTAGATTTGCAGTGGGAAAGGCACAAGGGAGTGTGTACTTTGTGTTTAAACTGCTGCAGGGAGCCAAGCCTGAGAGGAGAAGGTTTTCTCAAGGAATGGCTGAAGAAATGTGGATTCTTCTTCGAGCGCTGCTTGGATACATTCAGTATTAGATGTCTATGTGCCACAGTGCACGATTGGCTAGAACGTCTTTTAGCCTTAGCCTGTCAGGACAGGGCTGGCAGCCACTGCCCCCAGCCCTGCTCCTCCCCAGTTCCATTTCCACCCTCAGCGACGGTTACGGAACAACCTGTTCTTGCTTTATGCAAGTGCCTGTCTCTTTGCTCTGTTTCACATGTATTTTCACTGGAAGATCTGTTTGTGGACTTCACCAGTGCTCCTACCGCATCCTTCCAACAGATACTCAAACCCAAGAGACAACCCCCATGGGAGGTTTCTTAATGCCTGTGTGAGCTTCACCGGGTGGATTATGCTCTATCTGGAGGTCTTTTAAACGAGGGACTCGGGAAGACAGGGAGCAAAGGCTGCATAATGCACCTAGGAACGGGCCCTGCAGCTGATGCTGGGTACGTCTGCCACACCCAAGGATTCACCAGCTCCGCTTGCTGGACAGGCACTGGCGCCCTCTTGATGCCGCTCTCCGGCTATGAATACAGCCATGATCGGCTTCTAACCCAGCACTGTCTGCTCGGTTGGCACTGGAGCCCTCTCAGCGCCGCTCTCCAGCTACGAATAAAAGCTGCGATCAGCCTCTAACTCGGCACCATGGGCTCGGTGGGCACTGGAGCCCTGTCGGCACTGCTCTACAGCAATGAATGAGAGCCGTGATTGGCCTCTAATTTGGCACTGCATGCTCAGTTGGCACCGGAGCCTCTCAGTGCCGCTCTCCAGCTATGAATAAAAGCTGTCACTGGCCCCTAACTCGGCATCACGCGCTCGGTTGGTACCAGAGCCCTCTCGGTGCCACTCTCCAGCTATGAATAAAAGCTGCAGTTGGCCTCTAACTCAGCACCATGTGCTTGGTCAGCACCGGAGCCTTCTCGTTGCCACTCTCTGGCTATGATTAAAAGCCACAATCGGCCTCTAATGTGGCACCCCATGCTGGATTGGCACAGGAGCCCTCTCTGTGCTGCTCTCCAGCTGTGAATAAAGAGCCACAATTGGCATCAGACTCAGCAAAGAAAGGGCTGGAGCATCTGAGCTCCACACTTTGACAGCAGCTCCACTTGCCAGTCGTCACCAAGGCCCTCTCGACCCTGCTCCCCAGCAGAGCTCAGGTAAGCGCACTTGGAGCCAACTCTGGCACCAAAGTGTCGGCACCGTGTCTGGCCCTCCCCTCCGGAGTGAGTGCCTGGAGCTATCATGGCACCACCCACACTGGAGGCCTCTGAAGTGGCAGAGGCCCTTCAGCTCCTGAACATGCCACCAGGCCACCAAAGCAATTGGTAAGTCTTTCTTCCTTCCTTCCTCCACTTTGCCCAGCACCAGGGGGAGCCGCTCACTACTTGGGCCTGCACCACCGTGAAACTGTGGGCTCCAACCCCTACGGTGCCGACACCCTTGCCTCGGCACTGCAAGAGATCCGAGAGTGTGTTCTTCAGGCCTGAAGGGTCCGCGGCACCGGGTTCTTTCCGGCACTGTACTCGAGACCAGTTACCTCCTATGGAGGGCCTGGAAGGGGAATCCCTTCTCAGTGCCATGGCCCCGGTTAGGGCGCCTCAGTACCAGGGTTGTCTCTTCTCCTGACTACAGCCACGAACAGGGGTCAGGGTCTTACAGAGAAGACCCTACCACACTTGAACCCCTTCACTAGGTCACCACCTACTTGGGTCAGGGTCACACCCCTCAAGGGAAACCAGGACCCCTTATTTGACCTGGGTTCAAAACCTCTCCAGTCGCCATTATGATTCTCCCCCTTCGTACTCATGTCCTTGAAATTGCTGGGACACCCTGCCAATTGCCAAGCCACCCTGATTCATCCTGGGTCCTCTAGGAGTCCCAGAAGGTTTGACCTCCTGGGTAGAAAAAGCCTATTCAGTTTCAGCTTTTCAACTGAGGGTTCCTAGCCATCAGGCCTTGGTTAAAAGATTCCCTAGACCTGTGGGATGCTATGAAGCATTTCAGCAGCTTCCTCCCACAAGAACACTTGGAGGATTTGAATGCCTTCATCAAGGAAGGTGGCTTGGCCTCTCTCCATACCTCTACAGTGACATTCAAAGCCTCGAACACAGCCAGCCACAGCATTGGTATAGCTGTGGTTATGCACCAAGTAGCCTGGCTTCAGGATTTTGACCTCTCCCAGGACTTACAGTAGGCCATATCAGACTTCTCTTTAGAGGGACAGTCTCTCTCTTTACCCGCCCACCGAATCCCTGCTCCATGGCAACTGTGTCCATAGGTCAGCCCTCAGAGCCCTGGATATGCTTACTCCCCAGCAATGTTCCCTCTAATTACCTGTATACTGTGTGCGCAAACAATTTCTTTGTGTGCACAAAAACATTTCTTTGTGAGCACCAATATTAGCACTATTGAATTTTTTTGTGTGCACTTTATTTTGTTGTGTGCCCAGGTTTCATGACCTGTGTGCGTGCACATACGTGCACAGCTTAGAGGGAACAGTGCTCCCCAGGTGCCTCAACGTTCCCAGTCTACTGCAACCCCTTGAACGCATGGGGGAAGGGTCCTTGTTGTATCCCCTCCCCCCACCCCCCACATACAACCAAAATGAGTATCTTTTAGGAGGCCTTGGACCGTGGGATGATGGTCCCCTTTCCTCATTATAGGTGATCAACTCCAACAGGGTTGCTTCTCCCTCCATCAAACCCGTGAACGTCAGTGCAGTACCCTAAATGCTTTTGCTAAATGCCCCCTCACAATCAGCCTCGGGACACCTCTTCCTTCTCTTCAGTAACAATGTTCCTTCTTCGTCCCTTCCCATACCCTTCAGGTCAAGTAAGGGCCTGGCCACTGGAGAATTCTCCTCACACGCACTTGGTTCCAGTCGCATATGCTCTTGCAGCCTTGGTGGAAATCCAGAGGTCATAGAAGTATGCAAAGCAGGCACATGATGCCCTGCAAAAAAAAAACAAAAAAACCCACAATAGCCCCCTGGGACAAGGGCAAGATGCCTATACCTCTGCCAACTCCTTCCCAGTCAGGCACACTGGAAAGGGTTCACTCCCATGTCGTTATCCCAAGAGCACTCCTTATCCATGTCAGCCTGCAATGGATCAGGGGAAAACTATTGTGGGATGATGCACCCCGCCCCCGAGGTGACGGGTAAGAGGGCAAGCCTTTGTCCTATTTTCTCCTGCCTCACCTTCCCAGGCAGTGCCCCCTTTAATATCAGGGCCATGCTTTTCAGACTCGTATTAGGCTTTTGCCTGAGGGATCCTCGAGTCTCACCATAGGGGTTTTTGCCTTTTCAGCTCCTATCCCTCCTCCCCAAGGACCTTCACTACTTTATACTGGTCCTTCTGTCCATGGACAGACCTCAGTTTAGCCCTTGACTAGAACCTCCTCTGCTCTGGTGCCTCCCTCTAACCAGGCAAGGGTCACTTTCTCCTGGAAATCCTAGACAGCCATCTAGAAGCTGCCTTGATCTTTCTATTGCACCCCTCTCCTCCCCAGAACTGCAAAGAAGGGAGATAGCAGGGGATAGAACTCCTAACCACCATCAGTATTCATACACCTGAGTGAGCCATTTGAGGACCTGTGGTCTTCAGCTGAGGGTAGTTCCCTTGCAGAACTCTGGGCCAGGCAAACTTACAGACCCTAATAGGCTGGAGAGCCTGATGCCTTATGGGTGACAATTTCGTAACATCCCCTCTTGCCCCTCTGTGTTCCTTAAAGGATACAGTGGTTCTTCCTTGTTTTCTCTAAGTTGGAGTTGCCTTATGCTCTCCTCCTCTTCCTGGGATCTCTCCCTCTTCCCTTCTCCCACCCGGGTCCTGCCCAAACCTTAACCCTTACAACACGTGGGGTGGTGCACCAAGAACACTCCTTCCCCCCTGAGCAGGTGTTATACACCACATCTGACTTGTGTCTTGCCTAAGGCATCGTCTTCTCTCCTCATCAGGATCTATGCAAGATCCCTCATAGTTGGCCCGTTGTAGCTGGGACCCAACACCTGCACCCACCGGTAGAGATGAGTCATCCAGCTATGTATTGAAGGTTGACTGCCTCTTCATAGAAGTGAGAGGTGAGAATATCTTCCAAGCCACATGCCCTCTCCAAACACTCCAATTCTGGAGCTTGGAGGCACTACTCTTGAGGTAGACCTGACCCGTCTACAGCAACAGCCAGATACCCCTTCCCTCGATTCAGCACACCTCTCCATACACAAGTCCATGTACTGGGAGAGTAGAGTACAGGGGCAGGGGACAGAAATGCGCACCCAGCTTTGAACTTGCATAAGCCCCCGACCCCAGAACCCCGTGATGGTTTCACTCTACCCCTACCTCAGGTCATTCCCCCCCTTTTTTGGTCGGTGACAACCTAACATGGGGAATTCAATCACTTTTCTCCCAGTTTCTCTCCTGATACTAGTATGGGTGTACCTAAGGGTTCCCCTTTTTTACTACTGTAACCTGCTCAAGGGTTACCACTAAAGAAGGGCCCTTCTGGACACTTCTCTCTTTATGATGACCTCCCTGAAGGCGTGTCTCTGATGCTTTTGGGCCCCAGAGATGGGTCTACCAAGCATCTAGGCCTTATTCCGGGGCCCTCCATTCCTATGCGTCCATGGATGGAAAGGAAGGAGTTCCCACCAATGTTCCCTCTAACAGCCACCGGCAGCTGAGCAACTCCTGTTGCTCGCTGCGCGGGGCCCCCACCCCCCCGCGCAGGCCCAATCCTGGCGCCCCACCCCCTGCGGGCCCGATCCTAGCGGCCCCCCTGACCTGCTCCCCTGCTTACCCTGCATGGCCCTCACAGCTCCTGGGCCAGAGAAGCACTAACGGAGCATGCTCAGATATTCTGGGCATGCTCTGTTAGAGCTTCTGTGGGCAGGAGTTTTAATAACTCCCTGCCCCACAGGAGCTGTGAGCAGGGCCTCTGGCTGCCTTCCCTGCGTGGGGGGGCTGTGGTGGGCTGCGCGGCCGTGTGGCCGCGCAGCTTAGAGGAAACATTGGTTCCCACCCACTCCTTCCTTGTTATCCTTCTTCCTGCGTTAGCTTCCATATAGACCCAGGACGCCTCAGTTTAGGGCGCCCCTTATCAATCCTACCCATGGCATCTCCTGCTGGTACGCTGATGGGGAAAGGCCTCTTACCTATCCCCGGTTTGGTCAAGGGGCAATGTGTTCCCTGCCCCAGTCTTGGTTAGTATCTTAATCCAATTGACCTTCCCCTTTTGGGGTTCAGGTAGCAAGGGTGGCAATTATTCCACCCTTCCCCTTCACCTGCAGCTGTGGGAGTCTGTTGCCCTGGATCATGACTGCCTTTCTCAGGAGTCAATGCTTCTAGGAAGGGGCAACCCTCCTGTACTAGACAGTCTTGCTGGTAACAAGGATGTTCTTTGCTATTATGATATAGCAAATTCCCTGACAATGAACCAGGGACTGCCCCTGTTGGAGCTTTAATCTCCTGACAGAGTGTCAAATGACCCTTCGGCACTCTCATGCACGCCTTCTCTCAAAGATCTTGCACTTGGTGGCATTTGCCTGGTGGCCCACTGCTTCATCACCCAATTTTGGGTGCTGTGCCATTTGTGGGTAGCTGTGCTGATGGTAGATAAGGTTCTAACTCCGCACAACTTCCACAGTATCACTAGCAGTCACCTAATACCGAATGTATCCAAGCAGTGCTCGAAGAAGAATGGTGGGTTACTTACCAGTAACCATCTTTCTTTGAGATGGGCTGCTCAGATTCATTCAGAGCCCTCCCGCCACCCTTGCTACTCAGAGTTAGCGACTAATGGGAACTGGGGAGGAGCAGGGCTGGGGCCATATATATGGCCAGGGGCTGGTGGCTGCCAGCCCTGTCCTGACAAGCTAAGGCTAAAAGAAGTTCCTGCCAATCATGTGTTGTGGCACGTAGACACCTAATGCTGAATGAATCCGAGCAACCCATCTCGAAGGACAGTTATTGGTAAGTAACCCACCGTTAGAATCTTTCCTGTCTAGTGTTTCATTGCCAGTCCGATGGAGAGTCAGTTAAATTGTGAACACTGACCTTTGTTGGTTAAGAATTTGTTCTGCCATGGAAGACAACAGGACGTGTTCAGACAGGTTAAATGATGTTGCTTTGTGTGCTGAAATACTCCAGTGACTCACTGTGCCACTTTCAATCTGCAAGCACCCACCTTCATGCTGGTTCCAAATTCATATAAGCTGCTCTGAGGAGACACGCTGATCATACTGGTTAGTCAAGCATGGCACAGACAGGTACAGTAAAGCCATCTGTCCATGCACCTTCCTCTCAGCCTGCAGCAACCAGCTGGTCCAGACCTGGCTGCCCCAGATAAAACTGCCAACTTGTCAAGGCTTTTTCCCCACTCTGGCACTCTGAGTGCAGAAGGTGGGGGCCCGCAACAGGCCAGAAAAGCCACTGGCCTTAAAGTCTGCTCTTAAAAGTCTCCAAGGCCTCCAATACCTGGCCTTGGAGTGGTATCGCTGCCACCACCCAAATGCAAAAAAACCTCTTGAGACCCAGGAAGGCGCACTTGGGAATTCCTCCCTGTGAGGTACTTGCGATCCTCTTTATTCCTCTCTCAGGAAAGTGACTGAACCCCAGCTGCAATATGAGCTGGAACTGGAACAGGGTTCCCTCTGGTAGCTGCCTGTGCAGTCCAAGGCACGGGCACACAAACCTCTTGCCTTTCAGGACACAGAACCAGAACTTGCTTAAAAGGTAAACTCTTTAATCAAAAAGAACAGATGATAAACACAGAGAGTTGCTTCTCTGGGAATTAACAGGTAGTTACAGGGTAGTGGGATGGGGGTTGGGTTACATGTGCTTAGCACAGAGAAATCCAAAAAACAAGCCAAAAACAAGGAAAATACCCTGACCGCATCTAAATAAACATTCCCTGTTCTACTCACGCCTGGTCAGTACCAACTTAACTTATCTCTGGTAAGGATGTTGCTGGATTCTTCCTCAGGCCCCTCTGGCCTCCTCCTGATCCTTCCACGAGCTCTGCTACATCCAAACAGGCCCAGGCCAGGCTGCTGTTACCATTCAAAAAGCTGTGCTTCGTTCCTATTGGCTGTCCTGGGACTCACTGACCAGAGTGTTAACCCCTTCCTCCCCAAGGGTTATTACACAACTCACCTCAATCCTGCCCTCCACTCCTCCCCCTAGTCCAGTCTTCCCTCTCATGCCTCACTTGCTTTTATTGGTACTAGTATTTACTGGATCAGCCCCAGATAACACCTGGGCCACTGAACCTCACTCCTACCTTCTCTGACATTGCTTTCAAACCAGGGAGCCTCCCTGCCTTGGTCCATCACAGACCATGCTCCTAGCCTAGCTGGCTCTCAAGAGTAAGAACAAACATGTCAGTGCATGCAGAGACCGGTTTACCTTCTCTTTGAGAAAAGAGTTTACTTTACACTGAGTGGATGTGACCTCTGGGTCTTGGCTAGCAGGTCAGCTCTCATTAGTTGGAGGCACTTGCAGCAGGGGACTGAGTTTTTTGCAGTCCAGCAATGGGCTACATGAGCTCTGTTGTCTTGGATTCCTGGAGGTGCTGGTGAAACATTCCTAGTGTAAACAAGGCACTCTCTTCCATTACACCTCTGAGCTACCTCCCCACCCAAGCACCGCAGCACTGACCAGACACTACTCTGGCTTTCTGCACAAACAGCTCTTCCTCTAAACTCAGCATGATCTACATTCCCAGCCCTGGGCTACCCAGCACAGAAGGTCTGCCTGTCGAGCCCCGCCCAGTCTGGCCCACAGCAGCCTTGGTTATTTGAAGGGACAAAGGGACAGCCCTGCGGAGAGGACCTTCAAGGATTCAGTTCCTCTCTCCCAGTCACTGGGGTACATCTCAGGGATTCATGAGTGTGCTGAGAGGCCAGCCTAATTGGGAGCTCCTGGGACTGGCCAGTTTTGGGTGGTTTCTCAGTCCCATTCTTGTCAACTTCAAGAGATCAAACACGATGAGTTGGACGTGAAAATACCCCAGGATTTGCAGTGGGTTCTGGTCCAATTGGGTTGATTGCAGAACCCTCACCCCACCCCCCATGTATGAGGGAGACAGCCGATGCTGCCAGCGGTCCAGATACACTGGATCAGTTTAACCAGTAGCTCTTGCCTCAGATGTGCCCATCCTCCAGCCTTCCCTCTGCTCCTCTTGGGGAACTTCACACCCCTCTCCCTGGACTGGCGGATGAGGGGGCTGCATGGGGTCTCCCCTCCCCTTCCAGGCTTCAGGGGCTTCCTTCCTCTGGCTCTGCCCAGGCACACATGACAGGGGAGTCCTCTGGTCCTTGCTGCTGACAGGAAGGCTCACTGGTCTCCCTTCCCTTTCTGTGAGAACAGCTTCAGACTGCTGGGGGAAAGGGGACAGAAGGTCTAATTACAGAACCTCTGGCTGGTTGCTTTGCCCCACAGTGCAGACAAGTGGCGCAAGTAGCCAACGATTCAGTTACACCAGCAGGCTGAAGCTTTTCACAGCATCACTACCTGGCCAGGCCCTCCAAAATCCTCTGGCTCAAAATAGCATCCCCAGGGACTGAGAGCTTTTGGTGGTCTCTTCCATCAGAAAAATCAACACAAAATGTTTTATTTAATTTCCTATCAGTGTTAATTTCTGCTTCTGCCTGAGCTGCTGCAGTGCTTCACTGGAGCTCTGAGTCCACATCCGTCATGCCCCTGTTCACCATTATGAGACTTGCTTTCAGTCTGGACTATATTTTCCATGCTGCTTTGCAGTTTCTCCCTATGGTGACCCCCAGCATGCATGCCAGGAAATCTAGTCCAGCCAGGCATTGTGGGCCCATAGGGAGAAGGAGGGCATGAGGCAGAGGAGCTCCAGCTTCCACAATGCAATGCAACAGCTCGGGCAGACTCAGCTTAAGGTGTAAACTTTTTGATGTTTCTGAACTGAAATTTTTGGAACTTTAGTTTCCAGAAAAGTTTTGATATTTTACTTTTCACCCCCAATCTGAGATGCAAACAAACATTAAAGGGTTGTCACCTCTTGTCCCTGGGGCACACCGCAGCCCTGCAATGATCACCAGGCCCTGTGTGTCTGTGCCTCTGTGCTCCTTGCTTTGTGAGTTCCAGAGCACATAGGGACTGATATTAGTTACCACCCTGCAGGTGGGAAGGATGGAGAGGGCATGGATGACATTTGAATTAATCAGTTTATATTACACCTCACTGGGGATTTTCTGACTAAGGTCTTTTCATTCTAAAAGCCTGATTTGTTGGAAACAAAACTTTTAATGGCAATGAGACATTCTTGATGGTGCTTCTCTTAGGAAGATTTCTTAAGACAAGGATGGAATTTCTGTTCAAAACCAGGTAAAGAGAGATGATCACCAGGATCGACTTGTTAAGGTGCTCTCCTGGCCAAGCACAATGGGATAGGAAACATGCTCTCCCCTGGCCACAGTGAGTGCCTGAACCACTGGGCTAGTAACTATTTCGGACTCCCAGGTCTCTCCTGCCAGAACGAGTGCACTTGGTATAAATAAGGAACTAGAGAGACAGATGTTGGACCAGTAAGGAAGACTAGCCCTATTAGTTTGTGAACTCACCAAGTATGTGAGAGCAGACCAGAACCAAAACAGGCAGCATGGGGAGCTAGAACATGGGCCTCCTTGCCTGGTGAACCTGCTCCCAGGTAAGAGGGCTGGAGGATTTGATAGCCTCTCAGTCAGAGAAACTTTGAAAGGTGAGTTTTGTGCTGGTGTGGGAATTCTGGTTTCCCAGTTGGCCCTAGTTACATGGTCCAAACTGGCCCCTGTAGTCCCTTCTGAAGACAGAAGGGAGATGCCCAAGGAAGTTGGGGGGAGGGGGACACGACGGTGTTTGTACTGTTGCTATGGTAAAAGAAAGGCAAAGCCTCTTTACATGCCCCGCGCTCCCTCCTTTCATGTTAATCATGCATTCCAGCCCTCGCTTTGAACCCAGCAACGCTCCCTCACAGCGTGGCGCTTTGGGGCAGAGGACCCCGCCAACCGCAAGAGGGTTTGGGGGAGTGGGTCAAGCCCCAGCCGAGGCTGGCGTCAAGACAAGGACGCTGCCCATCCCGGCCCGGACACTCCCCGGCTGGGCGCCCTCGCGGGGAGGGACGGACGGGGGCGCTCAGCGCCCCGGGGGGCACAAGCCCTGCGAGGCGCTCCGAGCCCTACTCAGGGCTGCCACTGCGCTGCAAGCTCCGGGGACGGGCTCTGGCCCAGCCCATCGGTTAGGGCGCTGCGCAGGAACTCACCTGTCGGTCCGCGGGCTGCCCTGTACGGTGGCTCCGGCTCCTTCTCTGCGGCTGGCTGCGGGACACAGCCCGGAGCCGACACCGCACCTGCAGCCGCTGGGCCTGGGAGCTGCCAGCGCCTGCCTCTCCCGCCCCCGCCGGGGCCGCTTCTGCTTGGCAACGGCTGTCGCATAGGAGCTGGAGGCCGGCCCGGGGGGGGCGAGGGGCCAACCCTGCTGCCGGGAAGGGAGGAGCTGAAGCGGGCATGTCCTCGGGAAAAAGGAGGCCGGGGATTTCCCCAACAGCCCCCAGTTGTCAGCTAGTAACAGTGTTATCCCAAATTAGGGAGGACTCCCTACACCCCTCCCAACCTCCCCCTACCCTCTCCCCCGCAATTTCAAGTTCTGGGGAGAATACTGGAGCTGGCCAAAGCACAGACACCACAGGGCCCAGTCAGTCAGTGGGGTCCTGAGCCTGGCCTGAGAATGGGCCCCCAGAGACAGGCTGTGGGAAGAAGGTCCCTAGGCCACACCTCTGGGGCAGCCCCTTGCTGGGCAGAGGCATAAAGGGGTCTTGTAGCCTCTGAGCACTGAGCTGTGCCAAGGGTAGATGTCCTCCTCCTGCTAGAGTCAGGCTGGCCCAGGGGCCTGGCCCTGTGGGGAAGGGGTGATTGCGGGACAGCCAGGGTGGGGCAGCATAACACTCAGCTCACACACTAACAACCTCCTATGGGGGACATAGGGGACAAGGGAATCAGTCTTCGCAAACACTGCTGGCTTTCCTCTGGAGACAGGCGTCCTCCAAAGGGGCCTGCAGCAAGCAGCTCCAGGGCATGGGATGGAGGAAAGCACAAGCCAGGTTCCAGAGATGGTTGCTGGGTCACAAAAGCCCAGCAGCTGGCTTTGAACACCCATTGCTGGCCTAGGCCAGTCCCCCACTGTCTCATGTTTCTCCAGTGGTCATGTCCAGAGCAGAGAGACAAGGGTGAAGGCAAACAGCTTTTATCCAATGAGCTTCTGGTGGTGACAGAGCAATTCTTTAGACTGTTTAGTACAGGAAGATAGCATATTGCAAGAGACCATTCAAGGTGAAATGGGCCACTGACTCTTCTGCAGTCATAAAGGCAGTGGAAGGATCTCAGCTGGGGTGGTTTAAATGAGTCATGGATTGCTAGGGTGGTTTAAATGGGTTATGGCTATGGATTGCCAAAAATCCAATGTCTCTGTTCTGTCCATGAATTTAAGTTCCCTAGTCTTTTGAAGGTATGCAGGTTTCCTTTGGGGATGTGGGCTATAGAGTGATGGCTCTGTGAACTGTGGTCATGCACAGACCATGGGGGTGGTTTTGTCTTTGGTCATTTTGTTGTCATCTGTAACCCACTGATCACCACCTACAACTCCAAATGTGCTAAACGGGTCTGCAGAGGGACATGAGGAGAACTGGGAACAATTTTCTGCAGCTCAGACACTCCACATCTCACAATGTCTCCACACACTGGATGAAGAAAATCAAACTTATTTGGAAATCATGCAAGAATCCCAAAACATCCATTCAAAAAGCCTGATGACACCTTCCAACCAATAAACAAACAGTGGAATCAACTACAATTTAACAACTCACATAGCATCACTTCAAGGACAAATCATAGCACCAGGACCTACCAAGTTGATGCTACATGATACCCCAACCTCATCAATGTATCAGGTCTACCCGTAATCGAAGACAAATTATCTGCTCTCCAAAGCACTGAACTTTGGCTACACCACAGAACCTGAATCCATAATAATCTGGAGAACTAGATTTTTTTCAGCTGACTGTACTTCAGAGAATTCTTTCATTATCTTGATGACTCTATCACAGTTACCATGTTCCCAGAACAATTATAAGAAAAAGACTTGTCTGACTGAACACCTCCAGTGGCTGAAACCACTCTTTTGATTTTTATGATTGCATCAGGAAAAAAACCTGGCTGAATTTCTTAATAAACATACTCCTGAGGGCATTCCATGCCATTGGGCACATACAGAATTCATGTCCCCTGAAGAATGTCTCACACCCAGAAGATTACATTCTCTCAGGGAGGCAGTTTAGTTACATCTTTTGCCCACCACTGGCTGCTATGGCACCAAAAGGAAAGGCAGCTTGCTCAGAGTTGGAGCAGCTAGTGGCAGAGAGGAAGGAGTCAATGACTGCCTACCTCACAGTCACAGCAGGGCTAGGAAGGAAGACATGGTGCAGGGGAGGTGGAACAGGCAGTGTGGGACACTGCACTGCTGGGGTGGTCACATAGACTGCGATTCAGAAGGGCTAGTTGTGGGGACAGAATGGGGCAGGGACAAAGGAGCTAATGGGGTGACAGCATTGAGCCAAGACCTGAATGGGAGTGGGTGCACAGATACATGAAGATGGGTAGGAAGGGAGATGGCTGAGGGGGGATGCAGGGAACAATGGGGATAGGAAGATGTGCCTGACTGAATGGGAGAGGTGTGATTGAATGGAAGAGGTTAGCCAGGGTTGCATCGGGGAGGCCCCGCAATGCCTTCGAAATCCCTTATCCTCCAAAATCTTTCTCACCCCGCCCCATTCCACATTTCTCTCACCAATCCCCAACAACCATCCAGGTTCCCTCCCAGGCTCCTTCAGAGCAATTACTCCCCTCTCCCTCAGCTCTTCCACTACCCCTGCCTTCCATGAGCCTTTGCAGTTTCTGAGGGGTGCAGTAAATCCATTTCTGCATTGTGGTTTAAATGAATTTTGCAGTTCAAAGTTCTGTATTAATGTGCCTAGTTAGGAACCTACTAGTCAGAAAATATTTCCTGGATCCTTTTTGCTGTCTGTGTTGTTACAAAGTTCCAAAGGGGCAGCTGTGTAAGTCTAGTTCAGAAAAAGAAATAAGAAGTCCCGTGGCATTTAAAGACTAACCAATTTATTTATTGCCTGAGCTTTCATGGTAAAAATCCTGACAAAATCTGACAAAGTGGGATTTTCTCTCATGAAAGCTCATGTGATAAATAAATTGGTTAGTCTTTAAGTGCCACAGAACTCCTTCCAAAGGGATAGCCATGTTAAAAAAACAACAAGGAGTTGTGTGGCACTTTAAGACTAACAGATTTATTTTTTGCATGAGCTTTCATGGGACAAGATCCCACTTCCTCAGATGCTTCAAACATGGGTGAACTTACAGAAAGGAATGAAACTAAATGCAAGGGGGTGTAAAACATAGGATCAGGTCATAAAGTAACAGCAAGTCAGGCTCAAACCATGGGAAGCCTGAAGTCAAATTACCCTTTGTAATGGGAAAAGAACCCATAGTCTCAATTAAGTCCTGCTTTCACAGAATTTAGCTTGCATATTAATTTGAGTTCAGCTGTTTCTCTTTGAAGTCTTGATGTCCCAGGTACATCTCTAATGACAGTCGTTAACAAATCCATCATCGAGTGATTAGGAAGATGGAAGTGCTCAGCAACTGGTTTCTTTGTTCTTTGATTTCTGATATCAGCTCTGTGCTCATTCAGTCTCTTACGGAGCGATCGTCCTGTTTGTCCAATATATAAGGTGTTGGGGCATTTCTTGCACATGATGGCATAGACCACAGTAGTAGATGAGCAGGTAAATGAGCCTTTGATGGAGTAGCAGGCTTGATTAGGACCTATGATGGTATCTGTTGTGCAGATATGTGGGCAGACTTGGCAGCATGGTTTTTTGCAGGGGTGTGTGCCTGCTTCATTTTCCTGTTGTTAGATCTGTAGTTGCTGGTGAGTATCTGTTTAGGATTAGGGGGCTGCCTATAAGCAAGGAGTGGTCTGTCTCCTAATGCTTGAGAGGGAGAGGGATCATCTTTTAGAATAGGCTGTAGATCCTTAATGATCTTTTGCAGAGGTCTGACTTGAGGATTGTATGTGGTGACTAGTGGTGTTCTGTTGCTTTCTTTCTTGGGTCTCTCCTGTAGTAGGTGACTTCGGGGAACCCGTTTAGCTCTGTCAATTTGTTTTCTTACTTCCCCAGGTGGGTACTGTAGTTTCAAGAATGCTTGATAGAGATCCTCAAGATGTCTGTCTCTGTCTGAGGGATCAGAGCAGATGCGGTTATATCTTAGGGCTTGGCTGTAGACAATGGATCGTGTGGTGTGTTTAGGATGGAAGCTCAAAGGATGTAGGTAACTATACCGATCGGTAGGTTTTCGGTATAGGGTGGTGGTGATGTGTCTATCCCTGATTTGTACTGTAGTGTCAAGAAAGTGGATCTCCTGTGTGGAGTGTTCCAGGCTCAATTTGATGGTGTTGTGGAAATTATTGAAATCTCTGTGAAAATCTTCAAGAGCATCGATGCCGTGTGTCCAGATGATAAAGATGTCATCGATGTAGCGCAGGTAAAGAAGAGGTGTCTTGGGATGAGACTTGAGGAAACGTTGTTCTAAGTCGCCCAAAAAGATGTTGGCATATTGTGGGGCCATGTGGGTGCCCATAGCAGTGCCACTGATTTGGAGATATATAACCGCATCTGCTCTGATCCCTCAGATAGACACAGACATCTTGAGGATCTCTATCAAGCATTCTTGAAACTACAGTACCCACCTGGGGAAGTAAGAAAACAAATTGACAGAGCTAAACGGGTTCCCCGAAGTCACCTACTACAGGAGAGACCCAAGAAAGAAAGCAACAGAACACCACTAGTCACCACATACAATCCTCAAGTCAGACCTCTGCAAAAGATCATTAAGGATCTACAGCCTATTCTAAAAGATGATCCCTCTCCCTCTCAAGCATTAGGAGACAGACCACTCCTTGCTTATAGGCAGCCCCCTAATCCTAAACAGATACTCACCAGCAACTACAGATCTAACAACAGGAACATTGAAGCAGGCACACACCCCTGCAAAAAACCAAGCTGCCAAGTCTGCCCACATATCTGCACAACAGACACCATCATAGGTCCTAAATCAAGCCTGCTACTCCATCAAAGGCTCATTTACCTGCTCATCTACTACTGTGGTCTATGCCATCATGTGCAAGAAATGCCCCAACACCTTATATATTGGACAAACAGGACGATCGCTCCGTAAGAGACTGAATGAGCACAGAGCTGATATCAGAAATCAAAGAACAAAGAAACCAGTTGCTGAGCACTTCCATCTTCCTAATCACTCGATGATGGATTTGTTAACGACTGTCATTAGAGATGTACCTGGGACATCAAGACTTCAAAGAGAAACAGCTGAACTCAAATTAATATGCAAGCTAAATTCTGTGAAAGCAGGACTTAATTGAGACTATGGGTTCTTTTCCCATTACAAAGGGTAATTTGACTTCAGGCTTCCCATGGTTTGAGCCTGTAAACTGCTCTGACTTGCTGTTACTTTATGACCTGATCCTATGTTTTACACCCCCTTGCATTTAGTTTCATTCCTTTCTGTAAGTTCACCCATGTTTGAAGCATCTGAGGAAGTGGGATCTTGTCCCATGAAAGCTCATGCAAAAAATAAATCTGTTAGTCTTAAAGTGCCACACAACTCCTTGTTGTTTTTTTACTGGATGAGACTAACACGACTATCCCTTTTGAAATAGCCATGTTAGTCTAGTTCTGCAAAACAAGTAAGGAGTCCCATGACATTTAAAGACTAACACATGTATTGCATGAGCTTTTGTGGGAGAAAATCCCACTTCCTCAGATGCTTTGAAGATCAGAGAATTTACAGAATGGGAGCAAAATATGCAGGGAAGCATAAGTCATGGGATCAGGTCACATGGTAACAGCAAATCAAAGCAATTGTTAAGATTCAAACAGTGGGAAATACAACCCTATGATTCTATTCTATTCTATAAATAACACATCAAGGAAGATGAGGTCAAATTACTTGTAATGGGAAAATAATACATCATCAGGATTTAATCCTGCTTTCACACAATTTAATCTGCATATCAGTTTCAGTTTTGCTGTTTCTCTTTGAAGTCTTGATGTGCTACTGACTTGCTTGAGCACAAGCTGTTAACAAACAATCAACACAGTGATTAGGAAGACAGAAGTGTTCAGCAACTGGTTTTTGAATATGATTCTCATGTTAGTTTTGTGCCCATTTATTCTTTTGTGCAGAGATTGTCCTGTTTGTCCAATCTATAAGGTATGGGGGCATTTCTAGCACATGATGGCCTAAATCTCATTGGTGGATGAGTAGGTGAATGAGCTCTTGATGGAGTAGCTGGCTTGATTGGGTAATGGTGAATTTTGTGCAGATGTGTGGGCAAAGTTGGCAACATGGTTTGTTGCAGGGGTATGTGCCTGCTTTAATGTTTCTGTTGTTAGGTCTATAATTGCTGGTGAGCATCTGTTTAAGGTTAGGGTGCTGTCTGTAGGTGAGGAGACGTCTGTCTCTCAAGGCTTGAAAGAGTGAGGGAGCATCTTTTAGACTGGGCCCTTAATGATATTGTAGAGGTCTGACTTGGGGGTTGCATGTGATGACAAGTGGCGTTCTGTTGTTTTCTTTCTTAGGCTTCTCCTGTAGTAGTTGACTTCGGGGTACCTGCCCGGGTCTGTCAATCTGTTTCTTTACTTCTGCAGGTGTGTACCATAGTTTTAAGAATGCTTGTTAGAGATCCTGAAGGTGCCTGTCTTTCTCTGAGGGGTTAGAGCAAATGTGGTTATATCTTAGGGCTTGGCTGTAGACAATAGATTATATGGTTTGTTTTGTATGGAAGCTTGAGGGATATAGATAACTATAATGATCAGTAAGTTTTTGGTATAGGGTGGTGTTTATGTGTCCATCCCTAATTTGTATTGTAGTGTTCAGAAAATGGATCCCCTGTGTGGAGTGTTCCAGGCTAAGTTTGGATTCCTTGTTTGTTTTGTATTGTTACAGACATACTTGCTTACAGGTATTTTGAAAGAAGTTACCAAAATAATTGAAACTGGCATGACTATATTGTGTTATTTTGACAAACAAGAAGTACAGAATTTTAAAGTATTGTGCTCAGAATTTCTGATTCTTTGGCACAGAATTGCCCCCAGACTGCCCACATCACATCCACCACAATCTTTCCACCATTGTGAGGACAGCTATCCAAGTCCTGAAATTCAACCATCAAATAGTGTGCAAACAAGCACACCAATGAGATGCCAGTATAGTCCTTAACTATAATGACTATGACAGCAAGGTCAGCTAACAACTCTCCAGCACCCCTGTGAAGACCTGAAAGAAAACCCCACACTGCAATTCACCCAGTAATATAAGGACATCAAATACTTCCCCCAAAAATCCCAAGAGAAACTGAACCTCATCCCCAGTAAACCCACCCATGGACCTTCTGTCGGCTTTCCAAACACAGGAACTCCGGCAGAGCCACCATATCTGACCATGGCACTCTGACTGATGGAATATCGGGACTCATAGAAAACATCTTTGAATCACTTGATATAAAGTGTGGCTTCCTCCCAAACACAAACAGCTT
The DNA here is from genome assembly GCA_007922195.1 of Podocnemis expansa. Taxonomy (NCBI): domain Eukaryota; kingdom Metazoa; phylum Chordata; order Testudines; family Podocnemididae; genus Podocnemis; species Podocnemis expansa. The sequence continues at coordinate 1,117,679 of ML682022.1, read as the reverse complement.
CCTCCAGAATGCCACAACTTTAACAAGGTCACCAGCCACCCTTGCCACCATGGATGTCACCTCCCCATACACCAACATTCCTCACCATGATGGCAGTGCTGCCTGCCTCAGACATGTGCCAGATAATGGATTGCACAAACACATTTCCAGACTCATCCATTTAATCCTCACCACAGCAGCAAACACTGTGCAAACCAGGGAACATCCAAGAGTACTAGCAAGGGTCCTCATCATGCCAGCCTCTTGATGAGCCACCTTGAAAAATTTCTAGACAAATGCACAATGTTGCTCATGTTCAGCCTCTGGCCAAATGACCTAACTCCTCAGATTGCCACCGTAGCAATCCTGGCAGGAGCCCTAGCCTAGGCAAGGCTCCAGCATTTCAACACTGTTGTGGCTAAGTGAGATAACTAACCTGCTGGGTGAACTGCAGGAAGCTGCCAGCTTCTCATCTGCATTACTGCTGCAGGGTAGGAACTTGCCACTCACTGAACACAGCTGCAGACGCAGCAATCAGGTGCCAACTGCAGTCAGTAAAATGGAGCCATGCAGCTGCCACTGGGTGGTGCTATGCTCTCACCATGTGAATTGCAGAGGCACTGCAGGAACAAAAGCCATGGAGGCTGCACAGCAGGATTCTGCTTGGCCTTGTGCAGTGTGATGGCCAGGACCTTGCTCACCTACTGCCAGCCAGGGCATACCCACCCGCCACTTGGAAAAGCATGCCCCAGCACAGGGCCATAACTAGATTTTTTGTCACCCAAGGCAAGCAGCCCCAAAGGCACCTCCTCCCCCTGACCCAGGGCCTAATGCAGCCCAGGACCTGATTCAATGCTATGCTGCTGGCAAATGGTGATGCAGAGCCAGAATCCATCCTCAGTCACTGCTAACTGTCAGCACAGAGCCCGATCTGTCCCCTGCTGCCAATGAGAGGCCTCCCCAGTGGTGCCCCTCCCCAACCGCTGCCCTCCCCCACCAGTGGGCCCGTCCTGGGGTGGCAGCAATGGAATGGAGCATGCCCAGTGGTTAAAGTATAATTTGACTGGCCCCAGAACCCACCTAATCTCTGGGCGTCCTTCCCATGTTGTCCAGGCCCCCTTTATGCATGTGCGGGCCCCAGCGCACGTAGGCTTTTGCAACTGCTTCTCAGTACCATATGCATCAGTTATCGCTCCATAAAATATTTATAATTTTATATCATATTTATGTCTATATTAATTATTGCCACAACCTAGCAAACACTGCATAACACAATAAGTATTGTGATTAACATAGTGATAATTAAATGTGATATAGAATTGAACACAATGCAACACAGTGATATGTGATATGTAATTGAACACAATGCATAAGCTGAAACAACTGAGACACAAAAACACAAAACTGCATTTATTGCCTGCAGTAAAACACAGACATGCAAACTCTCAAACTGTAGAGAAACAGAGTCCTGTGGCACTTTTAAAGATTTATTTATTGCATGAGCTTTTTGTGGAGAAAATCCCATTTCATCAGATGCTTCATTTTCAGTGTGTTTGACAATGTGGGATTTTCTCCCAGAAAAACTCATGCCATAAATAAATTTTAGTTCCTAAAAGTGCCACAGGACTCTGTTTCTCTGCAACAGACTAACACAGCTATCCCTTTTGATCTCAAACTTTAGTACAGGCGTGGCCAAACTGTGGCTTTGGAGCCACATACGGCAGTAGTAAAGACCTACATAGCTTTCATCACCATACAAATTTTGACAGCTGCCACAGTGCCTTGCGCGCTATGTCCCGACCCTGGCTTCCAGTCTGAGTGCCACTTTGATATGAATTTGATATCAAGATAGGTCAGCCATTTTGATCTCAAATTGATAGTCAGTTTGGGCAGACATTTTTAGATCTATTTGACATCAGGATTGTTCGGGTGTGTGTTTCTGAGTCTTTAGCTTTGTGTAGTGCTTGCACTGGGACATACGAGACAGGATTTGGCCCATGGGCCAAGAGAGAGTTTCGGGTGCCATTCTTCATTTTGACAGATTTGGGAAAAAATGTCTGTGTGTCTCGTGCTTGTGCTGGGACACATGAGCCTGGGCTTGGACCTGGGGCATAGAGAGAGGTTGGGGGGCAAGAAAGAGTGTGACAGGTTGTGGAGAAACTGAGGAAAGAGTAAAGGAGTTAAGAGTAAAGGCTGAGAGAGTAAAAGGCATTAAGAGTAAAGGCTAAAAGCATAAAGGAGAATGGAGGAGATGTTACCAAGTTGGCGGCTGGAAGGGAACTGAGAGTTGGTCTGGAGACAGTGCACCATAGGCTCAAACCCCTCCTCTCCACTGAGCCAATCATGAGGCAGCTAAAAAAAGACATCCTTTTTTAAAAACAAAGGCTCAGTTTGATAGAACTGTAAAGAGGATTCGGCTAGAATCAAGGAGTGTGCAAAAAGGTATTCCATAAGTTGTGAGAGGACTAGCTTGGTGCAGCTGCTAGAGAGAAGCAAAGGCTAGCTGTGGGGAAAGAGAGGAAAATGGAAAACTGAAAAAAATAAGGTGCAGCTGCTAGACCCTAGAGAAGCAGAGGGTAGAGAAGAGGGTTCTCATGGGGGAGAGAGGAAAAAGGCAAAAAAAGGGAGGAAAAAACCAAAAAAGCTGTTCTGACTGTACAAAGCAAAGTCTGTCAGACAAAGCCAACTAGAGGCTAGAGAGAGGAAAACATACCCTCTCAAAGAGCCTAGCTGGGGAAAGAGAGGAGAATGGAAAAGTGAAATATATATATGTGTGTGTGTAACTGTGAGAGGGGCTAGGTTGGTGCAGCTGCTAGAGCCTAGAGAAGCAGAGGCTAGAAAAGAGGACACTCCAGGGAGAGAGAGAAAAAAGGAAAAAAGTGAGGAAAAAGCTGTTCTGACTGTACAAAGCAAAGTCTGTGAGACAAAAACCAACTAGAGGCGAGAGAGCAGAAAAGGGGCTTCTGCTGCTAGGGAGATGCAAAGGCTAGCTGGGGAAAGAGAGTAACATGGAAAAAAGTAAGTATAGCTGTGAGAAGACTAGCTTGATAGAGCTGCTAGAGCCTAGAGAAGCAAAAGCTAGAAAAGAGGGCTAGCTGTGGGGAAGAGAGGGAAAAGGAAAAAAATGAGGAAAAAGGCAAAAAATTGTCCTGACTGGTATAAATCAACAGCTGTCAGGTTAAAACCAAACAGAGGCTAGAGAGCAGAAAAAGGGGGCTTCTGCTGCTAGGGAGAGGAAACATACCCTATAAAAGAGCCTAGCTGGGGAAAGAGGAAAATGGAGAAAAAAAAAGTAGACGTAGCTGTGAGAAGACTAGCTTGATACAGCTGCTAGAGCAGCAAAGGCTAGAAGAGAGGACTAGCTGGGAGAAGAGAGGGAAAAGGAAAAACGGTGGGTTACCCACCAGTAACCATCCTTCTTCGAGATGGGCTGCTCACATCCATTCAGTTACAGGTGTCTACATACTGCAGTGCATGGTAGCTCAGAAAGTCTTTAGCGTTAGCCTGTCAGGTCAGGGCGCATGGCCAACGCCTCCTCAACGCCCTGCTGCGGCTATATAGGTGTAACACCCACGTGGCCAGATAGAGTCTGCCTTGCAGGTGGCTCTGACCAGAGAAGGGTGTGTGGGGGAACACAAAAAGGAGAGCCCCTTTGCCCCAGGGGCACCTGTTCCAAACCCCCAGAGTGACCACACACACACTGGGATAGTGCAGGGATTTTGGGAATGGAGAAGGTTTATTTACAAAGGTGCAAAGGGGAAACCAACAGGGGAGATGGGGCAGCAGTAACACAGAGTAACAGCTAACACAGGACCCTGCAAGGCCCAACAATCCAGTAGGCTGGAGGCAGACGTGAGCTTTGCATCTGCACAATGAGTTCAGGAGTCCCAGCAAAGTTCCAGTCCAGTGTTCAGTCCAGCAACTCCTAGGGTATGTCCACACACACTTCTTATTTCGAAACAACCTCTGTTGTTTCGAAATAAGAACTGCCATGGCTACAGAACATATGGCCATTTTGAAACCAGCAAACTGCTTGTTTCGAAATGCAGCCGTTCTGTTGAAACAGCTTAAACCCACTTTTGTTTCGAAAGGGAGTTGTTTCAAAACAACTCCCTTTCGAAACAATGCCAGCAGGACATGCTGTTTTGAAACAACAGTTGTTTCAAAACAGCATTTGACCCTTCCTCCCAGGGATTCTGGGCTGGCACTCACTCTGGCCCCGGGAGCAGCGGGCTCCAGCTGCGCGCCGGGGGCCCGCGCCACCAGGTTTGGGGGCAGCCGGGGCTTTAAAGCCACTGGGGTGAGGCGCCTCGCTGCGCCTCTCCTGGCAGGTGCCTGCAGGGGACTGCAGGCACCCTCCAGGTGAGGCACCGGTGGAATGAGGCGCAGCCCCGCGCCTGACTCCACCAGTGCCTGCAGCCCTCTGCAGGCACCCATGGGGTGCAGTGCCCCTCTGCACTGCACCCTGTGAGTGCCTGCAGTCCCCTCCCCAAGCAAAATAGCAGGTCCACACTGTGGACCTGCTATTTTGCTCCCTTATTTCGAGGACAAAGTTTTTGTCCTTCAAAATAAGGTGTTTCGAAATAACATGTTATTCCGAAACAGCTTGTTTCGAAACGTCTTGTTTCGAAACAAGCCTGCCCTGTGTGGACATAGCCCTAGTCTTCAGCGCCAGCACTTTCCCAGCAAAAGAAAACCCTGTGATGCTTCTTCTGACCATCTCTGCAAACCCAGAGTGACACCCTCCCCATTTAACTAACTACAACCTCCCCCCTGAGTTCCAGGTCCTGTACTCATGGCCCCACAGCTCCAGATGGCTGGTCACTGGATGCTGCTCTGTCCTTGGGCAATTCTCCCCAGCACAGTGTCCTTCTGTGGGTGCTGGCCTGGCATCCCAGGTCAGCCGCTCTGTCTTCCCTGGCTCCAGGCAGGGCCTCTCTCCCTGCTTCCTTCCCAGGGCCTCCAGCCCCAGCCCCCCTCCTCAGCTCCACAAACCGTCACCCACAGGGCAAAGATTTAAAGGAACCACGCTGCTTAAAACCCCAGGGGGGTTACATAAGTGACAATAACCCTGACCCTCCCAGTCCCATATACCTTTGCCAACTCCATTAGCGGGGACGGTGGGAGGGACCTGAATGTACGTGAGCAGCCCATCTTGAAGAAGGACGGTTACGGTGAGTAACCACCTGTTCTCCTTCGAGCGCTGCCCACATCATGCAGTTACAGGTGACTGCTAGCCGTACCCAAGGATGGTGGGAGGACTTACAGTCTACCCACACTGAGTACAGCTCTGCCCATGGTGGCATCATTTCTCGCCTGTTGGGCAGTAGCATAGTGCGTCATAAAGGTATGTACCAACGACCACATAGTGGCCCTGCAGATCTCTTGTATTGAGACCTTAGCGAGGAAGGCTGTGGAAGACGCTTGAGCTCTGGTAGAGCGGACTCTCACAGTCTCTGGGAGAGGCGTGTTCAACCTTCCATAGCAATCTTTAATGCAGTTCACAATCCATTTGGAGATGCATTGGGAGGATACCAGAGAACCTCTCATGCATTCTGCGACCACCACGAACAGTTGGGTGGTCTTGTGGAAGGATCAGGTGCGCTCTATGTAAGTTAGGAGCGCTCTCCTCACATCCAGGGTGTGCCACCGTCGCTGGTTTTCCGTCACCTGCAGGTCTGGATAGAAGACCGGCAGGCAGATTTCTTGATTCAAGTGGAAAGGGGTGGAGACTTTGGGCAGGAACAAGGGGTGGTGACGCAGGACCACCTTGTCGGGAAAGAAAACTGTATATGGGGGCTCAGAGGATAGGGCTCGTTGTACTGAGACCCTTCTGGCCGATGTAACGGCCACCAAGAAAGCCACCTTCCAGGACAGCACTAGCAGGGTGGCTGAGTCTAAGGGCTCGTATGGTGGTTCTGTCAGAGCCCGTAGCACCACGTTCAGGTCCCACTGTGGGGTGGGGTTATGGACGTGGGGAAACGTTTTTCCACTCCTTTCAGGAATCTATGGCAGATGGGGTGTGAGAATAGTGGGACCCCATCTGTCATTTGATGAAAAGCCGAGATTGCTGCCAAATACACCTTCAGTGATGACAGAGAAAGGCCTTTCTCCCTCAGGTCAAGAAGGTAGTCTAAGGTTGCCTGTGCTGGTGCGGAGATAGGGTCTATGTTTTTACCACAGCACCAAGTAGAGAAGTGGTTCCATATTGCGATATAGACGGACCTGGTGGAGGGTTTTCTGCTACCAGCCAGGACCTTTTTAACCCTATCTGAGCAGTGTCTCTTGCTCGCTGAGCCAGACAGCATCCAGGCTGTCACATGGAGGAGGCCTGGGTTGGGGTGCCGAAGGCATCCCGAGACCTGTGTCAGAAGGTCTGCCCACCTGGGGAGGCGGAGCGGGGTCCTCACCGACATGTCTTGTAGGAGAGGGAACCAGTATTGCCTGGGCCAGTGTGGGGCTATCAGGATGAGGAATGCCCTGTCTATGAGGACCTTCAGGAGCATCCTGTGAATCAGGGGGATTGATGGGAAGGTGTACATTAGGACTCCAACCCAATTGAGGAGAAAGGCATCACTGAGAGAGCCTTTCTCCCGGCCTTGGAGGCAGCAGAGCTGAGAGCATTTGTGGTTCTGCGCTGTGGCAAAGAGGTCGATCTGAGGGGTTCCCCACCTGGTTGTCAGTAGAGAGAGAACCTCGCTGTGGAGGGACCACTCGTGGTTCGCCAGCGGCTTCCTGCTGAGTGAATCCGCTATGCCATTTTCCACCCCGGGGAGATGGGTGGCAGTTGGTGTGAAGTGATGGTCTAACGCTAGTTGCCACAGGTTGGTTGCTTCCTTGCATAGAGCTGAGGAGCAGACCCCCCCTTGGCGGTTCATGTAGAACATGGCTGCTGTGTTGTCTGAGAGGATTTGGACAACTCTGCCCTGGATCTGGGCCAGGAAGGTCATGCAGGCCAGTCCGATGGCCTTGAGCTCCTTCACATTTATGTGGAGGAGACTGTCCTTGGGACTCCAGGCGTCTTGTGTGGATAGGCCCCCAGAGAGATAGGCGCCCCACCCCAGGTTGGAGGCGTCCATTATCAGGGTCACTGCAGGTTTGGACTCCCTGAATGGGATTCCCCCCATTGCAAAGTTGGGGTGCCGCCAGATTTGGAGGGACTCCAGGGTATGCTGGGGTACCGAGATTACCTTTTCGAGGCGGTTCCGTTCCAGTCGGAAGCTTGTGGCGAACCAGAGCTGGAATGGTCGCATCCACACGTGGGCTGTTCAGATTACCGATGTGGCTGCTGCCATGTGACCCAGGAGCTGCACGCATCTGCACTCTGTGGTCAGCCTGGGAGCCTGGAGCTCCATGATGATGGTGCAGATGGATTAAAATCTCGACAGGGGCAAGGATGCAATGCCTTGCTGAGCATCCAAGAGTGCCCCAATGAATTCTATGTCCTGAGTGGGGCAACGCTTGGACTTTTCCAGATATATGCGGAAGCCCAGGAACTCGCACAAGTTCATTACGATGTCGACATGGTCTTCTACTTGTCAACTTGACTTGCCCACTATGAGCCAGTCATCCAGGTAGGGGTAGATTCTTACACTCTTCCTGCGTAGAAACGCTGCAACTGGTGCGACGCACTTTGTGAACACCCTGGGGTCTAGCAATAACTCGAAGGGGAGGGCGGTAAACTGGTAATGGTGTCGAGCCACTACAAACCCGAGAAACCGCCTGTGGTGGGGTTGAATGGCTATGTGGAAGTAAGTGTCCTTTAGGTTGAGGGCCACGAACCACAGTCCTGGGGACAAGGAGGGAATGATTTGTGGTAGGGAGATCATGCAGAATTTTATTTTCTTCATGTTTTTGTTGAGAGCTCTGAGGTCTAGGATGGGCTGGAGATCCCTGTTGGGTTTGGGGACTAGGAAGTAGCGGGAATAGAACCCTTTGCCGCATTCCCTCTTGGGAACCCTTTCGATGGCTCCAAAGGAGAGTAGCTTTTGGCATTTGGCCTCAAGCTTTCCCAGGAGATTGGGGTTTTCTGGGATTATGGGAGGGGACGGTTTCCTGTCCTGGGGGTTGAGAGGAATTGGATGTGGTATCCTCTTGCTACTGTGACCTGGGTCCACTGTGGGGCGAAGTGGCGGAGGTGGGGGGGGGGGAGAACAGGGGCTGTGGAGCGCTGCCCTCGGAGGGACCATCAAAAATGCTGTTTGCGGCCCAACGAGCGGTCCGACCCTTGTCCGTGCCATGCCGACTAGGAGGCACCCAGCTTACCCCCTTTCCCTGCCTGGCCTTTATCCTTCTCCAGGTCCCCGAGGTGCCACTGGGGAAACTGGAGGGATCGTGGAAACTGGGTCTGCAGTTGCAGCTGTTGTTTCAGTTGCTGTAGCTGCTGTTGTAGCTGGTGCAACTTCGAAGAGTGTCTAATGGGTTGCGGAGTGTAGATCCCGAGGGACCTCAGGGTGGCCCTCGAGTCCTTCATACCACGCAGCTTCACGTCTGTGGAAGATGCAAAGATGTCGGGTCCTCCAAAGAGAAGGTCCTGGATAGTTTGTTGTATCTGCGTGGAGAGGCCGGAGTTCTGGAGCCAGGCCAGATGGCGCATCACCACCGCCAATGCCATCGTGCATTCTGCTGTATCCACTGCATCCCAGGTTTCCGCAAGCACGTCCCTGGATGCTCTCTCCTCCTCATATAGCATTGCTTCGAAGTCTCTCAGGCAATCCTCAGGGATGACCGATCGGAGGTTACATAGAGCTTCCCACAAGTTGAAGATGTAGCACGTCATCAAAGCAGAATGGTTTGAGATGCGCAGTTGGAGGGCTGCCGAGGAGTGAACTTTCCTGCCAAGTAGGTCAAGTCTCCTTGCCTCCTTGTTCTTGGGGGTGATCCTAGGTTGGCCTTGTCTCTCCCTTTGGTTGACTCCGTCGACCACAAAGGACTCCGGGGCTGGGTGGTGAAATAGGAAGTGAAACCCTTCCGGGGAGACAGAATATTTCTTGTCCGCTACCTTGAACACTGGCAGAATCGAGGAAGGCGTTTGCCAGCGTTCTTGGACAATGTGGAACATCCCTGCGTGTAAGGGAATTCCAACCTCAGCCAGTGGGGGTCAGTGGCACGTATCAAAAAGGGGGCCATCCTCTACCTGTATGACCCCCAGCTTCTGCTTCAGCTTCAGGTTCACTGCCATGCAGCAGAGAAGGTCCTGTTTGAAGCGAGGGTCCCCTTCGCAGTCGGTGAACATGTAGATTAGCCTCTCATCAGGTGATGAAGATGACGGAGCCCTTGATCTGCTTTGTTGTGTGGAATCAGGGTCTGGCTCGTTGTCGGAGAAATCCGAGGACTCCGGTGCAGGTGAACGTGCGTATCAGGAGGAGGTGTCATCTGCCATCGCATTCAGCCAGTCAAGGGTCCATTCATCGTGTGGGGACCTTGACAGTGGCATAGGTGTTATGAGGGGCCCAGGTGCTTCCCTCGATGTGTGTTCATGCTACGCGCTCTGTGACACGGAGCTCTTGCGGGCACGTTTCCTCGGGCGCTCCTCTTGGGTAGGGAGAAAGGGATCCTCCGAGGATGACCTGGACGATCTTCCCCCCAACAGGTGGCATTCCAGTACTGAGAATTCCTCAGGAAAGCAGTGGGGAGCCATAGAACTTGGGCCTGATAGTGGGTTAGATGGGTGCCGGGTTGGACAGAGACGAGGAGGAACGAGACAGTACCGGCATTGGTGCAGGTGTTAACGGTGCCAAGTCCGGAGGTACCGGAAGTGGTGTTATCAGTGACAGTGCCGGGTCCAGCAGTACCGGGCTTGGTAGCAGCACCGGGCTTGCTGATGGTGCCGGGCTTCCGGGCGGTGCCAGGCTTATAGGCAGTGCTGGGCTTGTGGGTGGTACCACGTCCAGCGGTGCCGAGGAAGGCGGTGCCGATGCAGCCGGCTGCCTCGTGTTTTGCACCGAAGCTGGATTTGACCACCATTGGCGATCTGATGCCTGAGCCATAGCCCTGCTCGGGGCAGCTGAGAGGCTACAGGGGGACCGGCGGGATCAGTGTCTAGAAGTTACCATGGAGAGCCGAAATCTTGGGCCTGGTACCAGGGATCGGCGAGAGGCTTGAGCCCGAGCCGATTGAGGGTCTGGTGGAGCGCTGACGGCTCGGCCGCTTGTAGATGGAGCAGCTCCGGTCCCTGAAATGATGTGGAGACGGCGCTCCCTTTCCTGCCGAGTCTTCCGCTTGCAGTCCGCGTGATGTGGGACTCACCCAGGCAAACAAGGCATTTCTCGTCTGGATCGTCTGTTGGGAAAGCCTTGCAGCATCCTAAGCACTGCTTGAATCCTGGCATTTTGAACTTCATGCAGAAGACAGGCCCTTGCGTTTCGCTAGATAACCCTGATCCGAACCGACACTGATGGCGGAAAAAGGAACTGGGAGGGTCAGGGTCACGGTCACCTTTATAGCCATGGCTGCGGTGTGGAGGGGGCGTTGACTGTGTGCCCTGATCTGACAGGCTAACGCTAAAGACTTTCCAAGCTACCATGCACTGCAACACGTAGACACCTGTAACTGAATGATGTGAGCAGCGCTCGAAGGAGAACAGGTATTCAGCAAAGCCTGCCAGTCAAAGCTACTGAAGAGGAGAAGAGGGGTTAGCTGGACTAAATCCAAGCAAAGGCATTGGAGAGAGGAAAAGGTTTTAAAAGCAGAGAAAGAGTTAAAGCAGGCTGACAGGCTGGGTCTGTGTTACCCCGTCTGGCAGAAACAGTTCCTGCTGTGGAGTCCTTTTAAAAAAAAATAAATTAAAAAAAAAACCACCTAGGTTGATCTAAAGAAGGGTCTGCCAGCTTAAAAACAATTAGAGGACAGAGAGAAAACCCTCTTACCTAGTGGCAATAGTAATAAAAAAGGCAAGTCTGATGATATAAAAAGTTTGCTAGTTTAAATCCAATCAAAAAAAACCCAAAAAACCAAAGAGTCGTGTGGCACTTTAAGACTAACAGATTTATTTTTCGCATGAGCTTTTGTGGGAGAAAAATCCCACTTTGTCAGATGCTTCAAAGATGGGTGAATTTACAGAATAGAATGAAAATAAATGCAAGGGGGTGTAAAACATAGGATCAGGTCATACAGTAACAGCAAATCAGAGCAGTTGTTAGGTTCAAACCATGGGAAGCCTGAAGTCAAATCACCTTTTGTAATGGGAAAAGAACCCATAGTCTCGATTCAGTCCTGGTTTCACAGAATTTAGCTTGCATATTAATTTGAGTTCAGCTGCTTCTCTTTGAATTCTTGATGTGAAATATTAAACAAGATGTCTTGCAGACAGTAAAAGAGTTAAATATGGCGACTGTTTCAGTGTAAGGTCAAAATGCATCTTGTGGCGTCGGGGTTTAGGGCACCACAGGCATGCTTTTGGGCAAAACAGGACGTCTCCTGGACAGCAAAAGAATTAAATAGGGGCTTTGTTTCAATGTAAGCTCAAAATGATTTTTTTAAATTTGTTCTATGATAGCCAGGGGTATCTTTCTTGGATAAGAAAGCAAAATAAGTTACAAGCAACCAGTTGAATACCCAGCCTTCTTACGCCAGGAGTCATTTGTTCATTAACATTGAAAAAGCTACATGCCTCTCTCTTTTTTGGATGTGTGATTCAGCGTGTGGTAGGCTAATTGTCAGTTAGAGAAATGGTTGGTTAGTCACCAGTAACCGTCCTTCTTTGAGATGGGCTGCTCACATACATTCAGTAACAGGTGTCTACATGCTGCAGCACACGGTAGCATGGATAGTCTTCAGCCTTAGCCTGTCAGGTCAGGGCAAGCGGCCAACACCCCACCTACGCTGCAAGCACGGCTATATAGGTGACCATGACCCTGACCCTCCCAGTCCCATATACCTTTGCCAACTCCGTTAACATGGACGGTGGGAGGGATCTGAATGTATGTTAGCAGCCCATCTAGAAGAATGATGGTTATGGTGAGTAAGCAACCGTTCTCCTTCGAGCACTGCTCACATCATTCAGTTACAGGTGACTGCTAGCAATACCCAAGGATGGTGGGAGGACTTACAGTCTACCCACACTGAGTACAGCTCTGCCCACAGCGGCATCCTCTCTAGCCTGTTGGGCAATGGCATAGTGCGTCATGAAGGTATGTACTGACAACCACGTAGCAGCCCTGCAGATCTCTTGGATCGGGACCTTAGCGAGGAGGGCCGTGGAAGATGCCTGAGCTCTGGTAGAGTGGGGTCTCACAGTCTCTGGGAGAGGTGTGTTTGACCTTCCATGGCAGTCTTTAATGCAGTTCACAATCCACTTGGAGATGCATTGGCAGGATACTGGAGAGCCTCTCATGCATTCAGTGACTGCCACAAACAAATGGTGATGCAACTGAGCAAGTTACGGATGCACTTGGGGAGCTGATGGGCAGTGGCTCAGGGGCCCGGTCCGGGCCCAGGAACTTGCTCAGCTGCATCCATAAGTTGCTCAGCTGCTTCACCGGCTTAGAGGGAACATTGATTAAGAGCACTCTCCTCACATCCAGGGTGTGCCACCCTCTCTGGTTTTCTGTCACCTAAGGTTCTGGATAGAAGACCAGCAGACAGATTTCTTGATTCATGTGGAAGGGAGTGGCAACCCTGGGCAAGAACGAGGGGTGGTGATGCAGGACCACCTTGTCTGGGAAGAAAACCATATATGGAGGTTCAGAGGACAGGGCTTGTAACTCTGAGACCCTTCTGGCCGAGGTAATTGCTACCAGGAAAGCCACCTTCCAGGACAGTACGAGCAGGGTGGCTGAGTCCAAGGGCTCATACGGCGGTTCTGTCAGAGCCCGTAGCACAATGTTCAAATCCCACTGTGGAGTGGGTTTATGGTTCTGGGGGAAAAGTTTTTCCATTCCTTTCAGGAATCTATGACAGATGGGGTGTAAAAAGAGTAGATCCCCATCTACTCTTTAGTGAAAGACCGAAACTGCTGCCAAGTGGACTTTTAATGAGGAGAGGGATAGGCATTTCTCTCTTAGATCAAGAAGGTAGTCCAAAGTTGCCTGAATTGGTGCGGAGGTAGGGTCTATGCCTTTGTCATGGCACCAAGTGGAAAAGTGGTTCCATTTTGCCATGTAGGTGGATCTGGTGGAGGGTTTCCTGCTACCAACCAGGACCTTTTAACCCTATCCGAGCAGCACCTCTCTTGCTCGCTGAGCCAGAGAGCATCCAGGCTGTCAGGTGCAGGAGGCCCAGGTTAGGGTACTGAAGGTAGCCCGAGTCATGTGTCAGAAGGTCCGCCCACCATGGGAGGTGGCGCAGGGTCCTCACAGACATGTCCTGTAGGAGGGGAAAGCAGTGTTGTCTGGCATAGTCCGGGGCTATAAGAATGATGTGTGCCTCGTCCGCGAGGACCTTCAGCAGCACCCGATGGATCAAGGGGATTGGAGAGAAGGCATACAGTAGGGCTCCTGACCAACTGAGGTGGAAGGCATTGCTGAGAGAACCCTCCTCCCAACCCAAACGGAGCAGAACCGGGGACATTTGCGGTTCTGGCTCGTGGTGAAGAGGTCGATCTGAGGGGTTCCCCATCTGTTTGTCAGCAGGGAGAAAACCTCATTGTGGAGGGAAAACTTGTGATCTGCCAGGGGTTTCCTGCTGAGTGAGTCTGCTATGCCGTTGTCTACCCTGCGTAAGTGGGAGGCAGTCGGCGTGAAGTGATGGCCTATTGCTAATTGCAAAAGTTTGGTCGCTTCCTCTCATAGAACTGAGGAGTGGACTCCCCCTTGACAGTTCGTGTGGAACATGGCCGCTGTATTCTCTGAGAGGATTTGGACCACTCTGCCTAGGATCTGGTCCAGGAAAGTCATGCAGGCCAGCCTGATAGACCAGAGCTCCTTCAGGTTTATGTGAAGGAGACTGTCCTCGGGATTCCAAATGCCTTGTGTGGAGAGGCCCCAGGCAGTTGGGCTACACAGTCTGAGTCGGACACATCTGTTATCAGGGTACCTGAGGGCTTGGACTCCCTTAACGGAATTCCCTCCATCACGAAGTCGGAGTCCTTCCAGATACAGAGGGACTCCAGGGCATATTGAGGGACTGCGAGTGCCTTGCCCAGGCGGTCCCTTCCTGGTCAGAAGCTTATGGCGAACCAGAGCTGGAACGGTCTTATCCGCAGGCGGGCTGTTCGGATCACTGATGCGGCCGCTGCCATGTGTCCGAAGAGCCGCGTGCACCAGCGTGATGTGGTCAGCCCAGGCGCCTGGAGCTCCGTGATGATGGTGCAGATGGACCGAAATCTTGACAGGGGCAAGGACACAATGCCCTGTTGGGCGTTTAAACATGCCCCGATGAATTCTATGTCCTGAGTGGGGCAAAGCTTGGACTTCTCTAGGTTTATGCGGAAGCCCAGGAACTCGCACAGGTTCATTACCAGGTCGACATGGTTTTGTATCTGTCAGCTTGACTTGCCCACTATGATCCAATCGTCTAGGTAGGGGTAGATTCTTATACCCCTCATGCGTAGGAAAGCTGCAACCAGTGCAACGCACTTTGTGAACACCCTGGGAGCTAGCGATAACCCGAAGGGGAGGGTGGTGAACTGGTAGTGGTGTCGTGCCACCACGAACCTGAGAAAACGTCTGTGATGGGGTCGAATGCCTATGTGGAAGTAAGCGTCCTTTAGGTCAAGGGCTGCAAACCAAACTCCTGGGGACAGGGAGGGGATAATCTGGGGTAGGGAGACCATGCGGAATTTTATTTTCTTTATGTGTTTGTTGAATGCTCTGAGGTCTAAAATGGGTCGTAGGTCCACATTGGGCCTGGGGACTAGGAGGTAGCGGGAATAGAACCCTTTGCTACGCTCTCTTTTGGGAACCTTTTGTATGGCTCTGAGGGAGAGTAGCTTCTGGAATTCAACCTCAAGCTTGCTCAGCAAATCTTGGTTTTCTGGTATTGTTGGAGGGGGCGGTTTCCTGTCCAGAGGAATTGAAAGGAACTGGATGCAGTATCCTCTTGCCACTGTGTCCAGGACCCACTGGTCTGACATGACACGGGTCCATCATGGGGCGAAGTGGCGGAGGCAGTGGGGGGAGAACAGGGGTTCTGGAGCGCTGCCCTCAGAGGGACCGTCAAAAACGCTGTTTGTGGCCTGAAGAGTGGTCCTATCCCTGTCTGCGCCGTCCAGACTGTGAGGAAAAGCCTTGCAGCATCCTAAGCATGGCTTGAAACCTGGCATTTCATTTGTTATTCCTTGTTTCTTGCTGGTACTAGGGTCCTCAGGAGCAGAAAAATGCTAAAATACCACATACCTCCAAAAAAACAGATTCTTTCTTAAAGTGGTCACGACCTGTTACATTGTTCAAAAGGGATTTTCCACATTACACTTTCATAGCACCTATCAGTTTTCTCAGCTAAGGCTCTCTTTTCAGAGCTTTAAGCATCAAGGGGAGTAAGATGTAACAAAAGTGTGGGTGAAGCCTTTTTTGTTTTTTGAATGAGTTAAAGTGATGGTATCCAAAAAGAAGCAACTTCTTTTAAAAAAAGTTACAGGGATTGTGCTAGGGCAGGGATGAGCACTGTTCCCTTTAAGCTGCGCGGCCACGCGGCTGCACAGCCCACCACACCCCCCCCTGCGCAGGGAAGGCTGCTGGCCACGCAGGGCCGGCAGCCAGAGGCCCTGCTCACAGCTCCTGTGGGGCAGGGAGTTATTAAAACTCCTGCCCACAGAAGCTCTAACGGACCATGCCCAGAATATCTGAGCATGCTCCATTAGTGCTTCTCTGGCCCAGGAGCTGTGGCAGGGCCATGCAAGGTAAGCAGGGGGCAGGCCGCCAGGATTGGGCCCGCGGGGGGGGGCACCAGGATCGGGCCCGCGGGGGCGGAGCGGGGCTGCAGGAGCGGGCCCGCGCAGGGGGTGGGGGGCCCCGCGCAGTGAGCAACAGGAGTTGCTCAGCTGCCGGTGGGTCTTAGTGGGAACATTGATTCTGGCTGATCTATAAATCAGCCTTAGCCCATAGGGGTCTGTTTGTCTCTATTTCCTACTGCCCAACAGGAGTATGACTGACTTGTGAGTGTCTCTCTCTTCTTGAGGTACAGAGGGATGCAGTCTGCATGGGTCTAACCTAGCAGACTTTGCTTCTCTCTGGCTGCTGATTAAAACTACAAGTCTTTAGAGAGGAAAACATTTCCTCTCTCCAGACCAGTATTTTCCGTAGGCCTTGAAATGGGGGGGGGCAGGGGAGGTTTGAGGGCTGCAGGGGTAGATTGTGGGGGAGTGTAGGGGGTGCTCATTAATTTGGTATAACATTGTTACTAGCTGACAACTGGTGGGGGGGTGCAGGGTGTAGGGATAGGTTTGGGGTGGGGGAGTGTAAGGGTGCTCACTAATTTGGTATAACACTATTAGAATCATAGAATCATAGCGTTGGAAGGGACCTCATAGGCCATCTAGTCCAAGCCCCTGCCAGAGGCAGGACCACTCCCACTAAACCATCCCAGGCATAGTTTTGTCCAGGCGGGCCTTAAACACCTCCAAAGATGGAGATTTCACCACTTCCCTCAGCAGCTCATTCCAAGGCTTCACCACTCTCCTAGTAAAAAAGTTTTTTCTAATATCCAGCCTCGACCTCCCTAACTGCAACTTGAGACCACTGCTCCTCGTTCTGTCCTCTGTTATTACTGAGAACAGTCGAGCTCCATCTTCCTTAGAGCATCCCTTCAAGTAGCTGAAGGTTGCTATCAAATCCCCCCTCAATCTTCTCTTCTGCAGACTAATTAAGCCTAATGCTTTCAATCTTTCCTCATAGGGCTTGTGCTCCAGCCCTTTAATCATTTTGGTTGCCCTCCTCTGAACTCTCTCTAGCATGTTCCTGTCCTTTTTGTAGTGGGGATCCCAAAACTGAACACAATATTCTAGATGTGGCCTTACTGGTGCAGAATAGAGGGGAATGATCACATTACATTACTAGCTGACAACCGGGAATGGGGGTGAGGGCGGGGGGATTAGGGAAATTCCTGCTCCAGACTGCCTGGATTTAAACTAGCAGACCCTTCTTTATATCAAACTCATCTTTCTTGAATTATTATTTCCACTGTATAAGAGTTTTTCTCTATCTTGTAATTGTTTTTAACCTGGCAGGCACTTCTTTGTATCAACCTAGGTCTTGTTTCAAAAAAAGTACTCTACAGCAGGATCTGTTCTCTTTCGAGTGCTGCTCACATCATTCAGTTACAGGTGTCTACGTGCCGCAGCGCACGGTAGCTCGGAAAGTCTTTAGCGTTAGCCTGTCAGGTCAGGGCAGACGGCCAACACCCCCTCCATGCCGCGGCCGCGGGTATATAGGTGACCTGATCCTGACTCTCCCAGTTCCTTTTTCCACCATCAGCGTCGGTTCGGATTAGCGTTATCTTGTGAAACGCAGGGGCCTTTCTTTTCACGCAAAACCCGAAATGCCAGAATTCAAGCCGTGCTTAGGATGCTGCAAGCCTTTCCCACTGGACAATCCGCACAAGAAATGCCTCGCTTGTTTGGGTGAGTCTCACCTCACAACGGACTGCCCCATTTGCCGATCCTTCAAGTGGAGGACTTGGCTGGAAAGAAAGCATCACCTCGCCTAATTTTGGGGACCGGAACCACTCCACTCAAAAGCGGCCGAGCCACCAGCACTCTGCCGGATACTCAACCAGCCCAGGCTCAAGATTCCCCCTGATCTCTGGTACTGGGCCCAAAATCTCGGCACTCCATGGTACCGTCTAGGCACTGACCTTGCCAGGCTTCCGGTAGCCTTACGACCACCTCGGGTAGGGCCCCGGCTCAGGCACCAGCTTGCCAAGGGCATTTAAATATGGCTTAGGTGCAGAATAAGAGGCAACCGGCCACAACGGTACCACCTTCCTCAGCACAGCTAGACACGGCACTGCCCACAAGCACGGCACCACCCACAAATCTGGCACCATCATCATGCCCGTCACCGCTGTCAAGCCTGGTACCACTGGAGCTGGCACCGCCGCCAATAACGCTGCTTCTGGTGCCGTCGCTTCCGGTACTGTTGGATTCGGCGACAGCAACACCTGCACTGATGTCGGCACCATCCCGGGCCTCTTCACCCCTTTCCAATTCGGCACCGTCAAACACGGTACCGGGCCCAAGTTCTACGGCTCTGCTTCATTGCTCCTCTGAGGAACTCTCGGTACCGGATTGCCAACTGTTGAGGGGGAGGTCATCCAGGTTGTCATCGGAAGATCTTTTTGTTCCTCCCCAGGAGAAGCACCTGAGAAAGTGAGCCCAGAAAAGCTCCATCTCGCCAGGCTCAACAGGAAGGCACCCATCAGGGGAGGCACGTGCTCCCCTCATGACGCCTATCCCACCGTCGAGATCCCCGCACAACGAATGGACCATCGACCGGCTGAACACTACGGCACATGATACCTCCTTCCTCTATGCTCGCTCGCTAGCACTGGAGTCTTTGGATTTCTCCGACAATAAGCCAGACCCTGATTCTACCCAACGAAGCAAATCAAGGGCCCCATCATCTTTGTTGCCCAACAAATGCTTAATCAACATGTCCGCTGACCACAAAGGGGATCCTTGCTTTGAGCAGGACCTTCTCCTACACATGGCGGTGAACCTGAAGCTCAAGCTAAGGGTGATCCAGGTGGAGGATAACTCTCTCTTCGATGCGTGCTGTAGAGCCCCACTGGCTAAGGCTGGAATCCCCTTGCACACCGGGGCGTTCCGCATCATCCCGGAACTCTAGCAAATGCCTTCCTTGATCCTGCCAGTGTCCAAAGTAGTGGACAAGAAATATTCCATCTCCCCAGGAGGATTTCCCTTCCTGTTTCATCACCCGGTCCCAGGATCCCTGGTGGTCAACTCAGTCAACCAAAGGGAGAGACAAGGTCAACCTAGCACACCACGCCCAAGAACAGAGAGGCGAGAAGGCTTGACCTGTTGGGCAGGAAAGTTTACTCCTCTGTCGCCCTCCAGCCGCGCATCTCAAACCATTCAGCCTTGATGACGCGCTACATTTTCAACCTGTGGGAAGCTCTGCGAAATCTGCGGTCGGCCATCTCTGAGGATTGCCTGAGAGACTTCAAGGCAACGCTGGATGAAGGAAAGAGAGCGTCCAGGGATGCACTCGCAGCAACTTGGGATGCAGTGGACACAGCAGCACATATAATGGCATCGGAGGTGGTGATGCGCCACTTGGCCTGGCTCCAGAACTCCAGTCTCTCCATGCAAATGCAACAGATTATCCAGGACCTTCCCTTTGAAGGTCCCGACCTCTTTGCACCTTCCACAGATGCGAAGCTGCATCGTATGAAGGACTTGAGGGATACTTTGAGGTCCCTTGGGATCTACACCCCTCAACCTGTTAAGCGTTCCTCGAGGTCACACCAGCTACAACAGCAGTTACAGCAACTGAAACAACAGCTGCAACTGCAGACCCAGTTTCCGAGATCTCTCCAGTTTCCCCAGCATCACCTCGGGGACATAGACAAGGATAAAGGTCGATCTCGTAAAGGGGGTAAGCTGGGCAACTCCCAGTCAGGATGGCGCGGACAGGGGTCAGACCGTTCGTCGGGCTGCAAACAACATTTTTGATGGTGTTCCCAAGGGCAGTGTTCCACAACCCCTGTTCTCCCCCCACCGCCGCCGCCACTTCGCCCCACGATGGACCCGAGTCACATCGGACCAGTGGGTCCTCGACACAGTGGCCATAAGATACCGCATTCAGTTCCTCTCACCTCCCCGGGACAGGAAACCATCACCTCCCATAATCCCAGAGAACCCTGATCTCCTGGGAAAGCTCGAGGCTAAATGCCAAAAGTTACCCTCCCTGAGAGCCATCGAAAGGGTTACCAAGGGGGAATGCAGCAAAGGGTTCTATTCCCGCTACTTCCTGGTCCTCAAACCCAACAGGGACCTACGGCCCATTCTAGATCTCAGAGCTCTCAACAAAAACATAAAGAAAATAAAATTCTGCATGATCTCCCTACCGCAGATCATTCCCTCCCTGTCCCCAGGACTGTGGTTCGCAGCCCTCAACCTAAAGGATGCTTACTTCCACATAGCCATTCAGCCCCACCACAGGCAGTTCCTCAGGTTTGTAGTGGCAGGATGCCATTACCAGTTTACTGCCCTCCCCTTCAGGTTATTGGTAGCCCCCAGGGTGTTCACAAAGTGTGTCGCACCAGTCGCAGCATTCTTATGCAGGAGGCGGTGTAAGAATCTACCCCTGCCTAGACGAGTGGCTCATAGTGGGCAAGTCAAGTCGGGAAGTACAACACCATGTAGACGAGGTAATGAACCTGTGCGAGTTCCTGGGCTTCCGCATAAATCTGGAAAAGTCCAAGCTTTGCCTCACTCAGGACACAGAGTTCATTGGGCCATGCTTAAGCGCCTGGCAAGGCACCGCATCCTTGCCCCTGTCAAGATTTCGGTCCATCTGCACCATCATCACGGACTTCCAGGCTCCCGGGATGACCACAGCACGCAGATGCATGCAGCTCCTGGGTCACATGGCAGCAGACACACTGGTAATTCGAGGAGCCTGCCTACAGATGTGATTGTTCCAGCTCTGGTTCACCATAAGCTTCCGACCAGAAAGGGACTGCCTAGACAAGGTAATCTCAGTACCCCAGCATACCCTGGAGTCCTTCCAAATTTGGGGAGACCCCAACTTCACAAGGGGGGGAATTCTCTTCAGGGAGTCCAAGCCTGCAGTGACCTTGATAACAGATGCCTCCAACTCGGGGTGGGTTGCCCACCTGTCTGGGGGCCTCTCCATTCAAGGTGTCTGGACCCCCAAGGACAATCTTCTCCACATGAACGTGAAGGAGTGCAGGGCCATCAGACTGGCCTGCATGACCTTCCTAGACCAGATCCAGGGCAGAGTGGTCCAAATCCTCTCAGCCAACACAGCAGCCGTGATCTACACGAACCGCCAAGGGGGAGTCTGCTCCTCTGCACTATGCGAGGAAGTGACCAAGCTTTGGCAAGTAGTGATAGGCCATCACTTCATGCCAACTGCCGCCCATCTTTCCGGGGTGGACAACGGCATAGCGGATTCATTCAGCAGAAAGCCACTGGCGAATCATGAGTGGTCCCTCCACAATGAGGTCTTCTTCCTGCTGCAAACAGATGGGGAACCCCTCAGATCAACCTCTTTGCCATGGTGCAGAACCACAAATTCCCTCAGTTCTGCTCCCTTGGAGGTCGGGAGAAAGGGTCTCTCAGTGATGCCTTCCTCCTCAGCTGGTTGGGAGCCCTATTGTATGACTTTCCGCCAATTCCCCTGATTCACAGGGTGCTTCTGAAGGCCCTCGTGGACAAGGAGCTCATCCTGATAGCCCCAGAATGGCCCAGGCAACACTCGTTCCCTCTCCGTCAAGACATGTTAGTGAGGACCCCGCTCCGCCTCCCACAGTGGGCGGACCATCTGACACAGGACTTGGGACGCCTTCGGCACTCCAACCCTGGCCTCCTGCATCTCACAACCTGGATGCTGTTGGCTCAGCGAGCAAGAGAGACACGGTTCGGATAGGGTTAAAAGGTCCTGGTTGGTAGCAGAAAACTCTCCATCAGATCCACCTACAGGGCAAAATGGAATCACTTCTCCACTTGGTGCCATGATAAAACATAGACCCTCACTCGGCACCAATTCAGGAAACTTTAGATTACCTTCTTGATCTAAGAGAGAAAGGCCAATCCGTCCTCACTGAAAGTGTATTTGGCAGCAATCTTGGCCTTTCACCAAACAATAGATGGGGTCCCATGCTTTTCACACCCCATAGAATCATAGAATCATAGGGTTGGAAGGGACCTCATAGGGCATCTAGTCCAAGCCCCTGCCAGAGGCAGGACCACTCCCACTAAACCATCCCAGGCATGGTTTTGTCCAGCCAGGCCTTAAACACCTCCAAAGATGGAGATTTCACCACCTCCCTCAGCAGCTCATTCCAACGCTTCACCACTCTCCTAGTAAAAAAGTTTTTTCTAATATCCAGCCTCGACCTCCCTAACCGCAATTTGAGACCGTTGCTCCTCATTCTGTCCTCTGTTATTACCAAGAACAGTTGAGCTCCATCTTCCTTAGAGCATCCCTTCAAGTAGTTGAAGGTTGCTATCAAATCCCCCATCAATCTTCTCTTCTGCAGACTAAATAAGCCTAATGCTTTCAGTCTTTCCTCATAGGGCTTGTGCTCCAGCCCTTTAATCATTTTGGTTGCCCTCCTCTGAACTCTCTCTAGCATGTCCCTGTCCTTTTTGTAGTGGGGAGCCCAAAACTGAACACAGTATTCTAGATGTGGCCTCACCAGTGCAGAATAGAGGGGAATGATCACATCCCTTGATCTGCTGGTAATACTTCTTTTGATGCAGCCCAGTATGCCATTGGCCTTTTTGGCAGCAAGAGTGCACTGCTGACTCATGTCTAGCTTCCCATCCACCATGAGCCCCAGGTTCTTTTCTACACTGCTGCTACTTAGCTGAATGTTCCCCAGCCTGTAGCAGTGCATGGGGTTTTTTGTCCCATGTGCAGGATTTTACACTTGTCCTTATTGAACCTCATAAGATTTCTATTGGCTCACTGTTCCAATTTATCTAGGTCTCCCTGAATCCTGTCCTTCCTGTAAGCTTCCTTTTTATGTTTAAGCTCAGAGCAGAGTTCTCTGCTAAGCCATTCTGGCTGCCTCACATGTTTGTTCTTTCTCCTAATTGGAATGGCAACTTCCTGTGCCCTTAGCAGGGTTTCTTTTAAATATAACCAACTCTCTTGGACTCCTTTCCCCTTCAGATTAGCTTCCCAAGGGATCCTGCCCATCAGTTCCCTGAGGGAGCCAAAACCTGCTTTTTTGAAGTCCAGGGTTTGTGTTTTGCTTCTTTCCTTTCTTTAATCAGCATCCTGAACTCAACCATGTCATGGTCACTACTGCCTAGCTTGCCATTTACCTCTACGTCCCTGATCAATTCTTCCCTGTTTGTGAGCAGCAGCTCGAGTGGTGCAAAGCCCCTAGTTGGTTCCTCTAGCATTTGTACTAGAAAGTTGTCCCCAACACACTCTAAAAACTCCCTGGATTGCCCATGCACTGCTGTATTGGCCTCCCAGCAGATGTCAGGGTAATTGAAGTCCCCCATGAGCACCAGGGCTTGTGATCTAGAAGCTTCCGCTAGTTGTCCATAGAACACCTCATCCACCTCCTGCTTCTGGTCTGGTGGTCTATAGCAGACACCCACCACAACATCCCCCTTGTTGCTTTCCCCTCTCAATGTAACCCACAGACTTTCTATCGGCATGCTTCCACTTTGATAATGGAGCTCTGAGCAGTCATAGAGCTCTGTTACATATAGTACTACTCCTCCCCCTCTTCTTCCCTGCCTGTCTTTCCTGAACAGTTTATACCCATCCATGGCAGAGCTCCAGTCATGCAGACTATCCCACCGCATCTCCGTTATTCCTATGATATCATAGTTCCTTCTCCGCGCTAGTATTACCAATTCTTCTTGCTTATTTCCCAGGCTCCTCACATTAGTGTATAGGCACCTAAGATACCCGGCCGATTGCCCTACTTTGTCATTTTGATTTCCAATTCTATTACATAAACCTCCTTGCATTTTTTCTTGGAGTTCTCCTCCTCAACTCTCCTCACATATTGGGGCTTCAGTAGAGCACTTAAGACATTATTTGATTCCGCCTCCCCATGTTCCAACCACCTTCCCTTTTATTCCTGGTGCTATAGTTCCAGCACCCCCCAAGTTCCATCCCTTCCCCCAGATCTCCCACATTGTTACTTACCTGTGGGCTTTGGTCTCCTTTCCCCGTTGAACCTAGTTTAAAGCCCTCCTCACTAGGTCAGCCAGTCTGTGCCCAAACATGCTCTTCCCCTTCCTGGAAAGGTGAAGGCCATCTCTGCTTATCAATCCTCTGTCCTGAAACAGTACTCTATGGTCAAGGAAGCCAAATCCCTCCTGACCACACCATCTTCGCAGCCAGGCATTCACCTCTAGGATGCATCTGTCTCTCCTCAGGCCTCTAGCCTAGACTGGAAGGATCAAGGAGAACACCACCTGTGCTCCAAACTCCTTAACCCTCGCTCCCAGAGCCCTGAAGTCACCTTTGACCTGCTGAGGATCACCTCTCGCAGTATCATTGGTACCCACATGGATAAGAAGATACGCTACGCTACGCTATCTCTTCAGTCATGTCCGACTCTCGGTCACTCTATAGATCAATGCTCTCTATGCCGTCCTATCTCGTACAATTTCCTTTAATTCCGCCATAGTAATTCCAGTATCATTTTTAATGGTGTCAAGCCAGCGAGTCCTTGGGCGGCCCTTCCTTCTTTCTCCGCTGACCATTCCTAGCATAACTGACTTTTCAAGTGAGTTAGCTCGCATAACATGACCAAAGCATGACAGTCTTTGTTTGGTGATCTTGACTTCCAGCGATATTTCTGGTTTAACTCGGTCTAAAACTTCCTTGTTGGTAATTCTCGCTGTCCATGGAATGCGTAACAAACGTCTCCAACACCACAGTTCAAATACATCCATCTTTCTCCTATCTACCTTCTTCAAAGTCCAGGTTTCACAGCCATACGTAGCTATTGGAAATATGATCGCATTAACTAATCTACATTTGATTGGTAGATTAATATCTTTGCTCTTCCAGATGCTGCTCATACTAGTCATTGCAGTTCTTCCAAGCACTATAAGCCTTCTGATCTCAGGACTGCAGTCACCGTGTTGATCAATTTTAGAGCCAAGGAAGTTAAAATCCTTTACTATTTCGATTTCTTCATTGTTAATCTTTACTCTAACTTACACATTCTCTACAGTTGTCATTATCTTTGTTTTCTTAATATTAAGGTGCAATCCGAATTCTTCACTTTTATCTTTGACTTTTAGGATTAGCCACTCTAGATCTTTCTTACTTTCTGCAAGCAATGTTGTATCATCAGCATATCGAAGGTTATTGATGTTCCTACCACCAATTTTCACCCCAATGGTAGATTCTTCCAAATTTGCCTCTCTCATAACCACTTCTGCATACATATTGAAGAGTAAAGATGATAGAATACAGCCCTGACAAGTGCCCTTTCCAAATTTAAACCATTTTGTGTCTCCATATGCCGTTTTTACAGTGGCTTCTTGATCAAAATACAACAATCGTATAAGCCAGATAAGGTGTGGTGATACTCCCATTTCTTTGAGGCAGTCCCAAAGGTTGTCATGATGAACGCAAGCGAAAGCTTTTATATAGTCATTGAAGCACATATAGAGACCTTTTTGATATTCTCTTGCCTTTTCCATCATCCATCGTAGATTGGCAATATGATGACGTGTTCCTCTTCCTTTTCGGAATCCAGTTTGTACATCTGGCATCGCTCTATCGATGGTTGAATTCATAACGTTGTTGAATAATCTTCAAGAGAATTTTACTCGCATGTAGTATCAAGGCAATGGTGCGGTAATTTGAGCAGTCTTTCGTGTTACCTTTCTTTGGTATTGGGATAAATACTGACCTTTTCCACTCCTTTGGCCACTGACCAGTCTTCCATACACTTTGACATAACACTGTCAATACTTTTATTGGTATTGGTCTCAGTAGCTCTGCTGATACTCTGTCAGTTCCAGGGGCTTTGCAGTTAGACAACTGATTGAGTGCCCATACTACTTCCTTCTCCAGGATATCTGGTTCCAGCTCTAACAGATCTTCTTCTTCTATGTCTTGACTTTGATTTTCACTTGTATAAAGTTGTTGTGTATATTCCCGCCACCTTTCTCTGATTGCTTGTTGGTCATATAATTCCTGCCCATCATGTCCACTAACCATCGCCTTTTGTGCCATAAAAGGGGTTCTGGCCTTCTTCACATAAGCAAAACACTCTCTTGTATGACCTTTCTGGGCTGCTTCCTTCATTTTTTTGCATTGTTCAGTCCAATATTCTTCTTTATCTATCCTCACTTCTCTCTGGAACTTTGCATGTCATTTTCGCATTTCCTCCCTATCACCAGCAGCTTTTGCCTTTCTTCTCTTTTCTGCGATTTCTATTGCAGCTTCTGATATCCACTTAGCCGCCTTCATTGGTTTTTTATATGCAATATGTTGCTGGGCTGCTTCAATGATGGTTGCTTTTATTTCCTCCCATAATTCATCTGATTGTCTTTCTATGATGTTAAACAATTCAAGTCTGTTCCTAACTTCAACTGCATATGCAGGAGTGATCTTCTCGACATCAAATTTCTGAATTGCGGGTGGTCATTTAACACTGCAAAACCTTAGCTTCACCTTTGCAACTAGCAGTTCGTGGTCTGATCCACAATCCGCACCAGGGAACGTTTTCACAGCAAGGATGGAACTTTTCCACTTCTGTTGGCATAAAATATAATCTATTTGATTTCGATGTTCTCCATTTGGTGAAATCCAAGTGTATAACCATCACTTGGGCTGCTCAAACCATGTATTCATTATGCTTAACTGCTGTTCTTGACATAGCTGAATCAAACAATCTCCTGCGTCATTTCGTTCACCATGACCAAACTTGCCTACAATCTCAACTTCTTTCATTTCTCACACTTTCGCATTGA
Source organism: Podocnemis expansa (assembly GCA_007922195.1). NCBI lineage: Eukaryota > Metazoa > Chordata > Testudines > Podocnemididae > Podocnemis > Podocnemis expansa. Next base: position 1,091,146 of record ML682022.1, on the reverse strand, counting down.
AATCTCCCATGATAAGGATGACATTCTTCTTTGGAGTTTGTTTCAGGGCTTCTTGAATCTCAGTATAGAATTTTTCAATTTCCTCTTCTGGTGAATCCGCAATGGGAGCATAAATTTGCAGAAGGGTAATATTGCAAGGTTTCCCATTAATTCACATCACCATTATCCTATCACTAACTGCTCTAAAACTTTCTATAGTTCTGCCAACTTTTTTATGCAATATAAAACCCACTCCTCTCCTTCTGATGGTATCGTTGCCAGAATAGTATATGATATGGTCATCAGAGTTGAAAAAGCCACTTCCAATCCAGTGAACTTCGCTGATACCTAAAATATCGATGTTAAGCCGATTCATTTCCTTTTTAACGATGTCCAACTTTCCTAGATGTAACCCATTAACATTCAATGTTCCCATTTTAAAAACCTTTGTACAGCGCAGAGTTCTCTGTTCACTACGGGCTACATCAACATCAACAGTCGGGAGTTCCATGGGCTTTATCCCGACCGCATCATAAATGCCCCTGCTACTAAGATGATCTCTTTGCTCTTCCCCAGTCGCTCTGTTGATATCTCCCAGCCTCTCCATTGCATAGTTGAGTTGATCCATAAAGTTTTTTGGCAAAAAATACTGGAGTAGGTTGCCAGGTCTTTCTCCAGGCCAGAGCCGTGTTGGTCAGCATAAGAAAACTTATACTGTTCACCCGTCCACCACAATGAGGTATGGTTGGGCTTTGAAGGGGGGATAAGAAGCATGGGGTAGTAATCTGAGGGGCGGATGATTTTTGACAATCCCTCCATTACATCTCGGATACAGGCACCTGGAAGGCAGCATACCTCTCTACAGGCCTTGTCAGGGCGACAGATGGGTGCCTCTGTTCCTCTCAGGAGTGAGTCCCCAATCACCACAACCCTACATTTCCCCTGATCCTTTCCCAGGCATCACCATAAAGCATATCTGCTATAGATTCCTGAAAGGAGTGGAAGAACATTTTCCCCACGTCCGTAACCCCACCCCACAGTGGGACTTGAACATGGTGCTACAGACTCTGACAGAGCCACCATACGAGCCCTTAGACTCAGCCACCCTGCTCAGGGTGTCCTGAAAAGTGGCTTTCCTGGTAGCCGTCACCTCGGCCAGAAGGGTCTCAGAGCTATGAGCCCTATCCTCTGAACCCCCATATACAGTTTTCTTCCCAGACAAGGTGGTCCTGCGTCACCACCCCTCATTCTTGCCCAAGGTTGCCACCCCTTTCCACATGAATCAAGAAATCTGCCTGCCGGTCTTCTATCCAGACCCTCAGGTGACAGAGAACCAGAGACAGTGACACACCCTGGATATGAGGAGAGTGCTCCTTATCTACTTTGAGCACACACGATCCCTCCACAGGACCTACAAACTGTTTGTGGCAGTCACAGAACACACAAGAGGTTCTCTGGTATCCTCCCAATGTATCTCCAAATGGACTGTGAACTGCATTAAAGACTGCTATGGAAGGTCAAACATGCGTCTCCCAGAGACTGTGAGAGCCCACTCTACCAGAGCTCAGGCATCTTCCACATCCTTCCTCACTAAGGTCCCGATCCAAGAGATCTGCAGGGCCACTACGTGGTTGTCGATACATACCTTCACGACGCACTACGTCATTGCCCAACAGGCGAGAGATGATGCCGCTGTGGGCAGAGCTGTACTCAGTGTGGGTAGACTGTAAGTCCTCCCACCATCCTTGGGTACAGCTAGCCGTCACCTGTAACTGAATGATGTGGGCAGCGCTCGAAGGAGAACGGTTGGTTACTCACCATAACCGTCCTTTTTCGAGATGGGCTGGTCACATACATTTAGGTCCCTCCCACCATCCACGCTAACGGAGTTGGCAAAGGTATATGGGACTGGGAGGGTCAGGGTCACGGTCACCTATGTAGCTGCAGCCGCGACGTGGAGGTGGCTTTGGCCATGCGCCCTGACCTGAGAGGCTAATGCTAAAGACTTTCCAAGCTACCGTCTGCTGCAGCACGTACACACCTGTTACTGAATGTATATGAGCAGACCATCTCAAAGAAGGATGGTTACGGTGAGTAACCAACCATTTCTGCCAGCCAGTAAACACAGACCCAGCCTGTCAGTCTGCTTTAACTCTTTCTCTGCCTTTAAAACTTTTTCCTCTCTTCCACACCTCTGCTTGGATTTATCTTGGCAGATGTAGCAAAACTGCCCCTTAATTTTCATTTTTCTCTCTTACCACCTAGTTTTTGGTATTTTTTTTCTAATCTTTGCCTCTTGATAATATAGCAGATATATCAAGCTGCTCCTTCTTTACATGTTTCCACAGAAGAAGTATCAAACTAACCCCATGTCTTAACTAAACTACAAAAAGACTATAAATGTAAATCTTCTGTGTTACCTGAAATCAACAGGGAAATTGATGAAGTGTGGATGCACGATTCTAAGTTATCTGTGCGTTTAACGAGAAATGCTGTGACAGGGAAGAAAACGTCTCTAGCCTTGGGATTGTGGAGCTTGTCTGTTCAGAAAGTCTGTGTAGTGTGTCTGCTAATGGAAAACTGCCTCCAAACACATGTCTGTGGGTAAAGAATGATACTTTGCCTGTTAAAAAAAGCCACCCCTCACTCCCAAAAGTTTGTCTGTAAACAGTTAGGTGTGATGAGACAATGCTGTTTGAATGTTGAGCAGAGCAGTTTATTTGCTGGGGGAGATTCTATTTCCAGTCTTTTGACTGAGGAGCAGGCTCTGTGGGGTGCCAGTTCTCTCTGAGTCAATTCTGAACTTAGCTAAAAACCCAGGAATGGTCTGTCGGTGGTGGTGGTAATGCTGTTGATGGTCAAGGCAGCATTTCTTTACAGAAATCCCTCTCTGGTCAGAGAAAGGGCACACTTTCTGTGGAGAATGATTTGGTGTTTGGAGACCACTCCTAAAGGAGTAAAGACTCCTGATGGGCTTTGCAAGCAGCCCACCTTGGTTGGAGGCTATGGAGGTAAACTGACTGGATTAAATGAGGATGAATCCCTTTCTGCAGCTCCAAGCAGCAGTCTGTATGCTAAGAGGTTTAGTTCTGTTTATAACTGCCAGAGTTGTTGAAATGTGAGTGAATTCACTGACTTGGTTTTAGAAAGATACCTTGGAAAATGTTCCAGGTGGAGTGGAAATTATTGAAATGCTTAAACAGTCCTGGAACCAAATGGCTGTATTTGATCAGGGTGTTGGGGAGACGATGATGCTGTTAAAACTTGCCTGTCTCCAGGATGCTGGCTTTGTGAGCAAACGGTTTATGGCTCAGGATCAGAGGGGAGATTGAGTGGCTGGATCTGCAGAGCAGGAGGGTTGTGCATGCAGGGAGGAAGCTTAAGTCCGTTGGTGGACTCAAGATATGTCTGAGGCCATGTGGTGTGAAAGCTGGGGAACTGAACCCTGTTTGTGAGATGTTAGTTTGGACATTTGGTATATCTTTGAGACAGAGCCCAAACTTGAAACTGGTCATAGTTGGAAATTTGGAAATGACTAAGTAAGCTTGTGTGTTGCTTAATGAAATTTACACAGACCCAGTGCTGTTAGCAAGGGAGACATCCCTAGTCAGATCCAAAAGAAGTTGCCCAGTTTCTGGGGCACCGCAGCTGGCCAAGAAGGACTGGCGGCTAATGAGTTGCTTCTCTCTCTCTGCCTGTCTCTCCCTGGTAGCTCAGACCCCTGCTGCTTACAACTTGCTCTGCCTGTCTGGCTGATTGGATTTAAACTAGCAAACTTTTTATTATATCAGACTTGCCTTTTTCATTACTATTGCCACTGGGTAAGAGGGTCTTCTCTCTGTCCTGTAATTGTTTTTAAGCTGGCAGACCTTTCTTTAGATCAACCTAGGTGGGGGGGGTTTTTTAATTAATTTTTTTTTAAAAGGACTTCGCAGCAGGAACTGTTTCTGCCAGCCGGGTAACACAGACCCAGCCTGTCAGCCTGCTTTAACTCTTTCTCTGCTTTTAAAACTTTTTCCTCTCTCCAATGCCTCTGCTTGGATTTAGTCTAGCTAACCCCTCTTCTCTTCAGTAGCTTTGACTGGCAGGCTTTGCTGAATACCTGTTCTTCTTCGAGAGCTGCTCGGATGCATTCAGTAATAGGTGTCTCCGTGCCGGAGCGCTGGATTGGTCAGAAAACTTTTGTCCCACCGTGTCAGGAGAGGGTAGGTGGCCTCCACCCCTTGGCCAGCTCCCAACCCCTCCTCAGTTTTATTTCTTCTGCCTTGCGCGTTGGATCTGGAACATCCGCTCCTTGCTAACACAAGCAGCCTGTCCTCCTCCTTTGAGCTTTTCACCCGACTGGGAGCACCTCTTTGTGGACATAGTTCCACCACAGGAGACTTCCACTGTCAGACCAGAACATCATCGAGCATGCCAGGGTTTAAACCCTGCTCTGAGTGCTGCAAGGCCTTCCCCTGGGATGATCCCCACGGAAAGTGCCTCCAGTGCCTAGGCAAAGACCATCTGGTCTCAGCCTGTTCCCTATGTCTCTCCTTTAAACCTTGGACCATCAAGGAAAGGGAACAACGGCGCCATACCTTAGCCTCTGAGCAAGCTTGGAACTCTTCACCCAAAGCTTCGGGTTCCTGCCCCGTGCCGAGACCCAGGTCAGCACCGGAGCCCACACAGCACAGTACCACGGGTAGCCGTCGCTGCACAACTTTGGTGCCAACTCCGGCACCTCAGCGCCAACCCAGCACCCTGGCACCTTGGCACCACTCGAAGTTGCCCCCAGTACCTTGGCACAGCTCGATACCACTGGTACCCGGATCACCCCGGCACCGTTTGCTGGCATCTCTGGCACCGTTGGCCTGGTACAGCCTGGCGTCGCTGGTGCCGAGTTCACACTGGCAGCAACCGCGATCACCCTCAGCACCACAGACTCGGTACAGCCTGGTACTGCAGGAGTGGGAGACCTCTGAGCCAGGCAGCCCCACTTCCCTAGGTGAGGACTTGCCACGGGGCTGCTCAGAGTCGCTCCTCATGCCGTCAACCCCTGAAGTGGTGGAGGCCACTTGAGCCCGCCTCCTAGTTCCCACACCACTTGCCCCAATCCCAGCCAGAAGTGGCAAACCAGCCTTTATGTCTAAGGCCTGGGTCCATCGTGGGCATTGCTCTCCCTCACCATACAGACCTCCGTCGTCTACTCCATTGGGCCCCAGTACCATAGGGCCATCCCCACAGCAACATATCATCTTGCCGTCACTGGTACCAGCCCTGGAGTCTAGCTCTCCTTCTCCCACTTCCAGCCTGGAAGAAGGGCCATCAAGGGGCTCCAAGCGACCTCGGTGCCGCACTTCGGCACCATCGCCGTTCTGTTTCTGCCCACAGGAATGATCCCCCTGGGAGACTCCCTCCCCATCACGGCGAGCTCCCGGTACCGCCCTGTCCCCAGTACGGGGTTCCTATATGGGGAATCTGTCCGTGCACTTTGACTTCCTGCGCCGCGCTACAGCCCATCTACGGCTGGAGGTACAGCCCTCAGGTCCCCCTCTGGATACCCTCTTTGAGCCAGCCTTTGCCTCGGCAGAACCCCTGACAGTCCCACTTCATCCGAGTGTCTGGGACCTCACATCTTCCCAGTGGCAGACTCCAAGCTCTACTGCCCCGGTTTCGGACACGGCGAGCATTAACTAACAGGTCCCAAAATCGGACATCTCTTCCCTCACCAATCACCCTGTCCCCCCGAGGGATATGGTGAAAATGGCTCTAGGACCTGGAGAGCCCCCTAGCAACCCCCTTCCATCTTCCAGAGAAGCCAGGGAACTGGACCTCTTGAGCCATAAGGTCTACTCCTCGTTGGCCTTCCAGGTACGGGTTGCAAACAACCAAGCCATAACCAGGAGATACTTCCTGGATGTGTGGGAGTCAGTCACGAAATTCCAACGTTTGCTCCCACCAGAGGCCAGAGGGGAGTATGATGCCTTTCTAGAGGAAGGTAACATAATCTTGCAGGACCTCCTCCTCTTGGCCCGTGGTGTGGTGGATACAGCTGCCCGCACTATGGCCTCGGTGATAACTACCCACCAAGTAGCCTGGCTCAGGGAGGCTAGAGTGCCCCCTAATGCACAGCAGGTGATTCTTGACCTGCCTTTCGGAGAGGACGCCCTGTTCCCTCCAGAAACCCTATCCGTGGTGGGCACCACTCTGGACCCCAGGGGAGAAGCCAAGTACTTCAGCCTCCTCCCTCCCGGACCCATCCCTCCCACATAGACCTCTTGGGGTGACGCCTCTCCCCTCCCCTCCAATTCCCACTCATCTACATCATTGTGGGAATACAGGCAAAGCTTCTTCCTTTCACCGCTATCACCCCGTTGCTAGGGTGCTGAGACCTCTTCCTCTCTCCCACCTGTAAGGAAGGTGGCAGCCAATTGGGCGGACCTATTCTTGAGACATCCAGGATGCAGTAGATCTCAGTGCATCGTTGCAGTGGACAGTTGACGCCCTCTCCCTCCCTTTGAGGGGAACAGGTTTGATCTGGACTAGCTTTCCTCATGTGCTCCTGTGACCACAGGCACACTAATTCTGGTCGTGTACCCTCCTCGACCTTGGGCGGACACAGGCCATGCCAGCCAAACCCCTCTGCACCATCGGTACATCTGTACCAAGGTCCACTCCTAGACATCCTCGGCAGCTGCTACTTCAGGCACCCAGGGTGGATCCGCCCCCTGCCTTTTTTTCTCAGGTAACCTTCAACCGACAACCCCTGTGTGGGTTCACAACATGATGGGTCTTGCCAGGACGAGAAGCGCGTCTCGTAGTAGCCCCAGCTACGGCTGCATAGGCTCCAACACATGCGGACACAGCATTCACTGGGACACAGAACCACTCCTGTTTACTCAAATGCCCTACAACATGTAGGCTCCACTCTCATTCCTGGGTTGGGGGGGGCACCTTCCCCTCGCTAGCATACCGTCGGCACGCCGAGTAGACCAGCTCTATTGGGGCTCTCGACACCTCGGCTCGACAAGAACCTCTACTACCCTACCCATCAGGCAGGATGCGTTCGCATCATCATGGCGGACCTTAGCCTCCAGGGAAGTCCAAGGCAGAGCGGTCTAACCCCTGCCACCCCATAGCCCCCTTCTTCAGAGAAGCTGAGGCCCTGTAACAGCCCCTTCCCTTGCGGGCAACCTCAGTTGATATCAGGACACCTTATCCTGGGAGTCCTTGTCCTAGGCCCACCCTACCAGAAGCGGTGGCCAGCCCTCCTCATACCTTCCTCTTCCTCCCCCCCTTCACTCACAAAGCACAGACCTAGTGTACCTGACTTGGAACCTTCAAGATCAGGGAACTTATAGGGACGGTGCCAACGTCGCTTTTCCCATGGCAGGGAAGCAGCAGTGGGATACCTTATCTTGGGCCTCCTACATCAGCCCCCGCTTTCACAGCATCAGTTCCCCATCATAGCTGGGCGAAAGGCCACACTCCAGGCATGGAAGCTTCTCCACCGAGTTGCTTGTAACTGCCCTCCCTAACCTCCCTGCCTTTCAGATACACGTACCCTGGCAGAGGGCACTGCTCTTGGGCACGCGTTGACCCACTATAGCTGCTTGGGGATCTGCAGTTCAACTGTGGGGTCACCTCCATGTGATGTTGGTGTTGACATTATGACGACGGTTGTTTCCCTCACCTCCTTGAGGGACCAGATTACATAGGTGTGCTTGTATATATGTAATAGATAGAGGGAAACAGGTCAGAATTCCTGTTTTCTGAAATACTCAGAAATTCAGAGGCTTGTATTCCCCACAAGGAATGCCACCCAGCCACTGGTTGGACACAACCCTTCGCATTGGGTTCTCTAAACCCAAGGTACCTCTGTGATACCGTGGTTGATACTCTGCGGGCAGCTTCACTTCCTAGGTGGTCGGAAGGTGATCTCTCCTTCCCCTGGCAACCATATTTTTGAGGGTAACTCTGCCTCAACGTGTCTTTTCCCCTGGTGCTCATGTACGCACAACGTAGCTGTGGCAATATCCTTCATTGGTGGTGCCCTAGGCACGCGAGACCATATCCCTAATACGGCACCTCTACAAGCCCTTTGGCCACCTTGACTGAGTGGCCAAGTGATAGCTGGCATTGTTCCCCACCTTCCCTTCCCCCTTTCTCATACAGTCCTCATGTTGCTGGAATCCCACAGGATTACAGACTGAAAGCAGGCTCTTTCCATGAGTTCTCACACTACCAAGGTTCTTATAGGTACCAAACCATCAGCACCGCCCCAGGCCATTATGCCGCCTCATTGGTGCTGGTGTCCTGGAGTACCCCTCCAGCAAGAAACTCAAATTCCAGTACCAAACTCGGCTGGAAGCGCACACTTTGCATACTAACTTGAGATCCCACAGCCAGCATGCCCTGTGCCTCCCACCGCACCACTTTTGGCTCTGACCTTCAGTGTTCTGGCTTGAAGTGTCTTACTCAGACCCCTCTTGATCGATCTCGGGGTCCCCTTTCCCCAGTGCAACTATGTAATTTCACTCCTGCTCTCATCGACCAGGCCCCGCTGGGGCTGGTCGTGGTCAGTCCAAAGGATAAGGTTCCTCCCTCTTGCGGCTACCTGCGTAGTCTGCAGCTGCCCTGGCTAGACTGTGACTCTTTGGATCCCGGCTCAGGCCTTGATGTGCTCAGTCCATTGAATAATCTTTATCCCTTTCATGGTTTCCTATGTGGGCCACAGTCATTATGGCTAACTCCGCACCCATGGCCTCCTGCGTTTTCCCTACGAGCTCACGCTGTAAGGTCCTATGGCCAGAAACTTATCTTCCAGTCTTCATACCTAGTGCTATACCACTTAGGTGGAGCATCCAAATGCAACCCTCTGTGCTTTTATGCTTTTTCTTCATCCTTGCTACGGTGACCTTGGTCCATCCTGCCCACACTCATATGTCCTGGCAGGTTCGGCCCTGCCCCTGACTTTGGGTTGGCCCTCAGCTCTTGATCTTTGGTGCCACACCAAGAGCTTAGTTCATCTCTTGGCTCTGGTTAGAATCTTGCTTGCTGGGCTTCTTCTCGTCTGGGGCGTTTTGCTGTGCTGAAGGCGGAAGACCCAACTCCACCCACCATCCATAAGCATGGCTAGTAGTCAATTATTACTGAATGCATCCGAGCAGCACTCGAAGAATGGTGTGTACCCACCAGTAACTGTCCTTTGAGATGGGCTGCTCGGATCCATTCAGGTCCCTCTCCTCCATCCCCACATCTGGAGTTGGTGACTCTGAGGAACTAAGGAGGGGTTGTGAGGCAGCCGTATATATAGCCATGGGGTGGCGCGAGGGACGGAGGCTGCCTACCCTCTCCTGACAGGCTGGGACAAAAGTTTTCCAACTAATCTGGTCCTCCGGCCCGGAGACACCTATTACTGAATGGATCCAAGCAGCCCATCTCAAAGAAGGATGGTTACTGGTGGGTAACCCACCGTTTTTCCTTTTCCCTCTCTTCTCCCAGCTAGTCCCCTCTTCTAGCCTTTGCTGCTCTAGCAGCTGTATCAAGCTAGTCTTCTCACAGCTACACCTACTTTTTTTTTCCATTTTCCTCTCTTTCCCCAGCTAGGCTCTTTTATAGGGCATGTTTCCTCTCCCTAGCAGCAGAAGACCCTTTTCTGCTCTCTAGCCTCTGTTTGGTTTTAACCTGACAGCTGTTGATTTATACCAGTCAGGACAATTTTTTTTTTTTTTTTTTTTTTTGCCTTTTTCCTCTCTTCCCCACAGCTAGCCCTCTTTTCTAGCCTTTGCTTCTCTAGGCTCTAGCAGCTATATCAAACTAGTCTTCTCACAGCTACACTTACTTTCTTCCATTTTCCTCTCTTTCCCCAGCTAGCCTTTGCTTCTCTAGCAGCAGAAGCCTCCTTTTTCTGCTCTCTCGTCTTTAGTTGGTTTTTGTCTCACAGACTTTGCTTTGTACAGTCAGAATAGCTTTTTCTTCACTTTCTGCCTTTTTCCTCTCTCCTCCCCGGAGTGTCCTCTTTTCTAGCCTCTGCTTCTCTAGGCTCTAGCAGCTGCACCAACCTAGCCCCTCTCACAGTTACACACACACATATATATATTTCACTTTTCCATTCTCCTCTCTTTCCCCAGCTAGGCTCTTTGAGAGGGTATGTTTTCCTCTCTCTAGCCTCTAGTTGGCTTTGTCTGACAGACTTTGCTTTGTACAGTCAGAACAGCTTTTTTGGTTTTTTCCTCCCTTTTTTTGCCTTTTTCCTCTCTCCCCCATGAGAGCCCTCTTTTCTAGCCTCTGCTTCTCTAGGCTCTAGCAGCTGCACCTTATTTTTTTCAGTCTCCATTTTCCTCTCTTTCCCCACAGCTAGCCTTTGCTTCTCTCTAGCAGCTGCACCAAGCTAGTCCTCTCACAACTTATGGAATACCTTTTTGCACACTCCTTGATTCCAGACGTATCCTCTAAAGTTCTATCAAACTGAGCCTTTGTTTTTTAAAAAGGATGTCTTTTTTTTAGTTGCCTCCTGATTGGCTCAGCGGAGAGGAGGGGTTTGAGCATATAGCGCGCCGCCCCCAGACCGGCTCTCAGTTCCCTTCCAGCTGCCGACCTGGTAACATCTCCTCCATTCTCCTTTACTCTCTCAGCCTTTACTCTTAACTCCTTTACTTTTTCCTCAGTTTCTCCACAACCTGTCACACTTTCTTGCCCCCCAACCTCTCTCTGTGCCCCAGGTCCAAGCCCAGGCTCATGTGTCCCAGCAGAAGCACTACACACACAGACATTTTCTCCCAAACCTGTCAAAATGAAGAATGGCACCCCAAACTCTCTCTTGGCCCGTGGGCCAAATCCTGTTCATATGTCCCAGCACAAGCACTACACAAGGCTAAAAACACAGAAGCACACACCCCGAACAATCCTGATGTCAAATTGATCTCAAAATGGCTGCCCAATCTCGATATCAATTTGATATCAAAATGGCTAAACTATCTTGATATCAAATTCACATCAAAGTGGCGCTCACACTGGAAGCCAGCGGCGGGACATAGTGTGCAAGGTGCCCCGGGAGCTGTCAAAATTTGTACGGTGACGAAAGCTATGTAGGTCTTGATGTCTAACTGGGCACATATATCGCTCTCAATAGCAACCATGGCAAAGCTTACAAGCCTTTCTTGAGAAATACTTGATCACAAGTAATTTTTTATTATTTTTAATCATGAAAATGATCGCTCGCCACTTGCCATGCTGACAGGAATTGTCAGCAATATTCTTAGCGCAATGCTCAAATTCAGGAATGAGAGGTTATTTGATTGAATAAATTTGAGAGTTGCATAAGTGTAACCCCCCTGGGGTTTTAAGGAGCATGGTTCCTTTAAATTCTTGCCCTGTGGGAGAGGTTGTGGAGCTGAGGAGGGGGGCTGGAGCTGCAGCCAGAGGCCTGGGAAGGAGGGGAAAGAGAGAGAGGCCCTGCCTAGAGTCAGGGAAGACAGAGCACCTGACCTGGGATGCCAGGCCAGCACCCACAGAAGGACATTGTGCTTGGGAGCGTTGCCCAAGGACAGAGCAGCATCCAGTGAATGGCCATCTGGAGCTGTGGGGCAGTGAGTACAGCACCTGGAACTCAGGGGGAAGGTTGTAGTTAAGTGGGGAGGGGGCCACTCTGGGTTTGCAGAGTGGCAGAAGAGGCATCAAAGGATTTTCTTTTGTTGGGAAAGTGCTGGCACCGAAGACTAGGAGCTGCTGTACTCTACTCTGGACTAGAACTGTGCTGGGACTCCTGAACTCATGGTGCAGAAGCAGAACTCACATCTGCCTCCAGCCTGCTCCATTGTTGGGCCTTGCAGGGCCCTGTGTTAGCTGTTTACTCTGTGTTACTGCTGCTCCATCTCCCCTGTTGGTTTCCCCTTTGCACCTCTGTAAATAAACCTTCCCCATTCCCATAATCCCTGTGCTATCCCAGTGTGTGTGGTCACTCTAGGGGTTTGGAACAGGTGCCCCTGGGGCAAAGGGGCTCTCCTTGCTGTGTTCCCGTGCACACCCTTTCTCTGGTCAGAGCTGCCTGCAAGGCAGACTCAATCTGGCCACATGGGTGTTACATAAGGATTATGGAATTGGTATAATTTGGACTTCAACAGATCTTTAAAGGCGTGTAGCTCATCATGATTAAAAATAATAAAAAATTACTTGCGATCAAGTATTTCTGAAGAAAGGCTTGTAAGCCTTGTCATGGTTGCTCAGTACTTCTTTTTATTTCGAATAAGTATGCATTCACCCCTTCACTGCAATTTTCTTATTATAATAATAAACTGAGCTAAGTCAGTGAGTTATTAGCCAAGCCAACATGGCAGAACATGATCTCAGCAGGTGCTGGATTCACAATGAGCTGCTGCTAGGTAATTGTACAAAAAACAGAAATGTGTGCAAGCCAGATAAAATGACTGTCCCCACAAATCCCTGGACAAATCAGAAAATGAATGAATCAAAAACAAGGGAGCAAATGAACAATTATTGGAGGAGAAAACTGTGATGAAGTAAGAAACCTCTTGGCTACTGTGGGATGCCAGAGGCAATAACCCAAGTGTTCTTCTTTTCTGTTCCCGTACTTTGGTGGTGGGAGATGGGTATTCTGGTGATGGGACATGGTGGTGTGATAACTATGAGAACCGCTGGGGGGGGGGAAGGGCCGTTAGACAAACCTTACCTGGACCCCCTGTGGGTGACACAGATTGTGGCTGGTTTAGACCGGGGACAGGGCAGCTGGCTGGGAGGAGAACAAAGGGCTGGGAGAAGAGGAGAGGAGAGAAGGAAGATGAGGGTTTGAGAGGCAGAATCTTCGGGGCTCTTCCTGGGGGTTTACTGCTAGATCTCCTGGTTGATCTGAAAGCCAACTGTCCTAGTTGCTGTGCAAACTGGATTGCTAATAAACCCTCTAACTTCTACATTGGCCGAGAGTCACTGCTAATTCGGATGGCTGGGACCCTCCTGGAGGGAGGCCCCCGCCCCAGGGGAGACCAGACAGAGCAAGGATCGAACCCTCTGAGCCTGGATTTGGGAGCTGGCTACAGGTAGTGTGGAGACCCAGTGGATTCGGGAGAAGGCTCCACCGTAGCAGAGTCCTGACTGGCTGTGAACAGACGGGATTCAGGAGTGCTTTCTGGGGTCTCCATGACAAAAATGTGTGTGTGAACGAATCATAGAAACACAAGAATTGTCATGCAAAATCAGACTAATGGTACATCTACTGCAGTATTTTGTCTCGACAGTAAACTACGCTAGATGTGCGAGAGGAAAATGCAAGAAACTCTCATTAGACAAAACTGGGATATTCTTTTCCCTATTCTGGGTGTCCTGGTTGCTAACAGTGATTACATTAAACCTTGAAACATAAGGGTGAACAACCCTTCCAAAATTTAAGATCCAAGGGGGCAGCCGTGTTAGTCTAGTTCAGTAAAACAAACATGGAGTTTTGTGGCACTTAAAAACTAACCTATATATTTATTGCATGAGTTTTCATGAGAGAAAACCCCACTTCGTCAGAGGCAGAGTCTTCAAAGAGTCTGACGAAGTGGGATTTTCTCCTACGAAAGCTCATGCAGTAAATGTATTTGTTAGTCTTTAAGTGCCACCGGACTCCATGTTTGTTTTACTTCCAAAATTTGTTAGCATCAACTATTATAGCTCTGAACATACGTTATTCATATAACTGTCAGTCTCTTTTTGACTCTTGGTTAGTGTCTGGCCTTGCTAACTTCCTTTAGCAGTGAGTTCCACAGTTTAAATACATGCTAGGTGAAAAATTATTTCATCAGTCTTGATTTGTCTCCATTCTGCTTAATTTAATGTCCCCTTGTGTCAGTGTTATGAGATAGAGAACAGAAGTTCCTGATCTGTTTAACAATCCCAGACTATTTCCTGCATTTCATCTAAGAAGGAATGATTGAGTGGCCTGAGAGGGGAGAATGAGCATGGGAAGAGAGCAAATTGGTGTATGATTGGATTTAGGTGGGTCCTCTCTGCCTGATGCTGAGGGGATGGCAAGGTCACAGGGGTCTCTCTGCCAGCTCTGAGAGGATGAGGGGTTGCAGAGGTCTCTCTGCCCAGGACTGAGGGGATGGGGGCATCATGGGATCTCTCTCTGCCCAGTGCTGCAGGGACAGAGGATTACAGGAGTCTCTGCTCATGGCTGAGAGAATGGTGGGGTGGGGGTGGGGTTCTGCCAAGCACAGAAGGGATGGGGATTGTGATCTGGATTAGGAATGACTGTTGAGAATATTACTTAGTATCAATATTACAGAATTGCAATAAATATCATGTAGGATATGTGGTAAGGTACCAATATGATTGACAACCATATGTATCAGTTCAGTCTTATAAGCTCTAAATATGTACGGAGGATTTGCAGTTCAAACTTCCGTATTCCTGGGTGACAACCCGAGAAAGGACAGCAGCAGCATTAAGCCTGAACAGTGACCCATCAAGGCCATCAAATGTAAAATGAATCCATGTATCCAAAAACTTGTGGTGTGCTACTAAGTTACACTCTCTGGCAGATTGGAATCAGCATTGTTGACCTATCAAAGAAACTCAAATGTACAGTGAATCAAGCGAAAGAACCCAAGGGCTAGACCTTATTAGACACCAGGACACGTCAGAATATGCCAGTAGACCGAGCAGACCCTGAGACTTTTCTGGCCCATGTGCTGAGAGGCTGTGTTTGGGACAAAAGAAATACAAACCTCACAGCTGGAACTATAAAATGAAGCTACACCATCTCCATCTTACCAGAAACGGTGGGGAATCACTTCCCTCTGCCACGGTCAGAACCAGCAGGGGCGATCGCGTCCCCCTACTGCAGCCAGAGCCGGCTGGAGGAATCACTTCCCTGCTGCAGCCGGAGCTGGCAATGGGGATCCCTATGCTGCTCTGGTGGGAAGAAGGCCCACCCCCCCGCTGCCGGCTCTGGCTGTGGCAGGGAAGCTATCCCCCCTGCCAGCTCCAGCCAGGGTGGGGAATCGCTTCCCTCTGCCGCCACCAGAACCAGCAGGGGCAATCGCGTCCCCCCCTGCTGCAGCCATTGCCAGCAGGGGGGATAGCTTCCCAGCCGCAGCCAGAGGCAGAAGGGGCAATGGTTTCCCCGTGGCGCATTTTAAATTGGTGCCCAGGGCAAAGCCCCTTTCCCCTTACTGCCCTGGCTGTGATAGGGGGAAATGGCACACCGTAAGCATTGCAAGGAGGCACCCCTCGAATGTGGGTGCTCCCCTGCAATGCCTACCTCACTTACCACATTGCACCGGCCCTGGAAAAGACCTGGCATAAAACCACCAAGTTTTGTTAACATCAGCCTCCTATCTGCATGCATATACACAAGGGTCTTGGTGTCTAAGGAAACTGGGTAGTGGCTCAGAAGAAAGGATTCTACGAAGTGGGATTTTCTCCCACGAAAGCTCATGCAAAAAATAAATTTGTTAGTCTTTAAGTGCCACAGGACTCTGTTTTTTTGTTTTACTGAACTAGACTAACACGGCTGCCCCTTTGGATTACAGCAGGCTGTGAGCATTAGGTGCCAGGGCCTGTTGGTAGCAAGAACAGAAGGATCTGCCCTGCTAGCTATCAATGGCAGGATGTGTCCCCATTGCACAAATCCATAGGCCAGCCACAGAGGAAGATCAATCACTTCAAGAAATTGATGCTTTTTGAAAGACTCTTTATAAGTGACTATGACTATAGCCAGCCATGCCATCCCTCCTTGTCTCCCTCAAATGCCAGCTGCCATGGCTCCATCCCATTTCTCCATCCATCACTCACTTCTCCAACCACCCCACCCACCAGCAACCCATCATTCATCTCCTGCACACACCCTCAATACTCTTGCCCTCTTGGTCCTCCTCCCCCCACCCTCTCAATAGCATCTTCTCCCAGCCCTGTCTCTTTTCCCATAGTATCATGTTCCAGGAAAGCTTATATTGCACAGTATAAAAGAGAGAGATAGGCTTCTGTATATAAGGAGGCAAGATGGCCACCCTTATATACAGGAACAAAATGGCCTCCCCCAACAACAAGCAGGCAGGGCTGCTCCGCCTTCCAGGGAGATGTGACCTGTCCATCAGACGAGACAAGGGGGCAGACCAGGAAGTATAAGAGGCAAGCCATGCAGCTCAGTCAGGGCTTGGTGGCCAAAGGGGAAGGAGCCTCCTGTGTTCTCTCCACAGGTTCAGCTGGAGACGGCCCACTGGAGAATTTGCCAGCACCGTGGGGACCAGGTGGCCATGTGGACATACCAGTGGAGCCCCAATGGAAGGCCTGGCCTATTGAGAACCCTCCGGCACCCTGGGTACCAGGCACCCACCTAAACAGGCCAGCAGAACCCCGACGGAAGGCCTAGCCCACCAAAAGCCTAGTTGCAACCAGTGAGTGGGACAGTCCGATGGAGCTGTCAGCACCGGAAACACAGGGGAAGTCCACCCCTGGAGCTGACTCAGCCAAGTATCAAGAGCTCTGCAGCCCAGCACCTAGCCCCAACCTACTGGTGGCACCCATCTACCCTTCCATCGCCACTGATCTAGAGGAGCTTCCCCTGCTGAGTGATGATGATACTGGGGAAGCTGGCTGCAACCTAGAGGAACTCCCCTCGGTGGAGGACATACCCGGCCTGCTGGCCCTCCAGGATCCTGATGACCATCCAATGGAGGGCGATAATCTACCCTGGGGGTGCTATCTGGAAGAACTTGAGGAAGACCAGGTACCTTGGGCCCTAAATGAGGGTGGGAGATGGTGCAGTGAGGACCCCGGCATCCAGGAGACAGACGGTGGAGGAATCAGCGTATTGCAGGTCGGACCCCAGTGGTTCCCTCCCAAATGTGGCAGCCCTGGATCCAGGTTTGGATGAGGGACAGGAGCCCTGTGTGGCCGGGAACTCAAACCCTATGGCTGTGTTCACACGCACAGGGTTATTTTGAAACAAGTTGGGTCGAAACAACTTGTTTCGAAACAACAGCTTATTTCGAAATATCTTATTTCGAATTAACAAAATGTTAATTCGAAATAAGAAAAAAAGCGGGAAACGAAATAGCAAGTTCACTGTGTGAACATGCTATTTCGTTACC
>ML682022.1:995865-1073692 GCA_007922195.1 Podocnemis expansa | reverse complement strand
GTTTCGAAACAAGGGCTTCCCCTTGTTTCGAAACAACTGTGCGTCGTGTGAACATGGTTTTTTTTGTTTCGAAACAACAAGGTTGTTTCGAAACAAAAGTGCCGTGTGAACACAGCCTATACGGGGGAGGTTGACTCAGGGCCTGTACTGGCATGCTGCGGTTGGGACCCTGCCAACCAGGTCCCACACAAACTGACACCAGGCCAGGACCTGGGCTGAGACACAGTGGAGTTGGGTCTGGCAGCAGCCATCCACCTCCCCGCTTTCCATGTGAATCAGGAAGGTCTTCTTTCCACACCCTTAGAACTTTGCTCTTTTTAGGTTCATAGAACTATTGTGTCTTGTCTGCCTGGCCCTTCTGCGGGGCCAAGGACAGTAACTGTTTCTGTCTCCCCTCAAGGGGGTAGAGACAATTGCCTATGGCCATACTGGACCAAACGCCCACCAAGGGACATGGTGGCAGAAACAGACTTATTGACAGGCACCCTATAAGGAGGCAAGGGCACTTAGCCCACGGGCGCCTGGCTTATACACAGGGGCGTCGCTGGGGCGGGGAAAGACCCAGGGCACGGGCCCAGCCACGCCCCCAGAGGGCAGGCCCCGCCCCCAGCCAAAAGGCCACACGCCCCTGGCCCGGGATAGGGCCAGGGGGAGGCCGCGCTGCCGCCGCAAGCTAGGCCTCGCTGCAGTGCGGTGCGGCGTAGCCTTGCCTGGGCCGGCGTGGCCGGAAGCGGCCCTGGAGGCTGGGCCCGCGGCCACGGCCCTGGATCCCCAGCCGGGGACGGGGCTGCTGCGGCCGCAGCCAGGCCCTGGATCCCCAGCAGGGGATGGGGCTGCTATGGGCGGCCAGCCGGGCCCTGGATCCCCGGCCTGGCCGCCGGTGGCTGCGGCGACCCCGTCCGAAGCCGGGGATCTGGGACCCGGCCGGCAGCCCGCGGTTGCGGCAGCCCGCGGTTGCGGCAGCCCCGTCCCCCGCTGGGGATCTGGGGCCTGGCTGCGGCTGCGGCAGCCCCGTCCCTGGCTGGGGATCCAGGGCCGCGGCCGCGGGCCCAGCCTCCAGCGGCCACTTCCAGCCATGCCGGGCCAGGCTAGGCTGAGCCGCGCCGCACCGCAGCGCGGCCTAGCTGGCGGTGGCGGCATAGCCACCCCCTGGCCCTATCCTGGGCCAGGGGGCAGGGCCTGCCGGGCGTCCAGATAGGCCCCGGATCCCTGGCCGGAGACGCGGCCGCCGTGGCCGAGGACCGCCAGGGATCGGGCCCCGGATCCCCGGCCTGATTGGGCCAGAGAACCAGGGCACCGGCGTTGGGACCCGGGGCATGTGCCCCTGGTGCCCAACGCTAGCGACGCCACTGCTTACACACAGTATTTATTTTTATGAACAGGGAAATTTTTAAAACAATTTTTTAAAATTATTCTTGTGAAAGTTCTGGAAACCTGAGTTACTTAAAACACCCCAGAGACTCCACCATAGGGAGTCTGGAACTTGTTTCTCACCTTTCCAGCCCATCCATGATACAGACAGCAACCTGCAGCCCAGCC
Source organism: Podocnemis expansa (assembly GCA_007922195.1). Classification (NCBI taxonomy): domain Eukaryota; kingdom Metazoa; phylum Chordata; order Testudines; family Podocnemididae; genus Podocnemis; species Podocnemis expansa. The sequence continues at coordinate 1,072,153 of ML682022.1, read as the reverse complement.
TCTTCCAGAGAGTTTCACGCAACCAAAGCAGCTCCAGCTCCCCACACTCCAACTCAAAAACCCACTACCAACCTCTTCTCCTAGCTATTACAGGGAGCCTGGAGTTGCTTCCCCTCACCCCCTGCTGTTGCTCCACCTGGCCCAAAACAGCCCCCTGCTATTGTCCCCCAAACCACGCCATAACTCAGTGCCTTACCTGGCTCAAAACCACCTTGAACACCTATTGCCCCACCTAGGCCCTCCTAGCCACCCCCCAGCCCAGGACAAAACTGTCCACCCCCCATTTCTCCTAAACCACCTGTTCCCCCCAACCCCTACTGCCCCAAAGCCATCCACTTCCCCACCCTGTGGCTCACACCACTGCAGCTGGCCAGGTATTGTCCCATCTGGGACTCTCACTCACTCACCCCTCAGTATTGCTCAGATTCTCACCCCAAACTGTCTCTCTGCTAGCGCCCCCCCTTGCCCTGGCCCTGATTTGTCATCTGGGGCACCACACCAGGCCTGGTGCCTGCTGGGTGGCCTGCCACCCGCCTCACTCCTTAGCTTCCCTTTCCCTCCCCTGAGCCCTGGTATCTTGTACTTACACCTGGTATCATGGAAAAGATGCTTACCTCGCCCTATGTCCTGCTGCTCATCCTGTCACCGATCCCTTAGCTGCAGCCCTAAGGTGAGCTACAGGACAACCTCATACTTAGACCCTCACCTTAACCCAAAACAGCACCAACTCCACTTACTACCAGGGGATGTTTGGGTCTAGCCAGAAACATGTTAGTCAGCGTAAGGGTCCCCTGCGAGGAATGCCGCAGGAGCGCATGGAGATGCTAGGGTCCAATGGGCCGTTCTTCCCATGCTGGTGTGCAGTGTTTGAATGCCGGCCATGTGAAAAGAGGATATTGCCCTACTGCAGAGCTTGGGGATGCTGGATGCCAAGAGGACAGTCAGTTTAGGGAAGGCCAATGTGTTAAACACTTGTGATGTCCCCTATTGGTTTGCATGAGGATGTCTGGGCCCAAGAAAGGCATCTTTCACAGTGCTCTGGGAAGGTCAGGTTCATCCTATAACTGTGGCTCATGTTTCTGGTGCATGAAGAAATATTGGCCAACACTTGCCTGCAGCCACTCCTTGGATAGTTGTAATTTGCCCTGTGCCAGGATACTTTGGGCCCTCACTGGTCCCAGCTTGTGTCCTGTAATATTTCTTTCCCCTCACTAGTGTCTGTGGGTTTGGTCTGAGTGGGGAATTCAGCTGGCCAGTTACTGACAGCTTATTACTATTTACTGGCTTGGAGAGGGGGCATCACTCCCAAACCAGCAGCTCCAGCCACACCAGGGGCAGGGCCGTCCTGGGGAAGGGAGGGGGCAGCAAGCAGGAGGACCGTCCTGGGCCCCGCACTTTTGCCCACCCCCCGTTGATCTCCTGTTCCCGTGTTGCCTTTGGCAGCAAGCTGAAGGCAAGGTGTGTTGCAGAAGTGTGGAGCCTGGCTTCCCCAGCTACCCCCCAGTGCAGATTGGCTCTGGGCTCCGCTCCTCCCTCCCAACAGCCCTGACCAGAGTGTCAAATTCGTTTGCTATGGCAGGCCAGGTTTGACTTAAATGTACTTCAAGTGGGCCGTGTGTACCATAAATTGAAATACTAGGGCACTCTAGCAGTATCACGGAGCACTGTGTATGTGATTCATGATACTGCAAGATAGGGAAAGTGTGGCATTGCAGAATGCAGTCTCTCATAAATAAAGGAAAGACTTGAAAATACATGCATTTCCCCCCCCAGTAATCTGAATCCAAGCATTAATTCTTTCATATCTCTCTCTAATCAAAATGCCATGCCCTGTATATGGACATGCTATTTTGATTCAGGAGAGGGGCAGCATGGGAGGTGTGGCAACAGGGCCCCCTGGCAGAGCCATGTTGCAAACCAGTCCCCTACCTGGCTCTCACCTGGAGAACTAGGCAGGGGGAAAGCTGCCCCCAGGGATTTTCCTGCCTTGATTCCCCTGCTGTTGTTGGGGCAGCAAGGGAGGGACTCTGCAGGGAAGAAGTGTGGGGCACCCAGGGCGGGCAGGCTAGCCTCCTGGGTGGGAGTGGCAGCCTGCTCTGCCCCCCTGCCCAGGCTAGGCTCTTACAGCAGGGGCATTGGCAGCCATCTCTGCCCCCCCCCTGCACAGGCCAGGCACTTGCTGCCTGGGCAGCTGGGCCACTGGCAGCCTGCTCTGGCCCCCCACCCAGGCTTAGTGTTTGCTGCCCGGGTGACCGGGGCATTGCCAGCCTGCTCTAGCCCCCAGACCTGGCCAAGCACTAGCTTCCTGTGTGGCAGTGGCAGCCCGCTTTGCTCCCCTGCCTGGGCTAGGCACCCGCCGCCTGGGCGGCCAGGGCATTGGCAGCCCACTCTGGCCCCCCGCCCAAGCCAGGCGCTTGCCGCCCAGGTGGCAGTGGCAGCCGGCTCTGCCCTGCCACCTGGGCTAGGCGCTCACTGCCTGGGCGGCCAGGACAGTGGCAGCCCACTCTGGCTAGGGTTACCAGACGTCCAGCAAAAGGAGGACATGTCCTCCTTTTCGCCCTGCTGTCCTCCACGCATTTCAGAAAAAGTGCAATTTGTCCAGCTTTTTGAGGGACGCCTGGGCAGCACTTTAAAAATACAAGGGTGCACCAGCCCACAGCTCCCAAATGAGTTCCCCTGCTGCTCAGCCCAGCAGCAGCAGCAGTGCCTGGTGAGGTTGGGAATTTGGAGATGGTCCCTTGCTGTCTCCTGCATGTCAATAGGCAGTGAAGAGGGCCAGCTGAGGGGGCCAGGGCTGGCTGCATTGGCTTTGCCTCCTTGCTTCTGCTCCTTATCTCTGGCTTCTTTCCAGGCTCCAGCTCAGGTCTGCTCATCTACCATCCCCTGGATTTTGGGGGAAGGCTTGATTTTATTTTTTGGAGGGGCCGGGGCTTTTCTACAGCTTGATGTGGTCTCTGTGGTGCCCTGTGGCTGCTTCTTCACTTTCTGCTTTGCTACCTGGCTTGGCTTAAAGTTTCTGGGGAGGTTTCTTTCTCTAATGGCTCAGCTAAGTCAGATCTTTATTCCTCCTAATGGGGACTGGCTTTTTGTAACAAATCTTTTGTTTATAGGTCAAGGAAAGTTCACTTTGGATTGTGAGGAGGTCAGAATGCATATGATTTTCCTCTTCTCAGTTTGCTTCTCCTTTCCAAGATGAGATTAGTCCACCACAGATGTATCCTTAAATTTTATTAAGATGGACCGATGTGCAAGTATTATACATGCTAAAGTAGGTGCTGAGCTGAGCCAGATCCTGTAGTTTAAATGAAGTCAATGAGAAATTTGACTGAGCAAGGATTTCAGTATTTGTCCCTTTTGTTAGTAGTTTATCAAATCACAGAAAATAAGCAGCTTGGTTTTGCCTTTTGCTCATATATTCTATGCTTATTTATATTGTACTTTTAGGGAGATTTAGCAAGAAACTGATCATGGCATCTAAGAATAGTTGCTGTTATCTTGTGTGGAGCATTTGATGGTCAAAAAGATCAAATTCTACCCCCCCCCCCCCCCCGGGCGGGGGGGGGGGAGAGGAGCAAATAGAAAATGTTAACTGTCACAAAAGATGTATCTCCATCTGTGGTTTATGGTGGACATAGTAGGATATGATGTCTAGAAATCTGCATTTTATGTAAAAGTTTGTTTCAGGCAGGTCTGCACATAAAAAACCAGCAGCTCTCACTTCTGATTTCTCCTTGCCTCTGTGTGTGTAAAACTTAAACAGCTTGTCTGTGATTTATTTTTTTTCTTTTAAATACTGAACACTGAGGCTACATGGGGATTTCCCTACACCCCTCCTGCACTCCCCCCAGTTGTCAGCTATTAAGTGTTGTACCAAATCAGTGAGCACCCTCTACACCCCCCCAAATCTCTCCCTGTACCCCCCTAATTTCATGTGTTGGGGGGAATACTGCCAACAGAGATTACTTTTCCTTTAGAAGCCAACACCTCAAATTCAGCTAGACTTCATGGAGTCAAGGGCCTGCCCCTCCATGTGTCAAACAATGAGAGTGAATTCTGTGAAGAACTTACTGTCTTAAAACCGATTTTAATCTTGTCCATAATTACTACGTTAAATTTATTGGAGGTTTGATTCCATTTGCAACTCATAATGTACAAATATCAATCTGGATAGGAGGTCTGCAGTGTGATTCTCCTTGCACCTTGATATAAATATTACTTAATTTTGTGAGGCCTTGAAGTGGCTGGCTTTATGGTTACTTTAATGTGAAGATGAAAAATACTTAAGCCATTCGTTTGATATTCCTGAGCTGCCGTTCTTCCAATTCATCTCACACAGTAACCAGGGGCTAGACAGATTTCTCTGGAGTTGGATGACCAATGGGTCAAGCATTTGGGGGGTGGCAGTGGTGGGGTGGATGAAGGGGGTGTGGGCGGGGCCCTGGATGTTTGTGTCCTCCTTTTTATACTTCCCTGTCCTCCTTTCCATGCTTTGGTATCTGGTAACCCTAGCTCTGTCTCCCCGCCTGGGCCATGCGCTTGCCACCTGGGTGGCAGTGGCAGCCATCTCTGCCCACCCACCCAGGCTAGGTGCTTGCTGCCTGTGCGACCGGGGCATTGGCAGCCTGGTCTGGCCCCCTGCCTGGGTGGCAGTGGCAGCCGGCTCTGCCCCCCCCACCCAGGTTAGACGCTTACCACCTGGCCGACCGGGGCATTGGCAGCGTGGTCTGGCCCCCACACCAGGGCCAGGCACTTGCCACCGTGGTGGTAGTGGCAGCTGGCTCTGCCACCCTGCCCAGGCTAGGCACGTGTCACCTGGGCAGCCAGGGCAGTAGCTGCCCGCTCTGGCTCCCTGCCTGGGCCAGGCGCTAGCCTCCTGGGTGGCAGTGGCAGTCCGCTCTGGCCCCCCGCCCGGGCTAGGTGCTTGCAGCCAGGGCAATGGCAGCCCATTCTCCCCCCCCACTCGGGGCAGAATGCTTCCCCCTGGGTGGCTGGGGCAGTGGCAGCCTGCTCTGGCCCCCTGCCCAGTCCAGGCGCTTCCAGCCTGGTTTGCAGTGGCAGCCTGCACGGTCCCCCCCCGGCCGGTCTAGGCGCTAGCCGCCCAGGTGACCGGGGCACTGGCAGCCCACTCTGGCCCCCCGCCTAGGCCAGGTGCTTGCCACCCGGGTGGCAGTGGCAGTCGGCTCAGCCCCCCCACCCAGGTAGCTCTAGTTTTTATTGTATCAAAATGATTTTCCTCATTTCAAAATAAGGGCGCTCCTTATTGCAAAATGAGAACATCATCTGGACCTGTCAACTTTTATTTCAAAACAACTGTGGTTGTTTTGAAATAAAAGCCTCATGTGGACATACCCACAGTGTCCAGCACTGGACATATCCCCACTTATTCTGTCTCTCTTAACCTCTGCCCTCCTAGGTCACCTACCATCACTTTTAAGCCTAGCTGGTGCTTTCCCCTGTCCTAACAGCTAGAAGGTACTAGAGTTTCTATCACCCTCCTTACACATACAGTGAAGTCTTCACTTAGCCCTACTGTGCATATTTTAATCTGTCCTCATCATAAACTTCCTCTGATACCTTGAAGTGGTAGTTGCTTTCCTCCAAATGCCTTCCCAAGGTCCCATTTTCCTGGTGAAGCCCACCATTAAAGTGAAGAATCCAAGCACAGCTGCAGCAAAGTCACAGAACAAAGGTTCTTTGATCTCTTTTCCATGATATGGTGCCCTTCTGTATGCAACCACAGAATGGCTCAGGTTGCTCTTGAAGCCATACTGTACTGGAATGCATGTCTCTGAGGCTACAAAACTGCCAACCCCATGCATTCAAAACTCATAAACAGCTCCAGAAAACAAAACAGGAAATTTAAAAAATAACTTCTTGGCTGCGTTGATAATAGAATCATAAAAGATTAGGGTTGGAAGGGATTTCAGAAGGTCATCTAGTACAACCCCTGCTCACAGCAGGATCAGCCCCCACTAAACCATCCCAGGAGAGGGGCCTTAAAAGCATCCAAGAATGGAGATTCCACCACCTCTAGTAAATCCACTACAGAGCTTCTCCACCCTCCCAGTGAAACAATATGTTCTAGTATTCAGCCTAGACCTCCCCCACTACAACTGAAGACCATTGCTCCTAGTTCTGTCATCTGCCACCACAGAAAACAACCTCTCTCCATCCCCGTGGAACTCCCCTTTCATGTAGTTAAAGGCTGCTATTAAATCCCCCCTCGCTCTTCTTTTCCAGAGACTAAATAAGCCTAGTTCTCTCAGCCTGTCCTTATAAGTCATGTCTCCTAGAGCAGTCTGGGAGGGGCAAGAGGGCAACTGCCCTGGGCCCTGCTGTCCCCCACCCTTGCCCTGCTGCCTTCTGTGGGAAGCCAAAGGCTGTGAGGCTGGGCAAAGCGGAAGTGTGGAACCTAGCCTCTGGGGCCAGCCCTCCCCACCTCCAGGGTGGAATAGCCGGCCCAGGGGTGAGGCTGGCCATCTCAGAGGTTGGGCTCCACTCGCCAGCCCTGCCTCTGGGCCTGCCTGCTCCTGGGGGTGTGTAACCCATGTGCCTAAAAAGGAGTAATCTCTTTCAGGGATCCCTTATGCCTGGGTTACATTGCTAGGCTGATTTTGCAGCCCAGAAACCAGAATCTTCTGGTAAGAGGGTGTGGTAGCATACTGAGCATGCTCCACAAATTTTATTGTTATGCTGGATTTACACGCGCAGGGAGACACCTGAGAGGAGCAGCCCGGAGAGGAGCAAACAGAGAGCTGCAGAGTCCATGTACTCAGGGACTGAGTGAAAGGAGCTGTGTGAGAGTGGACTGTAGGATGTTTTCTCCCTGCTTTGGACAGTTTTGCAGGGGAATTGTCTGCAACAGAACTGAGAGGTGGATGGCCAGTGACCTGACTGTGTGGTGCTGGCTAGACAGGAGGAAGAAAGGACTGCATCGCATTCACCTGAAGATTCTTGCAGCTAGAGATGAGGATGGCTTCTGTTTTGCATTTAAGCCTCAAGGACTTAGACTACAACTGAGATAAGGGTGACTCCACCTGAACTTTGGGACTCTTGGGTTTCTTACTGCTTTGTTTATATCTATTATGGTTTCTTAGGATAAGGTCTGTTTAGTTAGTTAAAGTTCATTGTTATGTTTATGCTAAGTAGTAGTTTAATGTGGGATGGGAACTCTAAGCAGTCTTCTCTGTGAATCCTGAACAGACTGGATCCTGGCTCTCCAGCTGCTTTCTGCAGGGGTTTCTCTGTTAGGCAGTGGAGAGGGACAAGTGAATACATTCAAGCCCACCCTAGCAGGTTACAAGTAGACTGGCCAGTCCAGCAAAAGGGCGGGAGCACAGGACCCTGCCTCTGGGCTGGCCTGCCTGATCCCCCCTCTACCCAAGCACACAGCAGCCCCCATAGTCCACTGGGCCCTGCCCCCCATCTTTGGATGGTCTGGTGTATTCCAGCCCCTTCATCCTTTTTGTTGCTTTCCAATGGTCTCTCTAGTTTGTCCACATCCTTTTTGTAGTGGGGGGCCAAAACTGGACACAACACTCCAAATGTGGCCTCACCAGTGCTGAATAGAGGGGAATAATCACTTCCTGCCATCTGCTGGCAATGCTCCTACCAGAGCTGTAATTAAAGAATGCCACACCCCTTATAATAGCCAGTGCCTGGGGTGAGCAGTGCAAAGTGCACCCTTTAATGAAGCAGCTGGCACACCAGGAGCAAAGCTCCACTCATCCCACTGTAGGTGTGGCTCTGGCTCCTACCAATGCAGCCCAATACGTTAGCTTTCTTGGCAACAAGGACACACTGTTGGCTCATATCTGGCTTCTTGTCCCTTTGTAACCCCTGGCATCCTTTAGCCAGTCAGTCCCTAATCTGTAGCAGTGCATAGGATTCTTTTATTCTAGGGGTTAAAAAAAAAAATCAAGGAGCCCTGTGGCACTTTTAAAGACTAACAAATTTATTCTTTTGCATGAACTTTCATGGGTAAAGTTCCACCTAATCAGATGCCTGAGTGGAGAAAACTTACACTGAAAGAAACCTTACTGTATGAGAGGGGACTATAAATTCCACTTCTACACATAAAGTACACCATGCTTCCCCCATATCCACATGGCCTGTCATCTCATCATAGAGGCAATCAGGTTGGTCCTGCTGATTGTTCCTGATCACCTTCCTCTCACCTCAAAATAGATTCCTTTAGGAACTGCTCCATAATTTTTCTGGGTACTGAGATAGAGCTAAGTGGTCTGTAGATCCCTGGATCCTGCTTTTTTTTTGTTTTAATGGGCACTACACTGGTCTTTCTCCAGTTGTCCAAGAACTCTCCAATTCACCATGAGTTTTCAAAGATACTAGCCACGATACTGGCTCTGCAATCACATCAGCTAACTCGCTCAGCGTCCTTGACTACATTACATCTGGCCCATGGACTTGTGCTTGTCCAGCCTTTCTAAATAGACCTGAACCCTGTTCTTTCAACAGTAAGAGCTGCTTCTTGCCTACTCATTCTCTCCTGCCCAGTGTGGTAATCGGGGAGCTGACCTTGTCTGTGAAGACACAGGCAAAAAAAAGCACTGAATACTCTTTATCTTTTTTTGTATCAGCTGTCATTAGGTTGCCTTCCCCATTCTGTATGGGGCCCAGACTTTCTCTGACCTTCTTGTTGCTAACATACCTGTAGAAACCCTTCTTGTTACCAGGAGTGTTGCTGCCCTGGGGAAAGACCTGGGGCACGGGCACAGCCCCACCCCCTGGCCATGAGCCTCGCCTCCCATGGCCACGATTCTCTGCCTGGGCCCGATCCGGCCTCGAGTGCCCACTGCCACCAGCCTGGCCCCAGATCCCCTGCTGCAGATGGGGCCAGGAGAGGCAGACGCTGCTGCAGGGAGCCCAACCTGAATTCCTGACTGGGGACTGGGCTGGGACCGACAGGCACCGCCGCAGGCGGCCTGGCCTGGGACCAGGCCGAGAAAGGCAGGCACTGCCGCCAGGGGCAGGCCCCGCATCTCTGGCCAGGGACTGGGATGGGAGAGGCAGGGGCTGCCCTAGACATTTGGGGCACTGGCACTGGGACTCGGGGCATGTGCCCCATGTGCCAGGCGCCAGCCGTGCCCCTACTTGTTACCCTTCGTGTTCCTTGCTAGCTGCAACTCCAGTTGTGCTTTGGCCTTCCTTATTTCACCACTCAATGCTTGCATATTTGAGCAGTATTTTAATATTCCTCTCTAGTCATCTGTCCAAGCTTCCACTTCTTGTAAGGTTCCTTTTTTTGTAGTTTAAACTCCCCAAAGACCTCTGTTTTAAACCAATTGGGTCATCTGCCATATTTGCTATTCTTTCTGCACATTGGAATGGTTTGTTCCTGAGCCCTAGACTCAGACTGTAAGGTCAGAAGGGACCAATATAATTATGTAGTCTGACTTCCTGCACAACGCAGGCCAAAGAACCTCACCCACCCACTCCTGTAACAGACCTGTAAGCTAAGACTGACTTATTAAAGTCCTCAAATCATGTTTTCTAAAAGACTTTAAGGTACAGAGAAACCACCAGCAAATGAGCTGTGCCCCATGCTACAGAGCATGGGTGGTTGGTACTAATGGTGGCAGGGCTGGATCAAGGCCTGGGGGGGCCAAGGCTGCCCACCCTTGGGGGATCCCTATTCCCTCCTCCCCCAGGATGCAGAGTCAGGAGCTCTGAGGACCCAGCCAGCTCTGTGAAGGAGGTTGGGGGGGCCTGGCCAGCAGTGCTGCAGGCTGGTGTTGCTGCAGGGGTCATAGGCCTCACTGTTTGGGGGCTGTGCAGGGTTCTGCAGGCAGGTGTGGCTACAGAGGTCGCAGGCCATGCTACTGCAGGGTGTATATACTGTTGGGGGGGTGGAGGGCTGCAAGGGGGCCATGCTGCTGCGGAGGATGCAGGCCCCAGGCCTGCAACCGACAGATACAAGCTGGAGCTGCTCCTGAAGGCTGGGGTGGGAAGGGGTGCTGTGGAAAGGTCACAGGCAATGGGTGGACTTTCTGTGCACTGCAGGCCAGCAGCCTGCTTGTGTGTCATTCTGGAAGCCTGGGCCATGCCAGGGCCTTTTAAAATCTCCCACCCTGGTGTGTCCAGGCACATGGCCCAGGGCAGGAGAACAGAGATTTAAATTCAGTGTGGCTGCAGGCCTGGCCAGGGAGTAGGTTCTGGGGCTCTTGAGTGAGTCTGCTTAGCCTGCCACATTGGGCTGGTGCTCAGGCGGGCCAGCACAGGAACTGGGGGTGGGGCTCTGGTGGTGGTTCAGAAGCCTGCAGGATAAGCTGCAGCAATTTGCCAGCAGTGGCAGCTTGGGGCTGCAGGACTGACAAGGTATGGGGAACAGTGGTGTCCCAGGGGCTGCAGGGCCAGGCCTCAGGAGCAGCAGGGTCAGTGCTGGAAGCTCAGAGGGGCCGGGGGCTTAAGAATTAGCACTGGGGGCTGAGGGGAGGCCCACAGCAGTGGAGGGGGGGTGTGCGGTGGCTGCTTGGGGCCAGGCATGTAGGAGCTGTGTGGCCAGGGATGGCTTGTAGGGGCTGATGCTGGGGACTTGGGGAATGCAGGGCTGGCAAGGGGGGGAGGGGTTGGTGGTTCAGGGGTCAGAAGCAGAGCTGGTCCACCAATAGAGGCAACCTAGGAGGTCACCTAGGGTGCCAGGCAATGGGGGAGCCAAGGGCGCTCCCCCAGGGCCGCCCTGGTGGGGGTGAGATGGGCAATTGTCGCTGGCCCCTCCCATGCTGTCCCTAGCGGAGCCAAAGGCAGCAGGGAAGTGTGGGGGGGGACCCAGGAGTGCAAAACCGGCCATTGCACAGGGCTGGCTCACCCCACCCCCAGGGTGGGGAACAGCTGGCCCCGGGTCAGAGCAGACCAGTCCAGAGGCTGGGCTTCACTCTCTCGACCCTCCCCTGGCCCAGCTACTCCACCCTGGTGGCAGGGAGGGCCGGCTCATGGGTGAGGTGGGAAAGCAGAGTTCAGCCGCTGGACTGGCCTGTTCCACCCCCTCCTGGAGGGGTGGGAAGGTGCCAAAATTACAGGTGCCTAGCCATGTTCCCTTTAAGCTGCATAGCCCTGGCGCTGCCTGGCGCAGGGAATGCTGCCGGCCACACACGGCTGGCAGCTGCAGTCCTTGCCCGGAGAGCAACTCTGAACTGAGAGTTTTTAAAACTCCTGCACAGAGTAAGCTCTCACTGAGCGTGTGCAGACTCTGTGCACAGTCAATGAGAACTCCACCAGCTGGAGTTGCAGCCAGGCTGCGCTGCTCTAGCGGCTAGGTAAGGGGGCCCTAACAACCCACCTTCCAACTCCTGGGGGGGGATAATGGGGAAGGCGTGGGCCATAGGCTGCTGCACCCACCTGCCTGCCCAGCCTCACCGCAGCAGGGTGGAGAAGCCAACCCAGCCTACCACCAGACGGCCGTGCCTCCCTGGGGGCCGGAAGGGGCCAGCGCTGAGCTCTGGGATGGGGGGGTTGCGGCCCTGAAGCAGCCCGCTCCCAAAGAGTTTGGGCCACTTTGTCTGTGCACCCCCCTGACCTGAATGGGCCTGATCCATGGCTGGGGGGGACCGGGGGTGAAGCTGCCCAGCCTGTTTTGGAGCAGGCTGCTCCAGGGCCCTGACCGTGCATGCCGGAGCTCAGCACTGGTCCCCTCCACTCCCCGGGGAGGCGCGACTGGCTGGGGGTAGGCTGGGCTGGTGTTATACCAAAAAGGGCACTCAGGAGAGCACCCCCTCATAAAAAGAAAAGACTAGCAGGATCTTATAGGATAGCAAAAAGCACTCTCACAAACACACACACAAGTTCTGCAGCCTGGTATGATATAATTACCAGTCCTTTCATGTAGTTGCAGAATGAACTCCAAAGTTTTCATGTTCTTACCCATCTTTTATACTTGCTGGCCCTCAGGTAAATCGATGGGATTTGCTGTGTCATGTTGCCTCAGGGTTCCTGTGAGATCATTGGTCACCAGTCACTTGCAGACTTGATTGTATTTTGTTCTTTTCTTTCTGGGGTGGCTTCTTCTGTTTGCTTTAATCAGAGATGTCTGCATTGTTCAGCCAGTTAGATGGTACTTGTGCTTCATCAGGACAGCTGGCAGTTGAGACAGGCCTCTTCACACACACGCCCTTCATTCACACACCTCGTTCACACATTTAAAAGAACATACACAGCATATGCCTAAGCCAGATTTCATCAAGTATCCAAAATGGTGTTCAGTGTTTAAGCAGGAGTTCCAAACTGACAAGATGGAGTCCTGTTGGACATCAGTCACAATGTCCATTACACAGGGTTACAAAATTATTTTACTTATGACATTGAAAGACATATACAGAACATTAACTAACCTATACTTTACAGGTAAATGCAATTCATTATCTATCTGTCCCCCCACATTATCTGTCTGTGCCACACTGGCTGCTCTGCTGCCAGGAGGCCAGGCAGGCAGCGGAACTTGAGTAGGGGGGGCAGGATTGGGCCAGGAGGGGGGAGCTGTGCAGCTAGCAACGTATGTGGCTCAGCTGTGTTGGGCTCTTAGAGGGAACATTGGCACCTAGTGCGCCAAAAAACCTCGGGCCAGCCCTGGCTGGAAGTAGTGGTGGGTCAGGAGCTGGGCAGGGAGGTAGCCTTTGCTAGGGAAGCTTCACCAACCACCTATACTACAGGGGAAAGTGAAAAATCCCCCCAGCCTTTGCCCTGGGGGAAAAATTTTTCCCAACCCCAATATAGCAACCCATTAAACCCTGAGCATGTGGGCAAGACTCACCAACCAAACACCCAAAAAAAAAATTCTTTGTACTAACTCAGAACTCCCCCGCCTCCCCATCAAACATACCATCTCAGGCCAGGGGCATACCTACCACAAACAGAAGTCAAAGACTGGTCAATTGCCAAACTAGGCTATCCCATCATACCTCCTCCTTTATGCAGAGGCAGCCTTAGGCAGTCTGTGGTCCTACGTGAAAGCCTTTTGTGGGGGCCCCCATAGTACCCTATGGCAAGGGTCTCAAATTCAAATCACCAAGAGGGCTGCATGAGGACTAGTAAAAGGCCACATGAGGGCTAGTTTGTTAGCCTGAGGGCTGCACCACTGAAACCTTTTCATATAACATTGCAAATATTGGTAAAGATAGTGTTGCAGGTGCAGGAAATAGCCATAGGGGCTGCATGTTTGGGACCCCTGCCCTATGGCCTCCCTCCACAGCCCCATGTCCTCCCCCAGCAGCCCTGCTCCACCTGCAGCTTCCTGCCTCCAGCCCCCCAGGCCTCAGCCCCCACCTCCCCCGCTGGCCCTGGCCCCTCCTTCACAGTCCAAGCCTTGGCCTCCCTCGTGGCTCCAGCTCTCCGCCACTGCCCCAGGGCTGCTCCGTCTCCTGCTGCAGATGTGGCCTTTGGGGTAGGTGAAGCAGGTGATGGGGCCCCTTACTGCTTGGGGCCCTATGTGTGCTCCTGCTTCCCCCACCCCACAAGCCACCTTTATGACTTTATCAAGCTCAGTTTTAAAGACAGCTTGGTTTTTTTTACCCTCTGAGATCCCCTGGGGAGGCTATTCCAGAACTTCACTCCTCTGATGGTTAGAAACCTGCAGCAAATTTCAAGTCTAAACTTCTCGATCACCCATTTTTATCTGTTAGTTCTTGTGTCCACACTGGTGCTGAACTTAAATAATTCTTCCCCTCCCTGGTATTTATCCTTCTGATGTATTTATGGAAACTCATCATGTCTCCCCTTAGCCTTCTTTTGGTTAGCCTAAACAAGCCAAGCTCTTCGAGTCTCCTCTCATAATGTGGGTTTTCCATTCCATGAATCATCCCAGTAGCCCTTCTCTGCACCTGTTCCAGTCTGAATTCATCTTTTTTAAATATGGGGGGATCAGAATTGCACATAGTATTCCAGACAAGGTCTCCCCAGCACCTTGTAAAATGGTATTAATACCCTTCTATCTTAAACACCTCACTCGGTGTTTTCCTCAGGAAATGAAATGAGGGTGAGATGTTTGAATGTATAGGGTGGGAAGCGTCAATGAAGTATTTGACTATGGGGGTGAACGGAGGGTGCTGTATGGCACCATACTAAAAACTGAAAAGTGTTTCATGATTATTCTATTAGATTATCACATGAAATTGGCTACTCATGCTTCTATGAAGCACTTTATCTACATCCTTCTGGGGTTTTTGTTTTACAAAGGGATCTTACAAAACTAGGTGACTGGACAACAAAATGACAGATGAAATTCTATGTTGTGAAATACCAAGTAATGCACATTTGAAAACAGAATCCCAACTGTACATATAAAGTGGCAGGGTCTAACAGCTGTCAGCGCTCAAGAAAGAGATGTTGGAGTCTGTTATGGATAGTCCTCTGAAAAGTTCCATTCAGTGTACAATGACAGACACAAAAGCTAATTTTATGTTAGGAATCATTAAGAAAGGAAAGGTATAGACAAGACATAAAAGACATAATGTCACTATATAAATAAATGGTATTCACATCTTGAATACTGCATGCAGATCTCATTGCCTCATTTCAAAAATATATATATTGGAATTGGAAAAGGTACACAGAAAGGCAACTAAAATGACTAGGAGTAGGGAACCGCTTCCATCTGAGGAGAGCTTAAAAAAACTGGGACTTTTCAGCTTGGAGATGACTCAGGATGGATGTGATGGAGGTCTATAAAATCTTGTCAATTTCAAAAGGGAGAGCCGTGTTAGTCTAGTCCAGTAAAAAAACAACAAGGAGTTGTGTGGGACTTTTATAAGAATAACAGATTTATAAAATAAATAATCTGTTAGTCTTAAAGTGCCACACAACTCCTTGTTGTTTTTTTACTATAAAATCGTGACTGCTATGGAGAAAGAACTATCTATCTCCCAATGAAGTTAATAGGAGGTAGGTATAAAATAAACAAAAGGAAGTATTTCTTCCCATAACACACAGCCAATCTGTTTAACTTTGCCAGAGGATGCTGTGGAGGCTAAGACAATAAGAGGGTTTAAAAAAATTAGATACATTTATGGAGAATAGGTCCATCAATGGTATTAACTGAGATGGGCAGGATGGATGCGGTGCTCTGAAATGTTCCTAGTCTCTTTTTGCCAGAAGGTGGAACTAGACAACAAGGGATGGAT
Organism: Podocnemis expansa; assembly: GCA_007922195.1. Classification (NCBI taxonomy): domain Eukaryota; kingdom Metazoa; phylum Chordata; order Testudines; family Podocnemididae; genus Podocnemis; species Podocnemis expansa. Next base: position 1,057,022 of record ML682022.1, on the reverse strand, counting down.
AGCTCCATGACTCCTTGTTCAGCTCATTTGTTCCCTCGGAAGCCCCTGACGCTGGCCCACTGTCAGAAGACAGGTTCTCCTTCGAGTGCTGCTCACATCATTGAGTTACAGGTGTCTACGTGCCGCAGCGCACTGTAGATCGGAAAGTCTTTAGCGTTAGCCTGTCAGGTCAGGGCGCACAGCCAACATCCCCTCCATGCCACGACTGCGGCTATATAGGTGACCATGACCCTGACTCTCCCAGTTCCTTCTTCTGCCATCAGTGTCGGTTCAGATCGGCGTTATCTTGCGAAATGCAAGGGCCTGTCTTTTCGCGCGAAACTTGAAATGCCAGGACTCAAGCCGTGCTTAGGATGCTGCAAGGCCTTCCCGATGAACGATCCGCACAAGACATGTCTTGCTTGCTTGGGTGAGTCCCACATCATAGCGGACTGCCCCACCTGCCGCTCCTTCAAGTGGAGGACTTGGCTGGAAAGGGAGCTTTGCCTCTGCCTAATTTTGGGGACCGGAGCTGCTCCGCTTGAAAGCGGCCGAGCCACCAGTGCTCTGCTGGACCCTCGATCGGCTCGGGCTCAAGAGCCCTGCCAATTCCCGATTCCAGGCCCTAGATCTCAGCTATCCATGGTACCGTCTAGGCACCGACTGTGCCGGTCTCCCGGTAGCCTTCCAGCTGCCCCAGGTAGGGTCCCGGTTCAGGCACCGGCTTGCCAAGGGCATTTGAATCCAGCTTCTGTGCAGAACAAGAGACAACCGGCCACAATGGCACCGCCTCCCTCGATGCCGCTGGACACGGCACCACCCACAAATCCGGCACCACCCACAAGTCCGGCACTGCCCACGAGCCCAGCGCTGCCACCAAGTGCGGTACCACTGGACCTGGCACCGTCGCTGATAACCCCACTTCCAGTACCTTCCAGTATCATCGGATTTGGCACCGGCAACACCTGCACCAGTGCTGGCACCATCCGGGGCCTCCTCACCTCTCTCTGACCTGGCACCGTCAAACCCGATACTGGGCCCAAGTTCTACGGCTCCGCCTCACTGCTTCTCTGAGGAATTCTCAGTACCAGACTGCCGACTGTTGCGGGGAGAGGTCATCAAGGTTGTCCTCGGAAGACCTTCTTCTTCCCACCCAGGAGGAGTGCCCGAGAAAGTGAGCCCACAAAAACTCTGTGTTGCTGAGCTCACAGCGAGGGCACCCATCGGGGGAAGCACCTGGCCCCCCCATAACGCCTATGCTGCTGTTGAGGTCCCCGCACAACGAATGGACCCTCGACTGGCTGAACGCGATGGCAGCTGACACCTCCTCCCGCTACGCCCATTCACCTGCAATGGAGTCTTCGGATTTCTCCAACGATGAGCCGAACTCTGATTCTACACAATGAAGCAGATCAAGGGCCCCATCATCTTCGTTGCACGAAGAGAGATTAGATCAACATGTCTGCCGACTGCGAAGGGGATCCTCGTGTTGAATAGGACCTTATCCACTGCATGGTGGCGAACCTGAAGCTCAAGTTAGGGGTGATCCACGTGGAGGATGACTCCCTCTTTGACGCGTGTTGTCAAGCCCCGCCAGCTAAGGTTGGAATCCCTTTACGTGCTGGGGTGTTCCACATTGTCCAGGAATGCAGGCAAACACCTTCTTCGATCCCGCCAGTGTCCAAAGAGGCAGACAGGAAATATTCCGTCTCCCTGGAAGGTTTTCCCTTTCTGTTTCATCACCTGGCCCCAGGGTCCTTGGTGGTCGATGCAGTCAACCAAAGGGAGAGACAAGGCCAACCTAGTACCACGCCCAATAACAAGGAGGCTCGACCTGCTCGGCAGGAAAGTTTACTCCTCTGCCGCCCTCCAGCTGCGCATCTCAAACCATTCAGCCTTGATGACACGCTACATCTTTAACCTGTGGGAAGCTCTACGAAATCTCTGGCCAGTCATTCCCGAGGATCACCTGAGAGACTTCGAAGCAATGCTGGACGAGGGAGAAAGAGCATCCAGGGATGCGCTCTCGGCAATTCGGGATGCAGTGGACACAGCAGCACATACAATGGCATCGGCAGTGGTGATGCGCCGATTGGTCTGGCTCCAGAACTCCGGTCTCTCCACGCAGATGCAACAGATTATTCAAGACCTTCCCTTCGAAGGTCCCGACCTCTTTGCATCTTCCACAGATGCAAAGCTGCATCGTATGAAGGACTCGAGGGCCACTCTGAGGTCCCTCAGGATCTACACCCCGCAACCTTTTAGGCGTTCCTTGAAATCGCACCAGCTACAACAGCAGCTACAGCAACTGAAACAACAGCTGCAACTGCAGACCCAGTTTCCAAGATCTCTCCAGTTTCCCCAGCGCCACCTCGGGGACCTGGACAAGGATAAAGGCCAGTCAGGTAAAGGGGTTAAGCTGGATGTCTCCCAGTCGGGGCAGTGCGGACAGGGGTCGGACCGTTCGCTGGGCCGCAAACAGCGTTTTTGACGGTCCCTCCAAGGGCAGCGTTCCACAACCCCTGTTCTCCCTCCACCGCCTCTGCCACTTCGCTCCATGATGGACCCGGGTCACTTCGGATCAGTGGGTCTTTGACACAGTGGCAAGAGGATACCACGTTCAGTTCCTCTCAACCCCCCGGGACAGAAAACCGTCCCCTCCCATGATCCCAGAGAACCCCAATCTGCTAGGCAAGCTCGAGACCGAATGCCAGAAGTTACTCTCCCTCAGAGCCATCGAAAAGGTTCCTAAGGGGGAATGCGGCAAAGGGTTCTATTCCTGCTACTTCCTGGTCCCCAAACCCAACAGGGACCTACAGCCCATCCTAGATCTCAGAGCTCTCAACAAAAACATAAAGAAAATAAAATTCTGCATGATCTCCCTACCGCAGATCATTCCCTCCCTGTCCCCAGGAGTGTGGTTCGCAGTTCTCAATCTAAAGGACGCTTACTTCCACATAGCCATTCGGCCCCACCACAGGCTGTTCCTCAGGTTTGTAGTGGCATGATGCCATTACCAGTTTACGGCCCTCCACTTTGGGTTATCGCTAGCCCCCAGGGTGTTCACAAAGTGTGTCGCACCAGTTGCAGTGTTCCTACGCAGGAGGGGTGTAAAAATCTACCCCACCTGGACGACTGGATCATAGTGGGCAAGTTAAGTCAACAAGTACAAGACCATATCGACGTGGTAATGAACCTGTGCAACTTCCTGGGCTTCTGCATAAACTTGGAAAAGTCCAAGCTTTGCATCAGTCAGGACATAGAGTTCATTGGGGCACGTTTAGATGCCCAGCAAAGCATCGCATCCTCGCCCCTGTCAAGATTTCAGTCCATCTGCACCATCATCACAGAGCTCCAGGAGCCCAGGCTGACCACAGCACGCAGATACATGCAGCTCCTGGGTCACATGGCAGCGGCGACATCAGTAATCCGAATAGCCCACCTGCGGAGCAGACCGTTCCAGCTCTGGTTCACAGCAAGCTTCTGACCAGAAAGGGACCGTTTCAACAAGGTAATCTTGGTACCCCAACATGCCCGGGAGTCCCTCCAAATCTGGAGGGACCCTGACTTCGCGATGGGGGGAATCCTATTCAGGGAGTCCAAGCCTGCAGTGACCCTGATGATGGACGCCTCCAGCTCGGGGTGGGGCGCCCACCTGTCCAGAGGCCTGTCCACGCAGGGTGCCTGGAGCCCCGAGGATAGCTCCCTCCACAGAAACATGAAGGAGTTCAGGGCCATCAGACTGGCCTGCATGACCTTCCTAGACCAGATCCAGGGCAGAGTGGTCCAAATTCTTTCAGACAACACAGCAGCCATGTTCTAAATGAACTGCCAAGGGGGAGTCCACTCCTCAGCCCTGTGCGAGGAAGCAACCAAGCTCTGGCAACTGGCAATAGACCATCACTTCACACCAACTGCCGCCCATCTCCCCAGGGTGGACAATGGCATAGCAAATTCACTCGGCAGAAAGCCACTGGTAAATCGTGAGTGGTCCCTCCACAACAAGGTTTTCCCCCTGCTGCTAACAAGGTGGGGAACCCCTCAGATCGATCTCTTTGCCACGGCACAGAACCACAAATACCCTCGGTTCTGCTCCCTCCGAGGTCAGGAGAAAGGTTCTTCAGCGATGCCTTTCTCCTCAACTGGTCAGGGGCCCTAATGTATGCCTTCCTGTCAATTCCCCTGATTCACAGGGTGCTTCTGAAGGCCCTCATGGACAAGGCACTCATCATCCTGATTGCCCCGAACTGGCCCAGGGAACACTGGTTCCTTCTCCTTCAAGACATGTCAGTGAGGACCCTGCTCCACCGCCCATGGTGGGCAGACCTTCTGACAGAGGACTTGGGACACCTTCGGCATCCCAACTTGGGCCTCCTGCACCTGACAGCCTGGATGCTGTCTGGCTCAGCGAGCAAGAGAGACACTGCTCGGATAGGGTTAAAAAGGTCCTGGTTGGTAGCAGAAACCCCTCCACCAGGTCCACCTACATGGCAAAATGGAATCACTTCTCCACTTGGTGTCATGATAAAAACATAGACCCTATCTCCACACCAATTCAGGCAACTTTAGATTACCTTCTTGACCTAAGAGAGAAAGGCCTATCCCTGTCCTCACTGAAAGTGTATTTGGCAGCAATCTTGGCCTTTCACCAAACAATAGATGGGTTTGCATCAGGGGCGTCGGCTGGTGCTGGGCACTCTGGGGCACGTGCCCCGAACCCCAGCGCCAGAGCACCGGATCTCTGGCCCAATTGGGCTGGCGATGCGGGGCCCAACCACTGCTGGCCGTGGCGGACCTGTCCCCAGCCAGGGATCCTGGGCCCGGGCGCCCGCAGCTTCATCGGCCCTGTCCCCCGCCGGGAGGCAGGGACTGGCCACCCGCGGCGGCACCTAGCCCTGTCCTCGGGCAGGGCCTGCGGGCTGGGGGCGGGCCCTGGACCCGTGCCCCAGGTCCCTCCCCCAGCCTGCAAAGCCCCTGTATCCCACTGTTCTCACACCCCGTCTGCCATAGATTCCTGAAAGGAGTGGAAAAACTTTTTCCCCACATCCGTAACACCACCCCGCAGTGGGACTTGAACATGGTGCTATGAGTTCTGACAGAACCACCATACGAGCCCTGAGACTCAGCCACCCTGCTTGTGCTGTCCTGGAAGGTGGCTTTCCTGGTAGCCATTACCTCGGACAGAAGGATCCCAGAGCTATGAGCCCTATCCTCTGAACACCCATATACGGTTTTCTTCCCGAACAAGGTGGTCCTGCATTACCAACCTTCGTTCTTGCCCAAGGTTGCCGCTCCCTTCCACGTGAATCAAAAGATCTCCCTGCCAGTCTTTTATCCAGACCCTCAGGTGACAGAAAACCAGAGACGGTGTCCCACCCTCGATGTGAGGAGAGTGCTCCTAATCTATATTGAGCGCACACAATCCTTCTGCAAGACCTCCAAACTGTTCGTAGCAGTCGCAGAACACGAGAGGTTCTCCGGTATCCTCCCAATGCATCTCCAAATGGATTGTGATCTGCATTAAAGCGTGCTGTGGAAGGTCAAACATGCCTCTCCCAGAGACTGTGAAAGCCCACTCTACCAGAGCTCAGGCGTCCTCCACGGCCTTCCTAGCTAAGGTCCCAATCCAAGAGATCCGTAGGGCCGCTACGTGGTCGTCGTTACTTACCTTCGTGACACACTACGCCATTGCCCAACAGGCGAGAGATGATGCCGCCGTGGGCAGAGCTGTACTCAGTGTGGGTAGACTATAACTCCTCCCACCATCCTTGGGTACAGCTAGCAGTCACCTGTAACTGAATGATGTGAGCAGCGCTTGAAGGAGAAGGACCATTATGGTGAGTAACCAACCATTACTGGGCTAGATGGATATAGAATCATAGAACCAGAGGTTTGGAACTGTCTGATCTACTGTGGCCATTCTCATGCTCTTATGCAAAAATTAATTAAAACATAAAAAATTTTAGTACAGAAATTATCCAAGATAATGACTTCTCAAAATACTGATAATTTGAGATAATGACCTTGGTAAAAAAAAAAAAAAAGCATTTTAAAAAGCTTGACCTAATACGAAACGTATACGTAAGTTCTTCGTCAAGTGCTGCTCACATCATTCAGTTACAGGTGTATACGTGCCGCAGTGCACGGTAGCTTGGAAAGTCTTTAGCCTTATATTTTCAGGTCAGGACAAACGGCCAATGCGCTCTCCGTGCCTCGACCACAGCTATATAGGTGGCCATGACCCTGACCCTCCCAGTTCTTTCTTTCCGCCCTCAGTGATGGTATCGGAACAGCTGAAACTTGCAGAAGCAAATGCCTGCCCTTGTTCATTCGTGATAATGATCCCGGGGTTTAAGCCTTGCCCATCGTACTGCAAAGCCTTCCCGATCGATGATGCCCATGAGAAATGTCTCATGGGCCTCAGTGAATTGCACCTTGCAGAAAATTGCTCCTGTGACAGGGTGCACATCTGTGCACCCTGGATTATGATGTACATGATTTTCCTGTTTGTTTGTATGCTGGAATTTGCTGCCAATTGCACCATGCAATGTTTCTGTGTGGATGCTAATAACCTATTCTGCATGATTTCTTTAATGATATGTTCCCTGCAACTTCATACATGTGAACAAACATGTAACGTGCTTTCTATGGCTCAGGGATAAGGGAACAGACAGAGGTCTCTCCCAGCAGCAGTGAACCTGGAAGAGACAAACGTATGCTAATGGAGGTGTTTGTGAAGAGACAAAAGAATCACCTCAGCCCTGAAAGGGAGGGGCTGCGGGGTTTGAATACAAAGACTGAGACCTGGAAGTTGGAAGAGGCTTTTGAGCTGGGACTCTCCATCTTGTAACAACTTCAAGCAAGATCTGGGCCCTGCCTGGCCATGCAAAAATCTAACAGCCAAACACCTTGAGCATAAACTTATTTGGACTATGAAGTTAGTTTAAGTAGAAGTATTAGGTTAGCATGCATATTTTGCCTTTTATTTTCTTGTGGTCTCTCCTGACTTGCTTATACTGTGATTCTGCCATGCTTGGCCATATTCTCACTTAGAATTACAATCTGATCAATAAACTAGTAGTTGTTTTACCTAAAGCTGTGTGATCTTTAGAGGGTGTGAGTGAAGGAGGCTTGGCACAATCCATTTCTTTGTTAAATGGATGGACTTGAGTGTGTGATGGTTGGGAGTGGTTCCAATCTCTGTAGACAGTGGCTCCTGGTGTAGTAACTGGGGCCAGGGGTGCTTGCTGGGGGACCGTCTCTTGAGTAGCCAGGGGGCATACACCCACTGTCTGGGACCAATCGCACGCAAGAGGCTGGAGTGGACTGACTCAGGAGGGAGCGGTCACTTGGTGAGGTGGGGTGAATTGGGGTTCAGGAGTGGGAATTGAGAGGTCACAGCAGCACACCGGACCAGATTTGAGGAGCGGCCTGTCACATCTCCTTCTCTTTCAAAACTGCTGGAGGATTAGCCACTGTCTAATCCGGAGGCAGAGCATTTAAAGCCCTTCTGGAATTACATGATTCACATTGAGGCTGTGTGCCTCAGTTTTTCCATTTACTCTTTTTATTACACATACATTTACCAAAAATCTACACACAGCATATTTAACTACAAAATTTGCATGCATATTTGATTCACTGCTGCTTAACACAACATCAGCATCAAAGTAGCTTGATAGATGGGTGCTGACATGTATGTGCTCATACCGCACCATTTGTCCCAGCCACCTCTAACCTGGGTGCGGATCCCCAGGACCATCCCTCCTGGACAGGGCATCTGCCACCACATTCTGTTTCCCCTTGACATGCACGATTTTCCATATTGAACTCCGGCAGGACGATGCTCCAACGAAGGAGCTTAAAGTTGGAGCCTTTGGTTCTACTTATCCAGACCAGTGGTGAATGGTGTGTCAGGATTCTAAATTTTCTGTTGAACAGGTAGGGTTTCAGTTGTTTAACTGCCCATACGATAGCATAGCATTCCTTTTCCACTACTTAATAGTTCTGTTCTGCCAGGGTTAACGTCTTGCTTAAAAACACTATGGGATGCTTCTTGCCATTCTCCCCAGTTTGCATTAGAATGGCTCCTAACCCCCTGTCGGAGGCATTCATGCACAACTTGAACATTTTGTCAAAGTCAGGACTAGCAAGGACTGGTCCCTCTGACAGGACTCTATTCACCTTATCAAATGCCCTCTGGCAAGTTCTCTGACTGACTGACTGTATTTGGCTTGTACTTTTTACACAAGTCAGTGACTGGTGCTACCATTTCACAGAAACCACACACAAATCTCCTGTAATAGTTCACTAAGACCTATGAAAGACCGAACTTGCTTTGTTTGGGGCATTGGCCACTTCTCTATCGCCTCCACTTTCAGAAGGTTGGGGAGGATCTGCCCCCCCCCCCGCAGTGTCCCAGGTACAGCAGCTTGGCTGCCCCCACCTTGCACTTGGTAGCTTTTATGGTCAGGCCCGCCTCCCTGATCCAATTCAACACCGACACCAGATGTTCTTTATGGGCCTCCCAAGTGTCACTAAATATTGTAATGTCATCTACATATGCCCGTGCAAAGCCCTGCAGGCCATTCAGTACCCGGTTAACCAACTGCTGGAAGCTGGTGCCCGCATTGACTAGGCTGAAGGGCAACACCGTGAACTCATATAGCCCTGTCTCAGTAATGAAAGCAGTCTTCTCCCTAGAGTCCACATCCAGAGGGATTTGCCAGTACCCCGGAGTCAGATCAAAGGTGCTAAGGTATTTGGCCCTGCTTAAGGTATCTAGCATGTCATCGACCCTTGGCATTGGGTATGCATCCAGCACAGTGACAGCATTACATTTTCGATAATCCACACAGAACCTCATGGTCTTATCCTTCTTGGGGACTAAGACCACAGGCGACGCCCATGAGCTGTTGGACTCTTGGATCACCCCCAGATCTAGCATGTTTTGCACTTCCACCTTGATTTGCTCACACACTTGGCCCGTGACCCCGTAGGGTTTGCTGGGGGTGAGTTGCGGCCCACTGGTAGTGATCTTGTGGCTCAGCAACAAGGTTTTCCCAGGTTTGTTGAAGAACACCTTCTCATACTCCTGCAGCACTAACACCACCTCCTCTCTTTCGATTGGGGTTAAGTCACTGCAAATGTCAATGTCCCTGAGGCTGGAGGCATCCTGGCACTCGGTCAAAAGGTCAGGGAGGGTACACACCTCTGTTTCTCCCTTTGCACAGCAGACTATGTTCACTACAGTCTCCCTGCTGTGGTAAGCCTTAAGCCTATTTACATGTACCAGCTGTGGGATATCATCGCTTTGAAGCTTCTTAGCGAGGTAGGTGTCCTCTGACACCCTCTCCACTACCTTGTAAGGCCCATCCCACATATTTTGCATTTTATTGGATCTCATTGGGTTCATCACTAGGACTAGGTCCCCCACTGCATATGATCGCTCACAAATATTCCTGTCATACCATGCTTTCTGCCTGACCTGGCTGTCCTGAAGGTTGGCCTGCACCATACTCATCATCTCCTTCAAGTCCTTCCTGAGCCTATGTACGCACTCTATTACGGGGCCCTCCCCTATCTCTGGGTTTCCCTCCCAAGAATCCCTAATGAGGTCAAGAGGCCCTCTCACCTTCCTTCTGTAGAGAAGATCAAAGGGAGAAAATCCCGTGGACTCCTGAGGAACCTCCCTGTATGCGAATAGCAGGTAGAGCAGCAGTTCATCCCAGTTTTGACTCCACTTGCTTGTGTATGTCCCCATCATGGATTTCAGGGTTCCGTTAAATCTCTCCAGCAGTCTGTTGGCCTCAGGGTGGTTATGGGGCTGTTTTCAACTGCTTCACCCCACACACTTTCCATAGCTCCATAAACAGACGTGACATAAAGTTTGCCCCTTGGTCAGACAAGACCTCTTGAGGGAAACCCACTCTACTGAAGATTGAAAAAAGGGCCCTGGCCGCAGTCTCCACCTCCACATTTGGTAGGGCAACGGCCTTGGGATACCTTGTGGCGAAGTCCACTACCACCAATATGTATCTGTTCCCTTGGCATGTGCGACGGAGCATGGGGCCTATAATGTCCAGTGCCACCCTCGCAAAGGCTTCCTGCACTATGGGAAGGGGACATAGTGGGACCTTCCATAGCCCCTGTCAAGGCTTTTTCCCCACTCTGGCACTCTGAGTGCAGAAGGTGGGGGCCTGCAACAGGCCTTAAAAGCCACTGGCCTTAAAGCCTGCTCTTAAAAGTCTCCAAGGCCTCCAATTCCTGGCCTTGGAGTGGTATCGCTGCCACCACCCAAATGCAAAAAAACCTCTTGAGACCCAGGAAGGCGCACTTGGGAATTCCTCCCTGTGAGGTACTTGCAATCCTGTTTATTCCTCTCTCAGAAAAGTGACTGGACCCCAGCTGCAATATGAGCTGAAACTGGAACAGGGTTCCCTCTAGTAGCTGCCTGTGCAGTCTAAGGCACGTGCACACAAACCTCTTGCCTTCTAGGACACAGAACCAGAACTTACTTAAAAGGTAAAATCTTTAATCAAAAAGAACAGATAATAAACACAGAGAGTTGCTTCTCTGGGAATTAACTTAGGTAGTTACGGGGGCGGGGAGGGTGTTACATGTGCTCAGCACAGAGAAATCCAAGAAACAAGCCAAAAACAAAGAAAATACCCTGACCGCGTCTAAGTAAACATTCCCTGTTCTACCCACGCCTGGTCAGTAACAATTTTAACCTATCTTTGGTAAAGATGCTGCTGGATTCTTCCTCAGGCCCCTCTGGCCTCCTCCTGATCCTTACAGGAGCTCTGCTGCATCCAAATAGGCCCAGGCCAGGCTGCTGTTCCCATTCAAAAGCTGTGCTTCATACCTATTGGCTGTCCTGGGACTCACTGACCAGATAGTTAACCCCTTCCTCCCCAAGGGTTACTACAGCCCCACCAGTCTCTTCCTCTTATGACAGGGCTCACAGGTCCAGCAATACTCCCTCACATTGCTCTGCATCCCTGGCCAGTAAAAATTCTTCTTCAGCCTATCATAGGGCCTCTGGGCCCCTAAGTGGCCTGAGAAGGGGCAATTGTGTGCCAACATCAGCAGCTCCCCATGGTGCAGGGCAGGCACGACCAACTGTCTGTATGGTTGCCCTGGGCCCCTGTTCTTCCCCACAGGGACTCGACAGTACAGTCTTCCCTCTTCCTCAAAGAACTCCCCTTCGTTCTCCCCCTCTCTGGCACACTCCCTAATCTTTTCCAATGTAGTATCCACTCTCTGCTTGTCGGCAAAGTATTGGCTATAGAGGCTGGCAGCACTTCCATTGGCCTCCTGGGATTCTTCCACTGGCTGACACTCCAGCAGCTGCTCGCCAACCTTTGTGGGTGTGGCCCTTGGGTCCTCAAGCTCCCCCCTCGAACCCTGGTCATGGTAATCATGGCCACTACGTGTCACCACACTCACAGCTCTAGCCACTCGGGGAAAGTCATTCCCAATCAGCTGCTGAAGGGATCTCATTCAGCACCCCCACCTTCAATTCCCCCTCCAGGCCATCACATTGCACCAGCACCTTTGCCAGGGGCATGCATAATCTTCCCCCTCCCACTACTTAAATGCATACCTCATGGCACTCGTGGGGACCCAGCTGGGCTTGACTAGGGAAAGCTGAGCTCCTGGGTCCCTCCACCCTACTGTCTCCTCACCGTTTAGCTTGATTTTTCTGAGGAATCCTCCATCCCCAGCCACCTCCTCAACTGCCACAAAGCCAGTCATGTATATGGTGGGTACTTCATCAGGCTCTTTGGTAGCACCTGGTGGTAGGGTCACTGCGTTTATCTGGGCAGAGGGGCAGCTAGCCCCCTTTGGTTCCAGGCACTGACTTATTAGGTGCTCGGTGGAGTTGCACCTGTAACATCTCCTTGGGCACATCCCCTGTCTGGGTGAGTTGTACAGGGTCCTCCGTTGTGGGACAGGGCTCTTTGGAGGTGACCGCCTGCCCTCACGGCCCCCTTCCCTTCACCCTGGCCCAGAGTAGGATCCCCCTCTGGGGCCAGACTTCTGTTCCTCCCTCGGTAGCTTATAGCCCATGGATCTTTGGGGTTGCTCAAAGGCATCCGCTACTGCAGCCAGTTCCATCACTGACTTCACCTCTTTGTCCCACAAGCCTGCTTGGACCTCATCTGTACACCCACTTAGGAACCGTTCCTGTGCTACAAGGTCAAGGAGTTGTTCATAAGTACAGGCTCCTCTTCCCGTGACCCATTTGTTTAACAGGTCCCCCAACTTATGTGCATATTCGCTATACGTCATGTCTGCCTGCTTCTTGAGATCTCTAAACTTCATTCTGTACACCTCAGGTGTAATCTAGTACCTTTGTAAGACAGCCCTCTTGAAGGCATCATACTTTAAAACCTCCCCTACTGGCATTTCGTTAAACATGACCCAGGCTTTACCTGTCAGTTTGGCCACCACCACAGGAACTTTTTGCTCTTCAGGGATCTTGTGCAGTTCACAAAGTCTTTCAAACACAGTGAAATAGTCCTCAATGCAGTCAGTCTCTTGGTAAGTTGGACACAGCTTCTCAAAGTTGGTAGCTTTTGTTAGAGGCGGCATAGGGCTCCATGGGGCTGGGCCCTGTTTCTCCAACCTTAACAGCTCATACTTCCTCTCCTTTTCTCTTTCCTCAGCCGCCTGTTGCTTTAGCTCCAACGCACATCTGTGGGCTGCTTCCTTGTCCATCCTTTTCATTTCGGCCTGCCATTTTGTGTTCCCCCTCTTTGTCCTTCTCTGCTGATTGCAAGTGGGCCGATTCCAGTTTGGCAGCAGCCTCACTCAAAGGCATTTTTATCTTTTCCTATGTCTATTTTCTTTGACTGAAATAAACAAACAGAAAATAACAAAATGTGGCCTCCTGACTGTGCAGTCACTACACATATAACTCACTTGGAATGGCACAATTAAAGCAACAGGCTGAGGCACAAAAACCCTGGAATCGCTGCGCCACTGTGACAGGCCGCTTCCCAAATCCGGTCCGGTGTGCTGCTGTGACCTCTCAATTCCCACTCCTGAACCCCGATTCACCCCACCTCGCCAAGTGACCACTCCCTCCTGAGTCAGTCCACTCCAGCCTCTTGGGTGCGATTGGTCCCAGGCAGTGGGTGTATGCCCCCTGGCTACTCAAGAGACGGTCCCCCAGCAAGCACCCCTGGCCCCAGTTACTACACCAGGAGCCACTGTCTACAGAGATTGGAACCACTCCCAACCATCACACACTCAAGTCCATCCATTTAACAAAGAAATGGATTGTGCCAAGCCTCCTTCACTCACACCCTCTAAAGATCACACAGCTTTAGGTAAAACAACTACTAGTTTATTGATCAGATTGTAATTCTAAGTGAGAATATGGCCAAGCATGGCAGAATCACAGTATAAGCAAGTCAGGAGAGACCACAAGAAAATAAAAGGCAAAATATGCATGCTAACCTAATACTTCTACTTAAACTAACTTCATAGTCCAAATAAGTTTATGCTCAAGGTGTTTGGCTGTTAGATTTTTGCATGGCCAGGCAGGGCCCAGATCTTGCTTGAAGTTGTTACAAGATGGAGAGTCCCAGCTCAAAAGCCTCTTCCAACTTCCAGGTCTCAGTCTTTGTATTCAAACCCCGCAGCCCCTCCCTTTCAGGGCTGAGGTGATTCTTTTGTCTCTTCACAAACACCTCCATTAGCATACGTTTGTCTCTTCCAGGTTCACTGCTGCTGGGAGAGACCTCTGTCTGTTCCCTTATCCCTGAGCCATAGAAAGCACATTACATGTTTGTTCACATGTATGAAGTTGCAGGGAACATATCATTAAAGAAATCATGCAGAATAGGTTATTAGCATCCACACAGAAACATTGCATGGTGCAATTGGCAGCAAATTCCAGCATACAAACAAACAGGAAAATCATGTACATCATAATCCAGGGCGCACAGATGTGCACCCTGTCACAGCTCCATCTGCAAGTCCTTCAAGCGGAGGACCCGCAAGGACAGGGAGCAGACGTTGCACAAGTTTGCCCAAGATCAGGCATCTCACCTAGCGCCCGATACACCTTGCGCACTGAATGCTCTGCCAGCACCACACGTGAATTCTGCATCAGAATCTGTCCGGCACCACTCTCAGGCTCAGAATGCAAAGCCACAATCAGCATCCAATTTGGCACCATCTCTGGACACCCCTCCTGAGGAGTCGGGACCGGGGCACCTTTTGGTACTGTTGACACCGGAGGCCCTCACAGCCGCTCGGGCCATGCTCCAGCCACCAGCTCCAGTACCAACTAAGAAAGCCCAGTCCAAGGGAAAACTGGCATTTTTGGACAAGGAATGGATAATAAGAAGCTCAGTACCACTTCCGGCCTCAGCACCATTGAGCCCTCCACTGGTACCGCAGAATGGTACTGAGGACCATTCAGACAACCACTCCTCTGGGCACTCATCCCATGAGCCCTCAGTACCGTGCTCCCAGGGCTCAAGAAGACAGAGATCTAACTCTTCCTTGCTGACCCCTTCCTGCTCTCTTTGGTGTCCTGGATCCCCAAAAGCTCCGGAGCAAAGCTCTGGTACTGGTGTATGAGCGAGTAAGCGGCACCGAAAGCATTCCCTGACACCCCCATTAAGAGGAGGTGCAGCACCGGCAACCCTGGTGCGGGTGACACAGCGGAGCTCCAGACATGCTAATGAGGGACTGGTGGGCACACAGAGGGAAAGGGGCCACTCCCACTCCCATTGATCCACGCCCCTAGGCTTCTCCAATGACTGGTCACAGGAATCCTGGCACCTGTCAGTACCGTCATCGACCCAAACTCCCAACTCGTTGGACTTATCTGAGGATGAGCCTGACCAAGACTCCACCTGGTGCAGTAGATCACAGGCCCCATCATCCTCTTCCCTGGACAGGGTTACCTTTCAAACACCCTAATATACAGGGACAACCCCTGCACACAACAGGAGCTGCTTCGTGTATGGTAGCAAACCTTAACTTGGATTTGGGGGTGGTCAAGGAGGAGTGTAACCCTCCTCTTTGATGTGGGTGATGCCGCCTCACCTGCAAAGGTCTCTGCTCCCCTCCATGAAGGGGTGTACAGTATTGCGAGGGCACAATGGCAAACCCCATTATCAATCCCTCCCATGTCCAAGGTGGCAGATTGGAAGTACTGTGTTCCCTCCGATAAGTTTTCATTCCTCTTCCATCGCCCTACACCAGGGTCTCTGGTGGTGGACACAGTTAACCAGAAAGAAAGGCAGGGCCAGGTGGGCTCTACCCTTAAAAACAAGGAGGGAAAGAAGCTTGATCTATCTGGCAGGAAGATTTATTCCACCTCAGCCTTACAGCTGCACATTGCTAACCACCAAGCCCTCGTGGGGAGATATGTGTTCAACCTCTGGAGGGCTATGGAGGGCTTCCATAATTGCAACCCTAAGGATTGCCTGAGGGACTTTGAAGCACTGGTGGTGGAGGGGGTCTTGGCCTCTAGAGATGCCCTTATAACTGCGTGGGATGCATCTGACACAGCCTCATGCAACATGGCCTCCGCTGTGGCTATGAGACGAGCGGCCTAGCTTCGAGGCTTGGGCATGTCTCAGCATATGCAACTTATCATACAGGTCCTATCATTCAAAGGCCTGCCCTCATTGCAGAGTCCACAGACTCAAAGCTGCATGGGATGAAGGACTCCAGGGCCACCCATAAATTCCTAGCTGTGTACATGCCACCACCTGTTAGGCATTCCTTCTGGCCCCAGAAGCTGCTGCAGCAACAACTACAACAGCTGAAACAGCAGACTCAGATTCAAGGCTCCCCTTCCCAGTCCTCCCAGGACCCCCAGCGCCAATATGGGGGTCTGGATAGGGATAAGACCCACCCAGATAGAGGCCAAAAATCCCAGGCTGGCCGTCAGGGACAAGGTAGTGCATATTCAGTGGGACACAAGCAGTGCTTTTGATGGTCAGCCCAGTGGCAACAGAACCACAACCTCAACCCTCACATTTGCCAACTGTCTGGCCCAGTACTTTCATCACTGAACCAACATCACAATCAACTGGTGGTACTGGACACGGTCTCAAAGGGGTATCTGATACAATTCTGGTCCACACCTCTGGACAGAAAACCGCCCCCTCGCTTTAATCTCGGGAGCTGGGAACTGGACCAGATGCTCAAGAGAGAGTGCAAGAAACTCCTCTCCCTTGGGACCATAGAGAGGGTCCCAAGATTGGAGCGCGGAAAGGGGTTTTACTCCCACTGCTTTCTAGTTCCCAAGCCAAATGGAGACCTGAGTCCCATTCTAGACCTCAGAGCTCTAAACAAGCATATAAGGAAAATAAAATTCCGTATGGTTTCTCTGTCACAGATCATCCCATCTTTGGATTTCGGGAATTGGTTTGCAGCCCTCAATCTAAAGGATGCTTACTTTCACATAGCGATACGCCCCTGCCACAGAAGGTTCCTGATGGGGGGAAGACATCTTCAGTTCACATCACTCTCCTTCGGGCTCTCCTTGGCCCCCAGGGTGTTCACAAAGTGCATGGTAGCAGTTGCTGTGCACCTGCGCTGGCAGGGTATAAAGATATAGCCTTACCTAGATGACTGGCTAATAAAAGGGAGATCAAGAGCCCAGGTTGAACACAGCATCAAAGTATTGAGTCGGCTGTGCAAGTACCTGGGGCTTTGCATAAATCGAGAACAGTCAAAACTCTGCCCATCCCAGGACATAGTGTTCATAGGAGCTCTCCTAGACTACCAAAAAGGGACGGCTTCCCTGCCCCCACAAGATTTCAGTCCATTTGCACTATCATTGGAGCAGGACTTCCAGGTAACCATGGCCTGATGCTGTCTCCAGCTCCTTGGGCACATGGCGGCCCCCACTTCAGTGATAAGGATGGCCTGCCTGAGAATGAGACTGTTCCAGATCTGGCTGTCCACAGTGTTCCACCCACAGAGACACCCTCTGTGCAAGGTACTGTCAGTTCCCTGTGACATCCTGGGGACACTAGAGATCTGGAGGGATCCCGTCTTTGCTGGGAGTAATCCCCTTTGAGGTGTCAGTCCCTACAGTGACCTTGATCACCGATGCCTCAGAGTTGGGAGGGGGAGCCCACATATGAGGGGAACTTTCCACCCAGGGGCACTGGTCCCCCAGGGACAGACCCCTTCACATAAACGTGAAGGAACTGCAGGCTACCAGATTGGCCTGCAGGACCTTTCTGGACAGGATAAAAGACAAAATGGTCCAGATCCTAACAGACAACACTATGGCCATGTTCTACACAAACCGGCAGGGAGTGTCCATTCCCTAGTTCTCTGCATGGAGGCAACCAGACTCTGGCAACTAGCCCTGAGGTACAATTTCACTCCAGCGGCAGCTCACCTGCCTGGGGTGGACAACAGGCTAGTGGACTCACTGAGCAGAACTCCTCTAGCTCACCACGAGTGGTCCCTCCACAACACAGTGGTATCCCACCTAAACAGCAAGTGGGGAATACCCCAAGTGGACCTATTCACGACACGACAGAACCACAAATGTAGCTTCTGCTCCCTCAGAGGTTGGGAGGAGGGTTCACTTACAGACGCCTTCCTCCGCCGTTGGTCGGGACCCCTGATGTATGCCTTTCCACTAATCCCACTGATGTACAGGGTCCTCCTGAAGGTCAAGAGGGACGGAGCAAACATGATATTAACAGCTCCAGATTGGCCCAGACAACACTGGTACTCGATCCTGCAGGATCTGTCCATAGATGCACCACTCCGCCTTCCCCTGTGGGCAGACCTCCTAACACCCTGATCTCCTGCGCCTGACAGCCTGGAGACTCCTTGGCTAAGTGAGCAGGAAAAAGTCTGCTCAGACAGGGTCAGGAGGGTACTAATCGGTAGTAGAAGGCCCTCCAATAGAGCCACCTATACAGCCAAATGGAAACACTTTTCCCGCTGGGCATTAGCTAAAGGGGCTATGCCTACATCAGCTCCTGTATACTTAATCCTTGATTACATTCTAGACCTCAGGGATAAGGGGTTCATCCTTTCCTCACTGAGAGTCCATCCGGCAGTGATTTCAGCATTCCATGATAAAATAGAAGGTGTTCCTGTCTTCTCCCACCCTACCTTCACCAGATTCCTGAAGGGGTTCAAGAGTCTTTCCGCAACCTCATGAACATGGGTGTTGCTGGTGCTGGGCACATGCCCCCAATCCCTGCACTAGTGCCCCGGGTCTGGTGGGGCCCATCTCTCCTGGACTCCGGCCCAATTGGGCTGGAGATCCAGGACCAGCCGCCTGTGGCCACGGCAGCCCCGTCCCCAGCTGGAGAGCCAGGGCTCAGCCACCCGTGACCACGGAGACCACTCCTGGCCCCATCCCGAGCCAGGGATCCAAGGCCCAGCTGCCTGCAGCCGCGGCAGCCCTGTCCCCAGCGGGGGATCTGGGACCCAGCCACCCATGGCGGCGGCAGCCCCATCCCAAGCTGGGGATCCAGGGCTCAGCCACCCACAGCAGCGGCAGCCACTCCGTCCCCATCCCCAGCCAGGGATCCGAGGCCCAGCCACCTGCAGCGGCTCCCAGCCCCATCCCTGGCTGGGGATGCGGGGTCCAGCCGCCCGTGGTGGCTTCCAGCCCTGTCCCTGGCCAGGGGGTGGGGCCTTCAGGCCGGAGGCGGGGCCTGGGCTGGTGCCCCGGGTCCCTACCCAGGGCAGTGACACCCCTGCCCATGAACCTGTTCCACAATGGGACCTTAATGTGGTGCTCCATAGCCTAATGGAGCTTCCTTATGAACCCTTCGACTCATGCACTCTGCTGGTCCTTGCACAGAAAGTGGCCTTTTTGGTAGCGATTACCTTGGCCAGAAGGGTTTCCGAACTGAAGGCCATTTCCTCAGAACCTCCATACATGAGGTTCTTCCCTGATAAAGTGGTGCTCTGCCCGCACCCATCTTTCCTTCCTAAGGTAGTCTTTCCATTTCATCTTAATCAGGACATTTGCTACCAGTGTTCCTCCCAGACCCTCAGGTTACCGAAAACGAGAGGAAGTGGCACAACCTGGATGTCAAAAGGGCGCTCTTAATGTATATCGAGCACACACACCCATTCCACAGAACCTCCCAATTGTTTGTGGCAGTCTTGCAACGTAAAAATGTCATCACAGTGCATTTCCAAGTGGATAGTGAACTGCATTAAAGACTGCTACAGAAGGTTGAATACACCCTTCCTGGGGAACATCAGGGCTCATTCAACCAGGGCCCAGGCTTCATCAACGGCCTTCATAGCCCAGGTCCCAACCCAGGAGATGTGCAGGGCAGCTACATGGTCGTCGGTGAATACCTTCACAACACACTACACTATCATTCAACAGGCTAGAGAGGATGCTGCGTTGGGCAGAGCCGTACTCAATGTGGGTAAGCTGTAACTCCTCCCACCATCCTTGGGTATAGGTAGTAGTCACCCATAACTGAATGATGTGAACAGTGCTTGAAGAAGAATGGTGGGTTACCGATGTAACCATCTTCTTCAAGATGGGCTGCTCACATACATTCATATCCCTCCTACCGTCCCCACTAACCGGAGTTGGCGAAAGAAGCGACTGGGAGGGTCAGGGTCATGGCCACCTATATAGCCACGGTCATGGCATGGCGGGGGCGTTGGCCATTTGCCCTGACCTGACAGGCTAAGGCTAAAGACTTTCTGAGCTACCATGCACTACAGCACATATAACCTGTAACTGAATGTATGTAAGCAGCCCATCTTGAAGAAGGATGGTTACATCAGTAACCCACCGTTTCCCAGTCACAAATCTAGCATTCTGGAGTAAAGTCACTAAAACACAGTTCAACAAACAAATGTTCTTTAAAGTGCCCCTCCCTTCTCCTGCCACTGGCTCACATTTACCTTGTTGTCCTCCTTGGTCAATACTGGAGACCCACAGTTCAGAGGTGTTTTCACATGAGTTCACCTTCCAGGCAAAAAGGGGAAATAAGGCACCTTGCTTGTTCCTCCAGCTGCTTGCAGCTCATAGGGCCGTGCTTAGGAGAGTGTCGGCCTGAGGGCAATCGGCCTGTTGGGTGGCCCCCTGCTGTTCCGCTCTGCACTGGGGGGAGGCAGGGCAGGCTGGCCCAGAAGCTGGTCCCATACTCCCACCCATCCCCTGAGCCAGCCACTCTGCCCCAGGGGGCAGAGCAGGCCAGTCCTGCCTGTGGGCTGGCCCTCCCCAGGGTGGAACAGCCAACCCAGGGGAGGAATGAGAGAATGGATCCGGGCCTCTGGACTGGCCCCCTCCACCCCTGGGTTGGCTCTTCCTCATCCTGGAGGGCAGGGTGAGCTGGCCCAGAGCAGAGGCCTGGTTCTGCATTCTCGCCTGCCCCTCTTCAGCACTGCACCGAAGGCAGCAGGGAGGGGGCAGAGGACATCGCACCCATGGGGAGCAGCGGTGTGGGCCCTGTGCCACCCTGCTTATGGCAGGACAGTGCTGGGCCCACGGAACTGTGGGGCCAGGGATGATTGTCCCTCAAGCCCCCCCAAGGCTAGTCCTGGCTGCTCATTCTAGTCATTGTTGTTGGTTGTGCTGTTCACTACTTCACTCTACCACCAATAGGGCTAGCCTCCTTCTGCTGCCATCTCCCCACTGTGATGTGATCTCTGTGATTTTTAGGTCTCAGTGGGGGAAATTTACGCTGTTGGAGGCTGGCAGTCTCTCCACAGAAACAGTTAATTTCCCTCTGCAGGTCTAAGCACTAGCACTTAGCCTGATTATCAGTGATTTTAACTATAATTCAAAGGGATAGCTGCTAGTCTAGTTTAGCAAAACAAGCAAGGAGGCCTATGGCACCTGAAGGCTAACATTCATTTACCATATAAGCTTTCATGGGAGAAAATCTCACTTCATCAGGACAATCCCTGTGTAAAATAATAAATGGGCACAAAACTGACATCAGATATCACAACAGTCAAAAACCAGTTACTGAGTACTTCAGTCTTCCTAATCACTCTGTTGATTGTTTGTTAACAGCTGCACTCAAGCAAGTAACACACCAAGACCTCAAACAGAAACAGCAGGCTGGAACTGATACGCAGATTCAGTTGTGTGAAAGCAGGATTAAATCCTGATGATGGATTCTTTTCCCATTATAACAAGTGATTTGACCTCACCTTCCTCTATGTGCTGTTTCCCACTGTCTGAATCTTAACAACTGCTTTGATTTGCTGTTACTGGGTGAACAACTGCTTTGATTTGCTGTTACTGTGTGACCCAATCCCATGACTTACACTTCCCTGCATTTATTTTGCTCCCATTCTGTAAATTACCCCATCTTCAAAGCATCTGACAAAGTGGAATTTTCTCCCATGAAAGCTCATGTGATAAGTAACTTTGTTAGTCTTTAAGTGACACAGGACTCCTTGCTTGTTCAGTTATAATGGTTATTTAAAATAACAAAAGACTCTGTATGGAGCCTAAGAGTTACAAGCACCATTTTATCAGCCCAGTTCTTGTTAAAAGATAGATCTGATTGCTAATCAGCTAGTGCAGGGGTCGGCAACCTTTGCCAACTCCTGTGCTGGTCCTTCCTCCCTGACCCTCAGTTGGTGCTGGCAGCTGCCTCTGCTGAAAAAATGTGGCAGTTGCCTGAAAATTCAGCTGCAGTCATGGCTGGAGTTGGAGCACTTCCCAGGCATGCCACTGAAAGAAGTCCCCCAGAGTGGCTCATCTTGGTGGTGTGCCTGGGGACAGGGTCCGCAGGCATGCTGTGAAAATAAGCTGCTCCTTTCAAGGGTTCCCAGGCATGCTGAAGAAAGAAGCTGCCCTGCGTGGTTCCTTTGGAGAGCATCACACTACAGAGAGGAGCCAATCCAGGCAGCTTTCTTCTGTGTCACATGGGGTCATATACATGGGGGGACACCCTGTGTCCCAGCTGCACCCGAAGGAAGCCGCTCAGAGTCACTTTTGGTGGCAGGAGTGGCAATTTCTGTGGTACTGCAGAGGGTGCCACGTGCTGCTCTGAATGGGCTCAGGTGCCACTATCAGAACATATGCCAGAGGTTGCCTACCCCTGAGCTAGTGCTTGTAACTCAGGCAGAGCCCACAACACCAAGTAAAACATATCCCCTTCCCATCCCCTCCTGTCTCTCTCTTGCTGTTTCTCAACTGAGAATCAATTTGGCATCTGAACCCCTTTACTCCTGAGTTCAGTACAGTCATTTTCAACCAATGATTAAATTGCTACAACACAATTTACTACTATCTGACAATTAGGGGTCATTGAGAAATTGGGTGGGGTGTAGAAAAGGTGTGTGTGTAGGGTGCATTAGGGAAATGGTGGGTTACTTACCAGAAACAGTTCTTCTTCGAGATGGGCTGCTCACATGCATTCAGTTACAGGTGTCTACTTGCTGCAGCGCACAGTAGCATTGGAAAGTCTTCAGCCTTAGCCTGTCAGGTCAGGACACGCGGCCAACACCCCACCTACACTGCAACCACAGCTACATAGGTGACCGTGACCCTGATCCTCCCACTCCCATATACCTTCGCCAATTCCATTAGTGGGGACGGTGGGAGGGGCCTGAATGTATGTGAGCAGCCCATCTCGAAAAAGGACGGTTACTGGTAAGTAACCCAATGTTCTCCTTCGAGTGCTGCTCAGATCTGTCAGTTACAGGTGACTGCTAGCTGTACCCATGGACGTTGGGAGGAGTTACAGTCTACCCACATTCAGTACAGCTCTGCCCAGAGCGGCATCATCTCTAGCCTGTTGGGCGATGGCATAGTGCGTCATGAAGGTATGAATTGACGACCATGTGGCGGCCCTGCAGATCTCTTGGATTGGGACCTTGGAGAGGAAGGCCATAGAAGACGCCTGGGCCCTGGTAGAGTGGGCTCCAACAGTTCCAGGAAGGGGTGTTTTTGACCTTCCGTAGCAGTCTTTAACGCAGTTCACAATCCGTTTGAAGATACACTGAGAGGATCCTAGTAAACCTCTCTTACGTTCGGTGACCGCCACAAACAGCTGGGGGGTGGGCTTGCGGAACGGCTGGGTGTTCTCGATGTAAGTTAGAAGCGCTCTTCTCACGTCCAGTGTATGCCACCTCCTCTGGTTCTGCGTAACTTGGGGATCTGGGTAAAAAACTGGCAAGCAAATTTCCTGGTTAAGGTGGAAGGGGGTGGCCACCTTAGGGAGGAAGGATGGGTGGTGATGTAAAACCACTTTATCCGCATAGAACCTCATATATGGGGGTTCCGAGGAGAGGGCTTTTAACTCTGAAACCCATCTGGCAGAGGTGATTGCTACTAAGAAAGGCCACCTTCCAGGACAGGACCAGGAGGGTGGCTGAGTCCAAGGGTTCATAGGGCAGCTCTCTCATTGCCCGGAGGACAATATTCAGGTCCCAAGGTGGGGTGAACTTACGAGGTTGGGGAAAAAGTCTCTCCACCCCTTTTAGGAATCTGACAGAGGTGAGATGGGAGAAAACTGATTGCCCATCCATGCTCTCATGGAGAGCTGAAATTGCCACTAAATGGACTCTCAGTAAGGAAAGAGAGAGGCCTCCTTCCCTGAAGTCTAGTAGATAGTCAAGGATCAGGTGAATTGGGGCTGATATAAGGTCTACACCTTTGTCCCGAGCCCAAATGCAGAATCACTTCCATTTGGCTGTGTACATGGACCTGGCAGATGGTCTTCTGCTACCAAACAGGACCTTCTTAACCCTGTCTGAGCAGAGCCTCTCCTCCTCACTGAGCCAGAGAGCAACCAGGCCATCAGGTGTAGGCAGCCTGGGTCTGGGTGCCAAAGGCACCCTGAGTCCTCTGTCACAAGGTCTGCCCACTGTGGGAGGCGGAGTGGGATCTCCATGGACATGTCCTGCAGGAGTGGGAACCAGTGCTGCCTGGGCCAGTCTGGAGCTATTAGTATTACATTTGCTCCATCCCTGTCGATTTTCAAAAGAACCCTCTGTATCAGGGGAACCAGTGGGAAGGCATATATCAGGGGCCCCAACCAGTTGATGAGGAAGGAGTCGGTGAGGGACCCATCCTCCTAGCCCCTGAGGGAGCAGAAATGGGGGCACTTACAATTCTGCCATGTTGCAAACAAGTCTATCTGGGGGAGACCCCACCTGTCTACCAGGAGGGAGAAGACCTTGTTGTGAAGAGACCACTTGTGGTTTGCTAGCGGTTTTCTGCTTAGCAAGTCCGCCAGCTCGTTGTAGGTGGGAGGCTACGGGGGTGAAGTTGTATCGTATGGCCAGTTCCCAGAGTTTGCACGCCTCCTCAAGTGGTTGGAACGGACCCCCCCCTTGATGATTCTTGTAGAACACAGCTGTGGTATTGTCCATGAGGATCTGGACTGACCTGCCCCGTATCTTGTCTAGGAAGGTCAAGCAGGCTACCCTGATGTCCCTTAGTTCCTTCATGTTTATGTGGAGAGGACCATCCATGTGGGACCACTGCCCAAGTGGAGAGGCCCCAGAGATGTGGGCCCCCACCCTGTGTTTCAGGCATCCATTATCAAGGTCACTGAGGGCCTGAGGTCTTTGAAGGGGATGCCCCCCATGGCAAAACAGGGATCCCTCCAAACCTGAAGTGTCCCGAGTATCCCGGGGGACAGACAGTACTTTGTTCAGGGAGTCCCTCCATATGTGGAATACCATGGAAAGCCAGATTTGGAAAGGCCTCATCCTCAGGCACGCCGTCTGGATCACTGAGATGGAGGCTGCCATGTGGCCGAGGAGCTGCAGGCATCGGTGGGCCGTAGTCATGGGGGACATTTGCAACTCTGTAATGATGGTGCAAATGGACTGAAATCTGGAGTGACGTAGGAATGCCAACAACTTGTGGGTATCTAGATGCGCCCCTATGACCGCTATATTTCAGGATGGTCGGAGCTTTGAATTTTCTTGGTTTATGTGGAGGCCCAGATAGTCGCAGAGCCTCACAACCACTCCAACGTGGAGCTCTACTTGGGAGCTCGAATATTAACCAGTCGTCTAGATAGGGATACATTCTTATGCCCCGTCTGTGCAAGTATGCTGCGACTAGTGCCATGCACTTTGTGAACACCCTCGGGGCCAGGGAGAGCCTGAAAGGTGAACTTGAAGTGGTCAGTTGCCACCATGAACCTTAGGAACCACCTGTGGTGAGGCCTTTTGGCTATGTGAAAGTAGACGTCTTTCAGATCGAGAGCTGCGAAACCAATCCCTGGGAGACAGAGACAAGAGGATCTGTGGTAGGGAAACCATGCGGAACTTTATTTTTCTTATATGTTTGTTTAAGGCTCTGAGATCTAGAATGGGTCGAAGCTCCCCATTGGATTTTGGGACCAGGAAGTATCGGGAGTAAAAACCTTTTCCCCACTGCCGCTTGGGAACTCTTTCTATGGCTCTGAGGGATAGGAGTTTCTGGCATTCGATCTTGAGAAGGTAGGACAATTCCTGGTTTCCAAGGGTTGGATGAGGGGGCAGTTTTCTGTCCCAGGAATTGAAAGAAACTGAATACAATACCTCTCCACGACCATCTCAAGGACCCACTGGTTGGATGTGATGTTGGCCCAGTGGTGTGTGAAGCGGTATAAGCGGTTTGGGACCAGTTGGGTTGTCGGTTCACTGGCCATATAGTAACCGTCAAAAATGCTGTTTCTTCCTCAATGAGCATTCAGAGGCCTGCTCATGCCTACCTGATTGGGGAACGCTGGACTTCTTACTCTTTCCTGGATGGACCTTGTCCTTGTCCATGTCCCCAAGGTGGCGCTGGGCAAAGGGGAGGGACCTTGGGAATGTACTCTGCAGTTGAATCTGTTGTTTTAACTGCTGAAGTTGTTGTTGGAGGAGTTGATGGGGTTTTAGAGAGCATCTGTTAGGTTGTGGGGTGTAAAACCCCAGCAACCAGAGCATGGCTCTCGAGTCTTTCATGCCATGGAGCCATGGACTCAACAAAGATGTCAGGGGCTTCGAATGGGAAGTCCTGAACAGTAAGCTGAAGCTGCAGCGGTAGGCCTGAGCCATGTAGCCAGGCCAAGCAATGCATTACTACATTGGCTGTATGGGCAGCTGCATCCATGGCATCCCAGATGGCCATCAGAGCATCTCTGGAAGCCATTTCTGCTTCTTCGAGCATCGTGTCGAAGTCCCTAAGGCAATCCTTCAGGATAATGGCACGGAAGCCTTGCATGGCATTCCAGAGGTTAAAGATATACCTTGTCATAAGAGTTGAGTAGTTTGCTATGTGCAGCTAAAGGGCTGCTGTGGAATAAACCTTCTTGCCAAGCAGGTCGAGATTCCTCACCTCCTTATTTTTAGGGTTGGAACCCGGTTGAGCTTGTCTCTCTTTCTGGTTCATGGCGTCAACAACCAGCGACCCCGGAGTGGGGTGCTGGAAGAGAAAGGAGAACTTGTCCTCGGGGACATGGTACTTATGGTCCACAACCCTGGATACCCGTGGGATCGGGGACAGGGTTTACAAGTGGGCCTTGACGATGCTGTATACCCCTTCGTGAAGCGGTACAGACACCTTAGAAGGTGGGGCCCTCTGACCGACATTGAAGAGGGGGTTCGTCTCCTCTTGGACGACCCTAAGCTCCAGGTTCAGATTTGCTTCAATGTAGCGTAGCAATTCCTGGTGGGCACGAGAGTCCTCATTACAGTTAAGGGGTCTCTCAAAGGTGTATTCATTAGGCAAAGAGGAAGAATGGGCCCGCTATCTACTCCAACATGTGGAGTTGGGATTGGGTTCATCATCTGAGAAGTCCAAGTCCATGGTCTGCAAGGGGGACCGGACGGAGCAGTGTCATGAGACTATGGTATCGTCAGCCGCCATATCCAGACAATCATGACCAGTTGTTAAAAGACGCTCTGGCCTCCAGGTGGCATGGAGGGGAACAGCCTCGACTAGGTTGCAGTGCGGTACTGGAAAAGGAGGGCCCTACTGGTTCAGGCGAGCCTACCAGTCTGTTCTTGCATTGAGGCGGGGGTGAGACAGAGCGCTTATGGTGCTGTTTCCCTAAGTGTTCTCCTACCTTTATTACCATCTTGAGTGGAGAAGAGTGTACCGAGGCTGGAGGCGAAGTTTATGCCGACCTGTAGGAAAGGACCCCCGAGGCTTGGGAGCCCGCCACTGACACGTCCCAGGAGGAACTTAAGTAGGAGGCCGGGGGGCAGTCCTCAGCGGAGTGCGGTACCAGAGGCAGACTGGACAGTCTCGGGTTGGCCAGAGTGCAGTCCCCAGTGCCAGGCTGTGGTGCCGGCAGCGGGCAAGGCAGTGCCGGGTTGGTGGGCAGTGCTGCTTCTTGCGCTGACTGGACTCCTGGTGCCAGGGTTGGCATTGAGCTGGTTTTCTTCTGTGGTGCCGGTATCTGGACTGGAGAATGTGGCTGCACCGATGTGGAGGCCTGCAACATCAGCTGTGCCGCTGGCGGTGCCGCTTTGGGTTCGGCGCCAGGTTGGTTCAGCGACTGAGGTGTTTGGCGCCCCAACGATACTTATAGGGGCATTGACCAAGACTTTAGGTTCGGCACCAGAGATCAGTCCTAGGATTCCGGCGCCCAGGTCGATGGGTGAGCCGGCGGAGCACTCAGGGCTTGGGTGGCATCAGAGGCTTGTGCACTGCTCTCAGCAAAGGATCGGAGGCGCAGCTCTCTGTCCTTGCGAGTCCTCCTTTTGAAGGACTAGCAGAGGGGGCAGCTCGGCGATGGGACTCACTGAGGCATGCAAGACATTTATCGTGCAGATTGTCGAGCAGGGAAGCTTTGCACCATCCTAGGCATGGCTTGAAATCAGGCATCTTGAATTTCACGGTAGAAGACAGGCACTTGCACACACAAGTTTCTTGGGTGATCCGAAACCATCGCTGAGGGTGGAAGAAGGAACTGGGAGAGTCGGCGTCATGGTCACTTATATAGCTGCGGTTGTGGTGTGTGTGGGGGTGTTGGCTGCATGCCCTTGTAGCGAATGGGACCTGAGGTTCCTTGAGGTGATAAAATCCACAGAGGCAGAGGAGGCCTGTTTATAAGCAGCTTTATTCGAATAAAGGGAGCACGCAGAGTGGGGGAGCCACTCAGCGAACTCGTCTAGTGTTCAGCATAGCAGCCCTTTTATTCCCTAACACCGGCCGCAGGGTTCCCTCTCCCTTCCCCATTGGCTAGGGTAGTCAGGAGGTACAGACTTTCCGTTCCGCCTACTTCATGTTCTCCTTAACATGTGCCCCCCCTGTTACACACATCGCATGTTGCACAAAGCAATAATTATGCCTCCCCTGGGTGTGCAAGTACATATTCATTAGCTCATTAAGCCTGCATACTTCTCCTGTGGGGTCTTCACACCTAGCTTGTTCACGGAAACTTGTGGTTTAACTGACAGACTGGCTAGCAAGTTACTTAGTGGTTATAACAGGTGTCTAAAGCGACTGAGGGGAGGGGGGGTGCTGTTTGTGGTTTGACAAAAACAGGTATTCAAGAGCAGAATTTCCTTCACCCTGACCTGACAGGCTAAGGCTGAAGACTTTTGGAGCTACCGTGTGCTGTGACATGTAGACACCTGTAACTGAATGATGTGAGCAGCACTCGAAGGAGAATCCCTGATTCATAGCCATTGGCCACAGCACACTGGCAGCTCAATTTTTAGGTTTTTTTGAGTACAACTTAGCCCTCCTGAACTCCCCCCGGCCCTCTGTGTGTGTGTGTGGGGGGGGGGGTGAATCCTGCCCATCAGCATACTGAAAGAGTCAAAGCCCTCCTTTCTGATGCTCCAGGTCTGTATCCTGCAGTCCTTTTTCTTCTTTTTGTCAGCATTCTGAACTCAAATCATCTCATGGTCACTGCTGGCCAGGTTACCACTGGCTTCTCCTTCCCGCACGGACTCTTCCTGGTTTGTGAGCAGCAGGTCATGGGGGACCAGGGCTCCTACTTGGATCCAGGGCAGGAGCCAGCTCTCTTCGGTGCCCCTCCAGTCGGAACCATGCAGGGCCTCCCCTGCCTGCCCCTGGGATGTTCAGGCCACGCAGGGAGCCCGTGCCCGGCGCCAGGCCCGGCCTAAGGATAGGTACAGCCCCCGGCTGTTCGCCCCTTCGGGCGCAGGCTATCCAGACCAGCCCGCTCTTGGCGCGGGACCGGGAAAGGCGCCTAGCCGGAGCAGGACGGGGCGGGCTCTGGGGTCCCCGCTCCCTAGCGGCACCTGCCAGCGCCATAGCGTGTGGTGGGGGCCAGGCCGGCGCGAGGTGAGCCAGTTTCCCTCCAGGCGCCGGTACCGGCCCGGCCGCGCCGCCCCAGCTCCTTCTCGGCTGCGGCCCAACTAGACACAACAGTCAGGCTCCGCCTCCTGCCCTGCCCTGCCCTGCCCTCCGCCAGCCCGGCGCAGCGCTCCGTCAGCCGACACTCGCCGCTAGCGCCAACGGAGCCCTGCGCCCGGGCCGCGGACATGCCCGGCGCGCCCCAGCAGCGCCTCTAGCCCAGCGGACCGGCCCCTCGGCCGCTGCGCTCATGGATCGGCTCCTGCTGCTGCTCTGCTGCGCCGCGCTCCTGGCCGCGGGCAGGGGCGCTCCCCCCACTGCACCCCCCGCCCGGCCCGGCGCCCCGCAGCCGGAGGAGGAGCCCCTGCAAAACGAGGCGGACAACCAGGAGAACATCTTGTCGCAGGTACCTTCCCCGCGCCCCCGGCCCCGCTTCACCCTCGGAGGTCACGGCGGCGTTTAACCCCTCCAGTGCCGCCGGCTCTCGGGGGCCGCGGTAGGGACGGCCAGGGGGGGTCAGCCAAATTCCGGGTTCACGGATCCCAACTGTCTTGTTTCGGCGGGTGCCGGGAGCCGTGAGCAGCAGGGTCATTCAGTTCACCGGCAAAAGATGAAGCCAAAGGGTTAAAGCCACCCGCCCTACTGTTCAGTTGCAGAGCAACAGGGTGAGATGTGAGCCCGGCTGACCCGCAAAGCAGGAATGGGCCATGTGTGCCGAGTGGCAGCGGTAGCCCCGGCTCCTGTTAGGGAATGAGGCAATATCTGGGGAGAGAGAAGCTTTCCAGACAGAGCTCTTCTTCAGACCAGAATTCTTGGCTGCTCCTGTGACTGTATGATTTACACACACAATCAGACCCGGAAAAGAGCTTTGTGCAAGCTCCAGAACTTGTCTCTCCCCTCAGCAAAAGTTGGCCCATGGAAGATATTCCCTCACCATCTTGTCTGAGTAATAGTCCAGCAGAATTAAAGCAGCATATTAAGGACTGTCTTGTTACATTTGTCAGATGTGCTCTCTTTGGGAATGTCTAAAACCAGAAGAATGTTGAACACCTACTGTCAGGTTACTTTTATACTGTAGTTTCATGACTGATTTCTGTGCATCTTCAGCAAGGAAATCCATGGCATTGTAAGAGGCTTCTAAAAAGTAGACATTGACTGGGAGTATATGGGTTGTGCACTATTCCTGAGCATAACTGACCCCAAATCCATCTCAGCAGGGCACCTGGTATGTAGCTGCAAAGAATTCAGTGGATTATCTGACATAGAATCAGTGTATGTCATACACACCATGGTGGCTTTTTGTCTTTGTTTAAATGATTTGATTTTGCCAACCCCTTTGTAGATGATTGTTTAGGCTGGAGCAGTTTTTTTTTCACTTGTGAAAAGAAACACCCCATCCCAAACACCTTTCCCGATGATCTAAGGAGCAGAAAACCAAGCACTCATATAGAAACCTTGGAGTCAGCACTTTGTGTGAGCAGTGACCTGTTTCTTCTGGGTTCAGTGTCTGAGCCCCCTCCAACCCTTCAAGTCAACAGGAAGGAAACACTGATGGTAAGAACCAACTGACACCCTTTGTTTTTTTGTGATTAGTTGCTAGGTGACTACGACAAGGTGAAAGCAATATCTGAAGGCTCCAACTGTCAGTGTAAGTGTCTGGTCAGACCATTGGGGCGGTCCGCCTGCCAAAGGATTAATGAAGGCACATCCAAAGCAGAAGATTTTTACACAGTAGAAACCATCACTTCAGGACCTGAGTGCAAGTGTGCCTGCGTGGCTCCACCCTCTGCTCTGAACCCCTGTGAGGGGGACTTCAGATTGAAGCAGCTGCAGGAAGCAGAGAGCAGTGACTTAAAGGTATCAGTCAGACTGAGATTTTGGCTCCCTTTCAATGCTAGTACAAGTTTTGTAAGAGGCAACATGTAGCTGAAGTAGCTTTGCTTGCTGTGTTTAGTTAAGCCTGTTCTAAGGTACATGCACCTAGAGACATTGATTACATCAGCTGGCAGAGCACCAAGACGTTCTTGATCAAGTTTTGACTGTGATAACATGCAGGAAGCCTTTTGTAACACTAGAAAAACTGCTGCTCCCAGGTAGTAACTGTTAAAACCTTCACAGGTGAGAGAAAGGCAATATTTTCCTCAGTAGTGTGTCCCACATAGCTTCTAGCTCCACAGCAGCAGTTAACACTTATTCAGTCTAGAAGGGTTGATGTCAGTGGAAGTCACACAAGCAGTATGTAATATGTCTGAAATCTTGAAAAGGTATTAAGTCAAGTGAAGAGCAGACTGTTCCTCTGAAAGCAGATATTGCCTATTCCAGTCTGAAATAAAATCCACATAACATATTCCTACAGCCCCCTGCCTTTCTGAGTCCTCCCTGATCTCACCTCCTCTGCAATAGCAGGACTCACAGGCTTCATCCGTTACACTTACCTGTACCCATTTACTTACAGCAACCAGGTGCCGATTCCACTTAGCCTTGAGGCTCTGGGCTGCTCACCAATGTTTCCTCTAAGGTCCTAAGGCAGCTGAGGAATTTATGTTGCTCACTGCACCCCCCCTGCACAGGCCCAATCCTGCCTCCCCCTCTCTCCTGGTCACTGCCCCACGTGGCCCAATCCCACCCCTCATGTTCGCCTGGGAGCCCAACCCCATGTTCCCTCTAACCCTCCACCCCCTTTCACAGCTGGCTGCCCCTGCTCTGACCCCAGTCACTTCTACCCCCTTACCTGGCCACAGCCTGGCCACTCCTCTGCCTGGATGAAGCTCTCATTGAGCATGCACAGAGCCTCTGTGCATGCTCAGTGAGAGTTTACTCCAAGCAGGAGTTTTAAGAACTCCCAGCTTGGAGCAGCTCTCAGCCTGCTAGAAGACTCTGTCTTCCAGCCCGGTAGGAACTGCAGCTGCCAGCTGTGCATAGCTGACAGTGTTCCCTGTGCCAAGCAGCCGCAAGGGCTGCACAGCCATAGGGCCATGCAGCTTAGAGGGAACATTGCACTCGCCCTTCCTTGCCAGGAGGCACAGAGATTTATCAGGGGTTGCAGGGCCTCCTCAATCAGTGGGTTTCCCACTGCCAGCAGGCCAGCAGTGAGGGAGAAGGGGCTATCAGCCAGCCATAGTCCACAGCATGGCTGGTCAACCCCCACCCAGCATGGTAGAGCCAACCAGTGTGCACAGTGTAGCTTCCAGCATGGCTCAAAGGCCATGCTGGAGGCCATATTACTGCACGTACAAATCAGCCCCACGATGTCAAGGGGTGAACCAGCCAGCCCACAGGCAGGGCAGGAGCTCAGAGCCTAGCCTCTGGGCAGCCAGCTACACTCCCTCTCACCAGTGCTACCAGAGTGGAGGGCCCCTGGGTATGGGACCTATTGGCCCATGCAACCCTGAGGTGGCAAACTAAGTAGCAAAACTTCTACACTCTTCTTCTGGCTCCTTTCCACCCCCCAGCTGGTTTATATGAGCCCCCAGTGAGGAAACAGCTGTTCTTACTTGCCTTATTAGGCACTGCTTTTGTGTGCTAAGATCAGCACCTTCAGCTGTGGGTTTTTATTTTGCTGTCTGGGGCCCTGCTAGCCCATTGTACCCCAGATACAGTGCTAGATTGGAGGTGGCAGAGGCATCCTTCTATTCTGTCACAATCCAGCTAAAAAGAAAAAGATTTAGCAGGTCCTTCCCACTTCAAATTGTGTAAGTCCACAGTAACGTATTAACCCTTTCCTTTACAAATGAAATAGTGAACAGTTCTGAACTAGCCTGGGGACTTATCAATTGAAGTGACAGAGAAGGAGAATGATGACTATGAGTTGCCGTTGTGAAGTGGCTATGGAAAAGGCTAATGCAGTCTTAGGATATATCAGGCTAAGTATTATCAACAGAGACAGGGAAGTGTTAGACTAGAACCATTGTACAAGGCACTGTTGAGATCTCATGTGGATAACTGTGTGCAGTTCTGGTCCCCAAAGCAGAGGCAGTCTTAGGCAATTGGGGGCCCTAGGTGAAGACCCATTATGGGGCCTCCTAAAAGGCCCACTGTTGGCCCCCACTACTACCCTCCCAGTGGCCCCAGTCCCCCCTGCACCCCTAACTGCCCCACATCACCCCCCAGGACTCTCTTTTTTTGACTGAGCCAAACTAACTTGACTATCCCTCAGAAACTAGTAAATTATTCTTGGGTATGATATTTTTAAAGATCTTCCAATCATGAAGCTTGTAAGTTTATCATCTTTCACTTAACATAAATGAGCTAATGTTGAACTACAAAGTTAAAATGAACATTTTAATTTTTTTGAAAAGTATGAGCATTAATTAATAAATAAAAAGTGGTAACATTAATGGCTCAAAAATAACTAAAATACCACATTTAAAATTTTGGCAGTCAAATCTTACAATTTTTTCATATAGGCTTGGGTTTATGTGCACTAGACATTTAATACAAAGAATTATAATAAATACAAAGAAGTGAAAAGAAGGTTTCTAGTGTGTAGCTATAAATGAAAAACACCACAGTTCAATGAAATTCTCTGAAGTTCTCAAGTTTATAAGACTCTGGTCCCCTCAAAAATATTAAATCGTAAGTACATAAGAACGTAAAAAATTACTCATCAAAAGAAAAGACATAGCACAGACATCACACACAGCTGTAATGATTTTGCCTAAGGGTAGCACTGTATTTAGATGTAGCAGCCTATGTGGACCTACCTGGTAACCTGAGCTAACTAAAGCCAAAGTAAAAATTGCCATGAAGTCAAAAGAAAAGGCAAAAGAACAGGTAAAAAAAAGAAAACAAAAAGGCAATATTTCACAAAATTAATAAGTGGCCACGCTAAGGAATTAAAAGCTGAGGCCCCTGGAAAAGTTCCTGCTGTCCTGCTGTCTATTGCTTGTTCCTGCTTTTTTAGCATGTCAGTGTGAAGGTGATGGGCAGATAATGGTGAAATCTGCAATTCTGACGAAGCACAGATCCTAACTCGGCTTGATGAGCCAAGAGTGAAAAGTGTTTAGGCTTCCAGCCCCACTAACTCTGCTAGACGGAAACAATTTCTGTATTTTTTTATATTTTAATTTCTGTTCACCAAATTGAGGATGGGCCCCTTATTGCTTGAGGCCCTAGGCAGCCGCCTGCTTTGCCTACCCCAAAAGCTGCCACTGCCCCAAAGATGAAACTAGAACTGGTGCAGAGAAAGGCTACTAGGATGATCTGAGAGATGGAAAACGTTGGGTTACTCTTCAGTAGCCATCCTTCTTCAAGGTGGGCTGCTCGGATCCATTCAGTAATAGGTGTCTCTGTGCTGGAGCGCTGGATTGATCAGAAAAACTTTGTTCTAGCCTGTCAGAAGAGGGGAGGCAGCCACTGCCCCTCGCGCCACCCATGGCTATATATACGGCTGCCTCCTTTGCCCCCTCCTCAGTTCCTTAGAGTCGCCAACGCCAGAAGTGGGGATGGAGGGGAGGAACCTGAATGGATCCGAGCAGCCCATCTCGAAGAAGGATGGTTACTGAAGAGTAACCCACTGTTCTTCTTCGAGCGCTGCTCGGATGCATTCAGTAATAGGTGACCACTAGCCATGCTGAAAAGGACGGCGGGTGGAGTTGGTACTTCTGCCTACCACACAGCAACAAGCCCTGTAAGGTAGAGGCCCTGACACAGGCGCTTGCCGAAGACAAGAGGCAAACTGGCCTTGGAGACCCTGAAGAAGCAAGGGCTGAAGGTCAACTAGAGCAGGGCAAACCCGAGACGCCGAGGCAAAGTGCATACGCAGGTCGGCAAAGTCACCGGAGCTGGAGAAAAAGGGGTGCAGCCTAAGAAGACAGGTTACGCAGGTGCCCTACCCAGGAGGGGAAACGTGGGATGTGAACGATAGACTATAATGTCTAGCCTAGGTCGTGCCACTTGGCCTCAAAGGAGAGCACTGAAACTGGCCGGCGAGACTAGACATATGGTCGCGTCTTGCGCGAGAACAAGAAAGGACAGCACAGGGCACTCGAAGGCTTTGCAGGAGCCCCGTAGTCATGGACTGAGCTGGCGACTACTGAGTGCACGAGGAAAAGTAAGGGGGTGGTCATGCCCTTTATCTAGGATGCAGCCAAGCACGCTGTTTGGCCAAGGGGAGGGAAGGATACCAGGTTGTGAGGTGGGCTTGAGAGCGACTGAGAAGACCATGGGGCACCAGCCGCGACATATGGAGGCCAAGCAGGACGGCCTACAGTATGCTAATTCATGACCCGGTAGCATAGAAGCGCAGATTTCGGTTAGGCTGGCACCACGACCGGGCCCTCACAGGAGAGAGGCCCGAAAAGATACTGACCGCATGGTGGCCTGAGGCAATACTGGCAAAAAGACGGCCTGCTAAGGGCTGCGGAAAGCTAGGATGTAAGGTAGGGGCCTCGTTGGTCTGAGCTATGGGGTTTTCCTCGAAGCTCTCACTAGGTGTGAGGGGAAGGAAACGGGAGATAACAGAGACTCTACTACCATCTAGACAGGTCCTTGGAGACTGAGAAATTGAAGGAGGGTCGAGAAGGGCTGCGGACTCAGCATGTACGGTGCATTCTTGAGGGAGAATGCTACCACTTTGCCATGTCAGGGCTGCCAGGGCAGAAGACCCTTCGATACATGGATGGTGAAGAACTCCGCTGCCAAGGGAGGGTCCTTCTTGAGCTGGAGAATGGGCTGTAACCAGGTGGGAGGTGCCACGTCTGATGGCCACCTCGGGATCAGAGAACCTAACGAAGTTTTCTCCCCAGGGAGAGCCCAAGGACGAATAAAGAGGGGGTAAAACCCCAACTGTTATATGTCGTACAGGCTGGGCTCAGTGTGTCATGCCGTCATAATGACTGTAGGAGTAAGCAGGTCCTTAAGAAAGGAAAAGGGACTGCAGAAGTGCCCGGCGTTACCAACACGTATGGGGAAATGCTGTAGCATCAGGGAGGTACATGTAGCATAGTGGGATGGTCCCGTGGGGGCAGGCCAGAGAAAGGGGGAAGGGGCCCATGCTAAGGAGTAAGGACATAGGCCAAGTGTTGATGCAAGCACCCTGGAAGCAGGAAACCTTCTGTCTGCTGTAGACAACCGTCCAGGGGGCAGAGGGTACCGAGGCGGAAACCACAAGGGAGGGCACTGTAAGGGATGGACCTTATGCAGTTTCCCCACCTATGGTACACGGCGAGGTAACTTCCTTTCAGGGTTAACAAGGGGTGACCGCGGCCGTATTTGGTGAAGTTGGGGAAGCGTGGGCTACCTTGGAGGTGGTAGACCAGAGCAGGGGTTCCCAAGGCGAGCCCCTGGTTCCCAGTAGATAACCATAGGGTAGAGACTGGGAACTGTATGAAGCTGAGAAGGGGGGGGGCATGCCTGGGCCCCGTGCAGGGTGAAAACCTTCTGTAAGGGTCCCTTCCCGATGAAGTAGCTATCCTGGTAGTTGAATACCACACAGAGCTGTCCCCTTAATGCACAGATCTTGTCAAAAAGGGGAGAGGAAGGGGTTTTTGGTCACAGTGCAGAAGACGGTGGTGTGACCCAGGCATCCCCTTCCCTTCCCTTAACCCGCAGTGAGGGGGCCTACCTGAGACACGTGTCATGGCCACAGGCAGAGTCTTGTTGCAGGTAGGCTTCGGATGTGCGTGTCTCGGAGCCCTGCCGCAGCTGGGCTACAATGAGATGCGTCTCCATCTCTTGATGAAGGGTTGGGGGGAGAAAGCGATGGGGAGTATTAGGGAAGGGAGGGTTGTTAGGAGTAGACTGGGGGGGGTGTTGGTGGTGACTACTGTATTGGAGGACCGGCACCATAAACGGATGTCATACATTGTCAGCCCTGGTGTCCTGATTGAAGCTTTGGTTCTGTGATCGAGGGGGGAAAGAACAGGGAGGGATCGATGTGGATCCTCACAAGCCTATCTTCCCTATGGGGAAAAGGGAGGGGGACAATGGCACCATGGGAACCCCCCTACCCCTCAAGGATAAAGAGGGTAATGGTCAGAGGGGCCCCTCCTTGGGGAGGGGTGACTGAAGGTCCTTTTTCCACCGTGAATGAGGTGAAAAGGGGAAAAAGGGGAATTGTCCCGCCCCGGGAATTGAAAAGCTTAGTCGGGGGGTGGGTCCAGGAGGGAGGAGGCCAAAATATTTGGCTTCCCCCTGGGAATCCCGGGCCGTACCCACCACGGAAAGGATTTCCGGGGGGAACAGAACATTTCCTTCAAAAGGCAGGTCAGGGACCGCCTGCTGGGCATTAGGGGGCGCTCTAGCCTCCCTGAGCCATGCTACCCTACGGAGGGTAACCGCCGAGGCCATGGTGCGAGCTTCAGTGTCTACTGCATCACGGGCTGACAGAAGGAGGTCTTGAGCTATTATGTTGCTTTTCTCCAAGGAGACATCATACTCATCTCTGGCCTCGGGAGGGAGCACATTCCTAAATCTCCCGAGTCATTCCCAGTGATTCCTACTGGTTATGGCTTGGTTGTTTGCCACCCGCAGTTGGAGAGCCGACAAGGAGTACACCTTGTGGCCTAACAAATCCAGTTCTCTTGTCTCCCTGGAGCCAGGGAGGGGATCCCTGGGGGGTTCTCCAGCCCCCATTGCCATCTGCACTACATCCCTGGGGGGAACCGGGTGGCCAGAGAGCGAGGGGTAGTCCGATTTGGATACCTGATATTTCATGCTTGCTGTATCTGAAACCGGGGGGGGCGGAGCTAGGATTTTGCCACTGTGAGCATGCGAGGTCCCACGCACTCGGATGGGGCAGGATTGCTAGAGGTGCCGTACAGGTGAATGCTGGTCCAAACAAGGTTTCAGGAGGGAGGGTCAGGGGCTCCACCTCCATACCTAAGTGGGCCGTGGCTCAGCGCAACAGATCGAAGTGTGTGGGAAGGTTGCCTGTGAAGGACTCTGGTGCCAGAGAGAGTGCGGCACTGGGGGTCCGCCGTGGAGGGCAGGGAGTGCCCTCAGAAGACCACTCTTGTGGTCGGAATCAGAAGGGTGAAAGACCTGATATGCGACATCGGGGCCATTTGGAGCCCCTGGAAGGTCCATCTTCTGGGCTGGAGGCAGGGGACGGGGATCGGGATTCCAGGCCTGGTGCCGTTGGAGGAGTGGCGCCCGTCCCCACCAGGGTTGAAGGCAGGGGGCTGGACAGCGAGGGTGAGCACCCCGTGTGAACCCAGACCTTCAAAATGAAGGCCGGTTTGCCCCTTCTGGTCGGGAGTGGGGCAGGCGGGGTAGGAAGGAGCAGCAGGGCTTGTGCTGCTTCCACCGCTTCCAGGGTTGACGGGACGAGAAGCGACTCCGCATGGGTCGTGGGTGAGTCCTCGCTAGGGGAGGGTTCCCATTCCCCCGGTACCGGGCTTCGCGGTGCCAAGGGTGGGGTTGCCTGGTGCCGAGGCAATGTCGGCACCGGTGAAGCCAGGGTGTTCTGTGCCGTCGAAACCGGAGATGAACTGGTGCAGTGCCGAGGCAAGCCCGGTGCTGACAGTGCTGGGCTGGTTGGGGGCGACTTCAATCGGTGCCGAGGTGCTGAGGCGCCTGGTAGGCACTGTGGTGCTGGAGTTGGCACCAAGGCATGGCGTCACTGTTCCCTCTCCTTAATCGTTCGAGGTTTAAAGGAGAGACAGATGGAACACGCTGAGACCATGTGGTCTTTGCCCAGGCACCTGAGGCACTTCCCATGGGGGTTGTCCCGGGGGGAGGCCTTGCCGCACTCGGCACAGGGTTTGAACCCTGGCATCGTCGATGTGATGTTCCAGTCTGGTATTGGGCTCTCGCCATGGAAATAAATCCACAACGGAAATGTGCCCTGCCAGACAGTGAATCCAACAAAGCGACAGGCTGCTTGCGAATTAGCAAGGAGCGGATGTTCAAGATCCGATGCGCAAGGCGGAAGAAATGAAACTGAGGAGGGGGTGGGGAGGCGGCCGTACATGTAGCCACAGGTGGCACAAGGGGTGGTGGCTGCCTCCTCTCTTCTGACAGGCTAGGACAAAGTTTTTCCGACCAATCCGGCGCTCCGGCATGGAGACACCTATTACTGAATGCATCCGAGCAGCACTTGAAGAAGAATCTGCCTTACAAGGGAAACTTAGGCACTTACTGTGTTTAGTCTAATGGAAAGGAGGCTGAGGGGAGCTGTGATTGCTCTCTGCAAATACATTGGAGGGATAAACACCAGGGAGAGAGAAGAGTTATTTCAGTTAAGTCCGCTGTTGACACAAGAACAAATGGATATAAACTGACCATCAGTAAGTTTAGGCTTAAAATTACAGACAGGTTTTTAAGTGTAGTTCTGGGACAGTCTTGCAAAGCAGTTGGGGGAGAAAACTAATTGGCTTCAAGATTGAACTTGATAAGTTTATGGAGTGGATGGTCTATGGCAGGGGTGGCCAAACTTACTGAACTCAAGAGCCACACAAGTTGATTATTAAACCTTCAAGAGCCGCCCTGAGGCATATAGCCATATACTTTTACATACTAAAGTGATTTGCTGACAGTCTTCCGAGAGCCACACTTTTTCATTCAAGAGCCACATGTGGCTCCTGAGCCACAGTTTGGCCATGCCTAGTCTATGGCATATAGCCCATTTGTGACTTCTGGTAGCAAATATCCCCACCCAATGACCAGTGATGGGTCATTGAATGGAGAGGGCTCTGGGTTACTGAAGAGAATTCTCTCCAGCTGTCTGGCTGGTAGGCCTTGCCCACATAGTCAGGGTCTAACTCAGGGGTCTCAAACATGCAGCCCATGGGCTGCATGCAGCCCCTAGAGCTCTTTCCTGCGGCCCGCAATGACACAATTGTTGGTGATATTTGCAATATCATTGTGTGGAAAGGTTTCAGTGGTGTGGCCCTTGGGCTGCCATACTAACCCTTGTGCAGCGCTCTGCTAATCCTCATGCGGCCCTTGTGGTGATTTGAGTTTGAGACCCCTGGTCTAACTGATCACTGTACTTGGGGTTGGGAAGGAGTTTTTCCCCGGGTTATACTGTCAGCGATGCTGTAGGCTTTTCACCTTCCTCTACAGCATGGGCCATGGGTTGCTTGCTAGTTTAAACTAGTGTCAGTGGGGAGTCTCCATAACTTGAAGTAAAATCAGGGATCTCAAACTCAAATTACCACAAGGGACACATGAGGGTATGTTAGCCTGATGGGCACACCGCTGAAACATTTTCATACAATGATATTGCAAGGAGAAGGAT
The DNA here is from genome assembly GCA_007922195.1 of Podocnemis expansa. Classification (NCBI taxonomy): domain Eukaryota; kingdom Metazoa; phylum Chordata; order Testudines; family Podocnemididae; genus Podocnemis; species Podocnemis expansa. Next base: position 1,016,649 of record ML682022.1, on the reverse strand, counting down.
AGTGTCATTACAGACCACAGGAAATAACTTTAGGGGCTGCATATGGCCTGTGGGCTGCGAGTTTGAGACCCCTGTTTTAAATCATCATTTGTATGTATGCACAGATAGGGACTGCAGTGTGAGCTTCCACCATAGCAGCCTGCCCCAGTCCAGCACTGAGAGCCTGCCCCTAGGTGGAGTTCACTCTCCATGTTTAGTCTTTGGCTCTGTTGAGGTTCCCCCAGAGAGGTCTCTGCTGCCAGCTGTGGTGTGAATACTTGTCATCTAGGAATGGGCTGAGCCTGGCCAGCTCTTTTCACACAGCCCTCTGAGCAGGGTGTTGCTGTAGAAGTCAAGCTGCAGAAGTTGCGAGAACAGACTCTCTCTCACACAGTGAGCAAGGAACGTTTCCTGGTGTCTGACAGGCTCAAATTAATATGCAAGCTAAATTCTGTGAAAGCAGGACTCAATCGAGACTATGGATTCTTTTCCCATTACAAAGGGTAATTTGACTTTAGGTTTCCCATGGTTTGAGCCTGTAAACTGCTCTGATTTGCTGTTACTTTATGACCTGATCCTATGTTTTACACCCCCTTGCATTTAGTTTCATTCCTTTCTGTAAGTTCACCCATCTTCGAAGCATCTGAAGAAATGGGATCTTCTCCCACGAAAGCTCATGCAAAAAATAAATGTTAGTCTTAAAGTGCCACACAACTCCTTGTTGTTTTTTCAGCAATATGGAGCCAGTGTTTATCTTCTGATTTTCACAATTCTTGTCTGAGATGAAGCTGTGCACTGTAAAGCTAGGCACTGTGAAGATATGCACTTCTGAGTTTTAAACTTCTGCCAAGGGAAACGAATCAGTGATTCATAGATTTTTAAGGCCAGAAGGGTCATATCAGCTGACCTTCTGTACATCTCAGACCATTAAATTTTACCCAGTTTCGTCTGTATTGAGTCTAGTAACTTATGTTTGGCTAACTATCTTACAGAACAGCTTGATGTGAAAAGAACGGATTGAGAATCCACCACATCTCTTGGCATTTGTTCTAATCATTAATTTCCCTCACTGTTAAACATATGTGCCTTACTTGAATTTGTCTGACTTTAACTTTCCATTATTGGTTTTGTTCTGCCTTTCTCTACTAGATTAAAGAACCCTTTAGTAGCTGGCGTTTTCTCCTTGGGAAAATATTTAGTTGGCTTGATATTGTTTGTTAGGATGCTCTTTAAATTTCTCGTTATCAGGCATTTTCTCCAGCCCTTAATTATTTTAGTGGTTCTTTTTTTATGTCACCTCTAAATTTTTCAACATCCTTTTTTAAGATTTGGGTAGCAGAAATGGACACACAGTCCAGGACCAATCTTACCAAGGCTGTTAAAGTCTCCTTCCTACTTCTCCTTTTCGGGTTATACAGCCATCCCTTTTGCCAAAGCACTGGACTGGGAGCTCATGTTTAGCTGCTTGTCCAAAGTCCTTCCACAGTCATTGCTTCCAAGGACACAGTGCCTCCTTCTGGGGTGATGGCCTGCTCTCTTTCATCTCTGCTGTATGGACTTGCATGACCGGATGGGTTGGAGGACTTGCACTAGCTTCTACCACTGTCCTTTGCTAGGTCAGCACTACACTCTGTCAGAAATGTGAGTAACCATTAGCCGTTTGGTGGTTATGCAAACTCTTTTGATCTGACCTCAGACCAGTCTCTAGTGAAGAGCAAATGCATAGCCCTGAAGCAGGCTGGTCACAATAAGCTGCCATCTCATTTAGCACAGAAATGTCCCCACTGGTAGGCTTAGCAGAGGAGCTGGAGAGCCTGGGGTGGACTCACACTGGCTGCAGCTTGGATGTGCCCAGGGCCAGCTCCTCCAATGAGCCAGTGAGGCACTGGCTTGGGGCACCACAGCTTAGGGGTGCTGGGGGAAGAGAGGGGCTAGCCCAGAAGCTGGACCCCATGCTCCTGCCCCTTCTTTGAGCCAGCAACTCTGGCCCCAGTGGCAGAAAAGGCCAGCCCATGGGATGGACTCTGGTCTCTCGTCCCACCTCTGGGCTGGCCCTCCCTGCCCCTAGGGCGGAACAGCCAGCCCAGGGGAGGGGTGGGAGAGCGGAGCTAGGCCTCTAGGCTGGGCTCTCTCTGTCCCTGGGCTGGCTGTTCACTGCCTTAGGGGAAGTGTGAGCTGGCTCAGACTGGAGGCTGGGTTCCTCAACCCCTCCTTCTGGGGGGGCACAAAAGCAAAAGTTGGCTTATTTCATATCTGTACGCATGTATGATGCTACAGGAAACATGATACCATAGCAATAATGATTGTAGAGCATGCCTTGAGCATTCAAACAAAACGTAACATGACATTCTTTGTATTAAACCCCACCATTACATTTACGGGTGAACAGCAAAGATATGCAGATCACACTGCAGGAGTGCAGCACATCACAGTCCCCAGCCTCATTGCTTCCGGTGAGACATACAGGCCGTCTCTCCCTGTCTGTCTCCAAGGGAGTCCATACCCCCTTACTACAAGCGCCTAACTAGTTGTGGACATTCTTTTACAGCTGATGAGCAGTATAAATCCTTACAGTACAAACTAATTTTAAGAGATAGTATACAGTAGATGCTATTTTTTATCCATATAAATGCCTAAAATTCTCTGCCTAAATTTGCATGTTGCCTCCAATTCCAAAATTTTCCAGGGTGCAGAAAGAATGGAAAATCTTGTCTTAAAGCCAAGCTGATGTTGTATAGTAGAGAAAAGTCAGGGGGGGATGCAAATCCCATCTTGATTAACATTATGCTACCTTTGTTTTACAGCTATCATCCATCATAGAGATGCTAGAAAGTGCTTTCTATGGCTTAGACCTTCTAAAATTACATTCAGTCACAACAAAATTGGTGGGTCGAGTGGAGAAACTAGAGGAGGTAAGATGAGACCCAGTTCTTTTTCATTGGGTTGCTTGGTTAGAGACAATATCATGAAATGGCGCCTAATGGTTTGCCCTCAGGATAAAAATCATGGTATCCCATTGCTTATGGGAGGCAGTAAATCAGCTACCATTTCATTTAACTATGTGTCCACTGTCATTGTGACCTGTGACTGGGCATTTGGAGAAAAAAGATCAAGGGGTAACATTCAGAAGTGATTTAGATATTCAGAGGGCCTTAGGTGTGTAAAGATGCAGACATGTGCCTAGGCGATTTTGCAAATCTTAGTTGATGCCTAGCTGCATCTTTAGAAGTCTAAAGGTCTTTGATCATGTGGCCCGGAACTGCAGCTGCCTATGTGCCTTTGTCCTTCACTGTAGCTTAGTTTTCTAGGTCACTTTTGGAAAAGGACCTAGTTTCTTAAATGATTTAGGTGCTTTTGAAAATCCAGTGTTGCCAATTCTCACAAGTCTTGAAATATTTCATACTCTTCCTGAAGCCCCAGTTCCTGGAGTCATGTGATTTTTGGGTGTGACTCTCAGCTTTCGTTTAAGACAAAGAGCAAGCCCTTGTGGTTACCAATAAAAGCTTTCAAGTGTGATCTGAGTGGAACCTAACATTTTAAAGGCCAAATAATAAGACCCTCAGATTTATTACTTTTGAACTGCTTTGTGTGGGCCCTGCCTCATGCTTTTTGAATTCCAGCAGCTGGCCATGCAGAGGCTGGCTTTAGTAATTCATGGCTGTGGAGGTGGTTCGCGTTTGAGCCAGGCACAAACACTTTCCAAATCTTGCAGCTCTCTCTAAGCCGGTGAGTGGAAAAAGTTCTCTCAGAAGGGCCTGGGGTTGCTAAGGGCAATACAGCATCTATGAACTCTATGACTCATGTTCTGCCTGTTGCATTTAAAGTTTAGTCCAGTAACAAAAGAATTAATCGAAGCTGGCATCAGTGTGCATAGCTGTCTGAATCTTGGCTCCAAGGGCCTGGGAAAAGGCTGACTGCTAGCATTGCCCTGGTCTAACTGCTCAGGATGGAGCTGTGCTGATGCTCATGCTGCTCATACCAGGGAATGGTCTGGCCCCACCCTCTGGTGCCTAGAAATCTCTCCAACTCTTCTATGAGAGGCACTCCCATGTTCTTCATTTAGTTCATTCTGGCTGGAGACATTGGTCAGCCCTGTTGCTGGGAGAATGTGGGAAGGTTTTTGTCTTGAACTAAATCTAGTTTGTTATGTTTAGTTATTAGAAAGTGTTTTAGCTTTATCTTTTTGTAACCATTTCTGACTTTAATGCCTTACACTTGTACTCACCTAAAATCTTTGTCTTTCTAGTTAAAAAAACTTGTTTTATTTTTTGATCAACACTAAGCCAGAGCTGTGTTTAAACTCAACTGGTGGGTAGCTCTACCTAAATTAGTAAATTGATCACATACAGGAGAGGGCTATACAGTGCAGAAGACACATTTTGGGAAAAATCCAGGAGTGGGAGTTTGTTAGGATCACCCTGCAAGTGGTAAGCAAGGCTGGTGGAAGCTGGAGTGTGTGGCTGCTAGGTTGCAGCTATACACAAATTCATGGGGCAGAACTTGCAAGTGGTTTGGCCGTTTGAGAGCATCCTTGTTTAGGGGCTACAGCAACAAGGCATTGTGAATTTTGCAGGGCAGGAGTGGACACAGCCCCTCACTGGACAGGCTGCACCCCAGAATGTAGCACTGTGTCCCTCTGTTGGGAACCCAACCTGCAAGTCTGTGGACGCTTGCTGCCCCTCTATGCTGGTATGAGAATGGGGCACAGGCACTGAAAGAAGAGGCAATAATGGTTTCCTGTTGTTGTGTTGGGCATTGCCCTCTTTTTGTACCCTGCCTGCTGTTGTTTGTTGTGATAGTTTTCTGGTAAAGCTGCTTATGGCGATGCAGAGCACACAATGGAAAAGAACTGATAGGACAAAAAAGGCCAGGCTGTCAGCCCCAGTTCCTGCAGTCCTTTCCCAGCCTCCCCTCATCCTTGTGTGGGTGTGTGGGTGTGTGGGTGTGCCCAAGGGATGAGTGGTGTGAATGAAAGATGAGAGGTGGGATTGGTTGAAGCTCTGCCCTTGGCAACTCTCAGCTAGTGTGCAGTCCCTTATGTCAGAATAGACCCTAGGCTGTGTCTGGGCCGAGGCAGCAGTGACCAAAAGAATACATGTATGCATCCTCCAGAGCAATGTAAGAAGGAGAGCAGGTAGTGATCTGTGAACAGGTTAACCTGTAGTTAGAGTTGGCTAACACTTTCCATTGTAAGCTCCTGTTTTCAGAAGCTTGTTACCTTCCAGACTTACCTTTTTGAGGTGTAAGTTTCCATGTTTACTCTGTGCTTCAGGCTCAATTTTCTTAGTAAGTTTCAGCAAAAATGGTTCATCTGTTTCCAAGAAAGAAGAAAAATTGCTAAATTCTTACAAGTCTTTCTTAGAAGGCCTTTAATGTCCCCACACTTTGGGGCAGGGAATTTCACAGGAAGGTAGCCATGGGATCAGAGAGGTGCCTTCTACTGTCCCCATGAAAATCCATTCAGTCTTGGGCAAGTTAAAAACTGGGGGAAAAAAAAATGTTGGAATATGCTATCATTAGTGAGCATGCTCCCCACTCCCACCCCATGGAGCTGCCTCCTCAGTGAAGGATGGTACACAGGCAAAACAGCATTTGTGAAATATCCTGGGCCTAAGGGAAGATGTGTTGGGATGAAGGGAGCCTTGCTGTTTGCTGTTCAAATTCTGTGCACTTCTCAAGCCTTGTGACCGAATTTGCTGTCACACTGCTACCTAAGACACAAACATTGTTCTCTCCAGCTGCCAGATGGGGCTACACAGAATTGCTTCAGCACTGGTGGCAGGAGAACATCCTAAAGCTCATCCCACCAGACATGTGGCCTCTTGGAATCAACATACCTGACCCATTCACTTGGCTGTGCTTTCTGCAACCGCAAGCCCACACCTCTCCCTGCACATGTGTAGGATCCTGATTCACAACAGTCTCTGGCTGGTTAACAACTGTGTGTGTCACATCCTGCTTTAGTGTCTGGGTTACATAGGAGATAACAGCTTATTGCTGCTATCAGCAACTCTGAGCTCCAATGGCTGATGTCGCTGCTATGGCTCTTACATTGGCTGACCAAGACCATCTCACAACCTTTCCTCATGCTAGGGTTACCAACTTTCCAGAACCAGCCAGGACAGGCTCCCCCATTGCTTGCTCTCTGTGCCCCAGGGACTCACTTGACAGCTGCAGAGTTGGGCTGGGAGGAACTGAAAGCACAGCAAGGTGGGGGGGGGGGGGGAGGATTGTTCCCCAGAGTGAGAGGTCTGAGACAGCTGGAGGCCTGGTAGGCTGAGATGGTGGGATGGGCTATCAAAAGTGGCAAGCTTGGCTGCTGGCCGCACTCCTCAAATGTCTCCCCTGGGTGGTGCCAACATCTGCCTCTGCTGGAGCCAGTTCTCAGGTTCAGCTTCTGCCAGCCGCTGAACTCCCCAGCAGCAGCTGCTCTTCTTGCCCTCCCCACAGCAGAGGCCAATTGCAGTTACTTTGCTCAGTCACTGCACAAGTCCCCTTTCAACTGGAAAGTCTGGTGGCAGACACTTGGCCACCTGCTCTGGGAGCTGCCACTGAGCTGGTGGCCTGGCTCTGGTTTTGTCGTTTCTTTGGAATGATGTTTTGCAAAAAAGGTTTATTTGTGTTAGTTCTAATTGCCTTTTATTAGACCTGCTTGCTTCCCAGGAAATCCAGGAAGTTGTTGATGATGTGCTTGCGGTGAGGTGAGGGGCAGCTGGTAGAGCATGCTAGCTTCTCTTACTAGTACCCGAGTGTCTTGAAAGCTCATGTGATAAATAAATTAGTTATTCTTTAAAAGTGCCACCAGACTCCTTGTTTGTAGTACCCGAGAGACTCAAATAAGGGCAAAGGAGGTTCATGCTGTCTTGAATTCAGTGCACAATGCCTAAGAGTGTTGAAAGCTGGCTAAAATCTTCCATTTTTTAAAACCTTTGATTTTCACGTTTATCATTTTCTCTTTCATGCAGTGTAATGCTGTTCTGTCAAGTTGTTAGACTGCATTTAGTTCTGTAGCATCTTGTTGCCAGTTCAGATACCAGCATTTCTCTCTCTTTCCATATCTGGAAGAGTAATTCCACTTTCTTTGAAGTGTAGCCCAGTCCCAGTAGACTTCAAACATGAGCCAGCTGCAGTGGATTCACAAAACCAAAATTCCACATGCAAAGCATTTTGGGAATGTGCTGTACAACCCAGCCAAAAGGTCAAAAAAGAAGAATCTGAAAATGGTGCTCCTGGGGTGCTGGGCTGACCATGTATGATGATCTACAAAAGAGGGGAAGTGGTATGGATAGTTCTACTTGCATTGGAGATCCCACCCTTTTAATCTGGTTTGATTTAGTGTCAGTTGAGATGCATGAGTTTCCTGCTGAATCATAAGCACTTAAAAAGGCAGAAATGGGTTGACGAACTAAGGGCAGAATTGTGCTCTCAGATCACCACTATGTTTCTCCACTATGATCGTTTGTTTTCCCGATATCTAGCATCCGCTGCTGGCAGAACAGAATTTTGGAACCAGGATCTGCGCTGGGGATAGATAAGAAGAGATTTACCCTAGGAGAGGAATCCATCAGTAGACACAAAGGGCTAAATGCTGCTGTCAGCTTCCCTCAGTATAAACCTGCGGCAACTTGTCTGAATTCACAGTTTGTAGAATTTGGCTCAAGAGGAGTATGGAGTTAATTTAGTTTTTCAGGGCTTACAAAACTAAATTCCTTTCTCAATTACACCCATGCAATCCTACTGAATTTGCCTCATAGTTCCTAACTGCTGACACCTTATCACCTTAGTTTGTACAGTTAGACCCATTAGGGTAGTTACTCAACTGAAAACAAGTATTATATACTCCTATGATACTGACTGAAATCTACACAGCACCTTTCAGCCAAAGACCCAAAAGTACTCAATACATGTACAAACTGCTATACACACTGTGGGAAAAATTCTCATCTATTTTTTGCTCTGCATTTGTGTGTGTGTGGCATTCCACTGATATCAGTATGGTCAGTGTAAAACATGCACTAGATCTGTGCACTCAGGGGTTAAAGTATAATTTGGTGGGCCACAGAACCCTCCTAAATTTCTGGTCCCCTTATGCCCCCCCTACTCCAGCTACTGCTTCCAGAATGCCTGCCCCCAATCAGATCCCTCTTTCCTCATGTCCTCCTCAGCCCCAATCCCCATTCCCCAAGTTCCCTGCCCCCACATTACCACTCCAGCCTTCCTACTCCCCAGCTCCCCCATCTTCACTCCACTCCCTTTAGCCCCCTAACCCCTCCACACATTCCCAGCACATTTCAGTCTCCTTGTCCCCATTCCTCCACTCCATCCCTTTCAGCCCCCGACCCCCTTCCACACTTCCCCAGCACACCATCCCAACCCCTTCTTCCCACTACACCCCCACTCTGCTGAGCCTCCGGAGGCGAGGCCAGGCCCCATGCCACACTAGCTTACCTTCAGTGGCACGTGGACTCTTGAGGGCTGGCCAGGATGGGGAGGGGGAGAATCATCCCTTTCTACCCCTGCAGGCTGTGCAGCCCTCACATGTGCGGGGGGCGGGGGGTGGCTGGCATGTCACAGCAGGGCAGGCATGCCTCCCCTTTTCCTGGATAGTGGTGCCTACCGTGCTGGAATGCGCTGGCTCGATTTTCTATTTTTAGGGGCCCCAGAACAAGTGGCCCCCTAAAAATAGATCCAGCATTCTGGGGTACCTAAAAATAAAAAGTGGAGCTGGAATGCTGCATTCTGGGGCCCACTATTTTAAATAGTGGGCCACAGAATGCTGCTTTATGGGTCCTGGAATGCTCGCCCCCTAAAAATAGTTGGCCCTGGAACACCATTCTGGTTTGTTCCAGCATACTTTAACCCCTGTGTGCACTGTGAATCAGGAGAGAAATTTGCACCACACATGCAGAGAAGACAAATCGTATGTTTGGAGTGTTGGACTAGATACTTCCTCAGATCCCCTTCAACTCTCATCTTCTCATTCTTTCGCATCACTGAAAAACACCCACTTCCTGGTCAGACGCAGTAGCTATTAAACAGGTTACAGCAAAACTGGCTGGGATGATTTAGTGGGAGTAGCCTTGCTTTTAGCAGGAGGTTGGACTAGATGACCTCATGAGGTCCCTTCCAACCCTATGATTCTATGAAAACTATACGGATGTCCAGGTCGGAGAATGATCATCTTTTGATAAAGAGAATGCATGTATGGCCTCTGAAGAGTGACTGTACCTAGGTACTGGGCTTGTGCGGAGGACTGCAGAGTGATGTAGAGCGTGGGCTGTGCAGGAAAATGTCAATAAATGAGAAGTTAAAACCTTTTTTGTTATGACAGTTGTTAAATGAGAAAGAGGAGATCCTAGATGCTGGCTTGTTTGCTCTGTGTGTGTGTTGCAATGACTTGTGGTGCATCACGTAACACAGCTTATCAGAATCAGCAAATTAGTGGCGAAAGCTTTTTTGCAAGAGAAGAAATTAAACTGGCCACATCATTAACTGTGGAATTCAGGAGGCTTTAATAAGTTTTAAATCTCAAGTCTCTTGGAAAGACATAATAGTGGCCAGACTAGGTCCATCCAGCCCTGTGGCCTGTCTTCTGACAGTGGCCAGTGCCGGGTGTTTCAGAGGGAATGAACAGAACAGGGCAATTGCTGAGTGACCCATTCCCTGTCATCCACTCCCAGCTTCTTACAGTCAGAGAATTAGAGACACCCAGAGCTTGGGGTTGTATCCCTGCTCATCCAGGCTCAAAGCCTTTGATGACCCTATCCTCTATGAACTTATTTCATTCTTCTTTCTACCCTGTTATAGTTCTGGCTTTTGCAACATCCCCAGCAAAGAAGTCCCACAGGGCGGCTGCATGCTTTGTGACACAATACAGCCATTGATTTGTTTTAAACCTTCTGCTTGTTCCTTTCCTGCCAACAAAGGACCTGGAAGTGTTACTGCAAGGTCATGCTACAAATGTGTGTGCTGCTCGGAGTCTGAAGTGGATCTGTGTGCTTTAGACAAGAGTTTTTCCAGCTCCCTTCAGTGAAACACCTTGGGGTGGAAATAGGTCTTGCTGCATTGAGTCCTGAAACCCAGGGTTAAAGTAAGGGGGAACTCACTGGACCAATGTTCTGGGGCTCACCATTTTTAGGGGCCAGTGTTCCATGGCCCTAAAAATGAAACAATAGGGTGGAATGCAGCATTCTGATGCATTTCACCTGCAGTAGTTTTAAAAGCTCCTAGCCTGGGGGAAGCTCCCTGCCAACCAGGAGACTGTCTTCCAGCGAGGCAGGGGTCACAGCTGTGTGCAGCAGCTGCAGCCCCTACCTGACTGGAAGACATAGTCTTCCAGTCAGCAGGGAACTTCCCCCAGGCTGGGAGTTTTTAAAACTCCCACCCTGAGCATGCTCAGAGCATGCTCAGGGCAGGAAGGGGCAGCCTGTCATGTGGCGGCTCCGTTCCACTTCGGAGGCCAGGTAAGGGGGGCCCACAGGTGGAGAAGCAGGAGCTGGGGCTTCCTCAGCCACCCATGGCCAGGGCTGGGAGCACAGTGCCAAGGCTGCTGTGGCTCCACAGGCAGTGGGGTGGCAAGGTGAGCTGGGGCTGGGGCTGGTGTGGGGACTGGTGGGGCGGACTCGTTCCTGCTGGGCCAGCCCTGATGGGAGTTCCAGAGCTCCCCATGGACACAGAGGGGTGCTGGCTGGGCAGGTGGCCCAGTGTCCCTTTGGGGTAGAGCCCTAACCCCCCTGCTCCAGGCCTCAAACTCCCCTGTTCCAATCCTTCTCTGCCCCAGCCTCCCATATCCTACCCCCACCCACCCCTTCTCTGCCCTCATCTCATGTCCCTGCCCCAGCTCCCTACTTCCTGCTGCCACCCACCCCTTCTCCATCCCCAATCTCTTGCCCTTGCCCCGTTGACCACCCTGATAGCCCCTACCTTCAGCCATGCCTTCATCATCCCCACCTCCTGCCACTGCTCCATTCTTCTTTATCCCTCCCTCCATATTCTATGCCCTCATCCTATCTGGGTTGGGGTCTGCATATGCATAAAGGGGGCCCAAACAATACAAGAAGAGGCCCAGATATTAGGAGGGTTCCAGGGCCCATCAAATTATACTTTAAACACTGCCTGAAGCCAGGCTACAGACAGGCCCCCTGTGTCCAGAGTGCATGAAGGAGGCTTGTGTGAAAAGCTAGTTTTTAAGTGACTTAACAGGTGACTTTCTGGTGACGGAGGGAGATCACACAGTGGATGAACACTGGTGCAGATTTTTCTGAATGGCTGAGCAACTGCCCAGAGACCAGTGTTGCATAAAAATGTAAACCTTTCCTTTAAAGCCTCATGGGTGTGCACCCAGCTGTAGCAGCCTTGTGAAGCAGGTAAATGGCAGAAGGAACACTATGGGAAGCTTCCAAAGGGTAGCCACATGAGTCTAGTTCAGCAAAACAAACATCTTCAAGTATCTGACAGAGTGGGATTTTCTCTCACAAAAGCTCAAGTGATAAATAAATTTGTTAGTCTTTAAAAGTGCCACCTCACTCCTTGTTTGTTATGGGGAAACTCCTTGCCAGCAACCTACTGGTCAAGAGGAAGATGAATTTGTCCTGGGTGGGTCTCAGCCCAATATCGTTTGCAGGTGAAGTAGTGTGAAGACCATTGACATAGCGACCCATCTAAGAAAAGGACTTCCAGCAGACTGGAGGCTGTGACAGCAAACGCTGCCTAAATTCCTGTCCTCCTGCAAGTGGAGATCCTGAGAGGTTGAAGGCACTGCAGTGCTACATTCATGCTCAAGTGTGGTGTAGTTCAGAGTCTGGGTATTAGAGGATGAGCTTCTCTAGAGAGAAGAACTTGGCCAAATCACTGCAGCATCTAAACCTGGCTCAGCACCTGCACATCCTGCTCCAGCCATTCAGCTATGGCCGTGTGGGCAACTTGTCAGGCCAGGGGCAATTTTAAAGGAGCTGGATGTGTTTGTGGCTGCATGCAGGTGTCACAGTATGCATATCTATGTATCTCTGGGTTATGATCTATATGATTTTCCTGTTTACTTGTGCACTGTGATTGTATGATTTGATGCTGGTTATGCCATGTGGGGTTTCTTTATGAAAGCTCATAACCTGTTCTACGTGATTACTATGGTATAATGTTTCATGCAGCATAGTGTATGTGCACAGCTGTATAGCATGTTTTGCAAGGCTCAGAGGGTGGGAACTCTCTTCCAGCACCATATAAACAATGAAAGCTGCGAGCAAGCATCTGTAGGAGGTAACAAAGAATATGCAAATGGAGGTCCCTGGCTCAGATAGGACAAAGAAGGGGAGGGTTTGAAGGGGTTTGGAAACAAAGAGAAACACTTGGAACGATTTGGGGAAATGGAAAGTTACTTACCTGTAAACATCCTTCTTCGAGTGGGCTGCTCACATACATTCACATACATGTAGGTGTGTGCATGATGCAGCACATGGATGCCTGGAGAGCTTTTTGCCCTAGCCTGTCCCTGTAGGGTCAGTGGCCAATACCCCCTCTGACCTGTGCACCTGCATGGTATATAGGTGGCCCTGACCCTGTCCCCCCTCAGTCCCTTCTTTCCGCTAATTCTGTAAAGCGGGGATGGAAGGAGGGTATGGAATCAATGTGAGCAGCCCATCTCAAAGAAAGGCATTTACGGGTAAGTAACTGTCCATTCTTCTTTGATTGCTGCTCACATCCATTCCCATGTAGGTGACTTACATGCCATATTTAGGATGGTGGGCTGAGTTAAGGTTTCCCTGCTCATAGAACAGCTCTGCCCAAGGTAGCTTTGTCCCTTGTTTGCTGGACAGTTAAATAGTGGGATGCAAAAGTATGCACTATCAGCCAGGTCGCCACTTTTCATATCTCTTGCATCAGCACCAGAGCAAGGAAGGCTGTGGAGGATGCTTGTACTCTAGTTGAGTATACCTCGATTCTCTCGAGGGGGAGAGTGTTTGCTTTGTGGTAGCAATCTTTGATGCAGTTTGTAATCCAGGATGAGATGCCTGGCCTTTTGTGTGCTCAGCAATTGCTATGAAAAGCTGGGTTGTTCTGCAGAAGGGTCTGGTATGCTCGATGTATATCATGAGATCCCTTCTTACATCAAGGTTTTGCCATTTCCTTTGGTTCTCTGTAACCTGTGGATCTGAGAAAAACACTGGAAGGCAAATATCTTGGTTAATATGGAAGGGTGTCACCATCTTAGGTAAGAGAGCTGCGTGGGGTCGGAGTTGTGCTTTGTCGGAGTAGAACACTGTATACGGGGGTTCTGAGGAAAAGGGGTCTTAGTTCTGAGACCCTTCTGGCTGATGTGATAGCTACAAAGGCCATTTTACATGATAGAACTAGTAAAGTGCATGAGTCTAGGGGTTCGTATGGAGGTTTTGTGAGTCCCTCAAGTACTAGGTTTAGGTCCCATTGTGGGATCAGGTCCCAGGTTTGAGGGTAGAGTCTGTCTAGGCCCTTGAAGAACCTTGTAGTTGTGGAGTGAGAGAAGGGGGTCACCCCATCAAAGGCATTGTGCGGTGCTGAGGTCACTGTGTGACCCGGGCCTCCGGGGCTGACCTTCTGAATGTGCCAAAATCAGGGCAAGCTGCAAAACCAGGGGCCAAACCCCTAAACCACTGATGGATGGTACTTAAATCAGTCTCCCAGTCAGTAACAAAACATGCTTCTGATTCCCCACTCTGGTCATCACCAAGCATAATAAAATAGAAACAGCTGCCTTCGTGTACATCAGCTCCTATGGTCCCCACAGCCACTGGGTCTCTTAAAAAAATAGGTTCTCCCAACCCCAAACTGTCAGCCACATCACGCAGAACAATATAGGCTTGGATCTTACCCAAAATACCACGCTGCCAGCCAATCCTGTAGTAACTACAACTAAAGGTTTAGTATAAAAGGAAAACAAACACAATATGAGAGATGTTAAAGGATCAAAGTGAATCACATACATACAAATAATTTGGAGTCCATAGAAAACAAATCCTTGAATATCCTGTAGTTTTCAGGTTAGTCCCACTCCTCCGATGTGCACCCAGCAGCAGCAGCAGCTGGTGGGTCTCAGTCCTTTGTTCAGTCCCAGGAGTATAGTTCCAGAGAGCGGTGTTTGTCGCAGACAGACTGAAGACTAAAGACAAAATGGAGATGGGTCCCCTGCCTTTTGTCTCAGAGTCCTTGCCAGATCAAAATGGAGGCGGGCCACATGGTCAATTTGGGTAATTGGTCAAACTGGTTTCTTCTTGGGCCCACTGCAGATGGGAGCCATCAAGAGGAACAATAGTTTTGCAGACACCCAGTCTGGGATTGCCTTAAGAACAAATCATTTGGCACATACATAAAAACAAATAGATTTCTAATTTCTAATACAGGCATGATACCTACACACAAACCATATAATCATTTTTAGCAGATTACAGTTTTTCTGTTAACACCAAACATGGCATATCACATATGGATTATTGCCAGTATGAAATATTAATATGAAAAATAGTCATAAACAGTCCCCTAGACCCCAACAGCATCACATACTGCTAGCTGTACCTTGAGAGAGGGAAGCTTTAGGTCACTCTCCTTTAGTTCTCAGAGACAGTCCAATATGGTCTGGATCAGAGTGGATTCCAGGGGCACCCCTCTTTCCTGTGCCCAGAGGGAGAATCATTTCTGCTTGGCCCTGTATGCGGTTCTCGTGGAAGGCTTCCTTCTCTCAATCAACTTGCTGGACCCTCTTTGAGCATACTTGCTCATCAGGGTTTAGCCATGTAACCTTCACGCTGTTAGGTGTAGTGATTCCAGGTCCAGATGTTGCAGATGGCCGGAGTCTTGTATTAGTAAGTCCACTCTGAGCAGGAGTGTCATGGGCGGGACCACCAAGAGGTCAAGGAGGGTACTGAACCAAGGCTGGTGTGTCCAAGCTGGGGCTATCAGGATCATGTTTGCCTGGTCCCTCTTGATTTTCAACAGGACTCAGTGGATCAGGGGGATGGGGGAAAGGTGAAAAGTAGTGCCCTTCCCCCCCCCCAAGCTTATCAGGAGCATGTCCAATAAGGAACCCCTCTCCCTGCCCCTGAGTGAACAGAATAGGTTGCAATTGTGGTTCATTTGTGTTGCAAAGAGATCTATGTGGGGGGTGCCCCATGTCCCAAAGAGGCGGGTTGTTACTTTCAGGTGAAGGGCCCACTTGTGCTGGGGAAGGAATTGCCTGCTGAGTTTGTCCACTTGACAGTTGCTCAATCCTGGGAGGTGACTAGCTACTGAGTAGCAGTTGAACTTAAGGGTCAGTTCCCATAGTGAAGACGCTTCCTCGCGTAGCGCAGGGTCCTCCCAGCGGATGAGGTAAATCATAGCTGCTGTGTTGTCTGTTAGGACTTGCACTGAACCTTTATCTTGTCCAAGCAAACCCCACAGGCTAGGCATATCACCCTCAGTTCTTTCACGTTTACATGGAGATGGTTGTCCACCTGCGACCATGTGCCTTGGGTAGACAGACCACCTGTGATGTGGGCTCCCCAGCCTAGATCCAACGTGTCTGTGATCAAGGTAAGGGAAGGGTTTGGGGCTTTGAAGGGGACCCCCTTGCATGCAAAGTCTGGGTCCTTCCACATCGCCAGGGGGTCTAAGACCCTCCTTGAGATGGTGACCACCCGGTTTAGTGGGTGGTGTTTGGGATGGAACACCATTGCCAGCCACGCCTGTAGGGGTCTCGTGTGGAGATGGGCCATACTTATCACGAAAGTGGAAGTGACCGTGTGACCTAGTACTGCAGGCATCGCTTTGCAGTTGTGGGAGTGTGGAGCAGTTCTGAAATGATGGATTAAAACCTGGCATGGAGTAGCGAGGCCCTTGCATTTAGCGAGTCCAGATGTGCCCCTATTCTCCTTGTTGGAGTAAGTTTCAGCTTTTCTAGGTTTATGAGGAGACCCGACCTTTTGCACAGTATCTGGACAGAGCCAACACTATACCAGACCTGGTCCTTGGACCTTTCCTTTATTAACCCATCATCCAGGTATGGGAATATTTGTACCCCTTGTTCCCTCAAGTGGGCCGCTATGGACTTTGTGAAAACCCTTGGGGCCAGCAAGAGTCCTCAGGGGAGTGCAGTGAATTGGAAGTGTTTTCCTCCCACCATGAAGCAAAAGACCTTCCTGTGCCTTTGTCTTATAGACATGTAGAAATAGGTGTCTTTTAAGTCAAGGGCCATGAACTAGTCCCCTGGGTCTAGTGAGGGAATAATCTGAGACAGGGAAAATATTCAAAACTTTATGTTTCTTAGAAACTTGTTTAGGGCTCTTAAATCTAAAATGAGTTGCAAGCCCCCGCTTGCCTTTGGGACCAGGAAGTATTGTGAGTAAAAACCCCTCCCTTTTCCCCTTGCCAGGACTGTTTCTATTGCCTCCAGATCCAGGAGCTTTTGGTATTCTAGCTCCAGTAGCATCTCCTGGGAGGGGCCCTGTTTTGGTAGTGAGGGGGCAGTTTCCTTTTGGGGGGCTTGGCCCTGAACTGGATGGTATAGCCATATAACACCATGTCCAACATCCAGCGGTCTGAGGTTATCTCAGTCCACCAGTGCTGGAAGAGGGCCAGATGGTTTCTGAATGGAGGCAGGGGTGGGTTCTGGCAGTTCTGGTGGACCTTGGGAAGGAAGTCAAAACCTCTGGCTCTGGGACAACAGATGGGTGTTATTGCCCTGTTGGGTGGACTGGTTCAGACCCTGGGGCCTTGACCCTCTTCCTCTCCTATTTCTGTCCCTGTCTCCATTCCTGTAGGGGTGTTGGGATGATTGGAAGGTCTGACTGTGAGGGTCCTGGTGCTGCTGCTGCTGGTGGTGGTAGGGTTGAAAGGACTGTCTGGGTGGTATACATCTGCAAGGAGCAGAGTGTTGCACAGGAGTCCTTCATTCTGTGCAGTTTTGTTTCAGGATGGTTAAACAGGAAGCCAAAATTGTCCACAGGGATATGGTACTTTCTCTCCGTCCCCTTTGACACAGGGGGAATCAATGATGTCATCTGTCACCGGGCGTGAGCGATCTTTAGCACCCCATCATGCATTGGGACTGTCATCCAGGCTGGGGGGGCATTGTCGCCCACATTGAAGAGGGGATCAAAGTCTTCCCTGACTACCTTGATTGGTAGGTCAATTTTTCGGCCATGCGCTTAAGCAGTTCTTGGTATGCCCTCAGGTCCTCTATAAGCAAAAAGGACCTCTGATAGGCTGCCTTGTCAGGGGAAGAGGAGGATATTAACCTTTAATCATTTTGGCCAAGGCCCAAAAGTCCCTCTCCTGGGTCTGAGTCCTCGTCAGATGCCCCCACATCCTGGGCTCCTTGGGAATATGGCTGGTCTCAATGACCTGGATGATGCTGGGTCCCTATGGGGGGAATCCCAGGAGTCCCAGTCAGTCTACTGTGCCGAGCAGTCCTTAAAGGCTTGTGGCACCATGGCCTGTGCTGGGGATATTCTGCCCTTTGCAGGGGAGCAGTTGGTTTCCCTGTACTGGGTAGCGCATGGAGAATGTTGCCTCTTATGCGCCAGTACTGGAGAGGTCTTATGCAGGGAGCAGTGTTCCAGTACAGGCGGTGTTGACGCCTGAGCTCCTGAGTCTCTGTGCTGAGGCGATGATGAGGAGCACTTCCTCGTGCATTTACTGGCTGGGCGTGCCAGGGCCAATGCCGGGGTTGGTGGTGTCAACAAGCGATGGCACCGGTGTTTGGTGTTGGACTCCCCAGATGAATGTCAATGCAACGTGGTATGGCACAATTTTTGTGATTGCACTGCGGGGTGTTCCCGGGACAAGGACTCTAGGGAGAACCAAAGGTATGCCCTATCATCCCCTGACTCAGAGCCTGAGGCCAAGGGGTAGATGCTCTTTGGCTGCATGGGGAGTCCCTGGAATGGGTCAGAGGGGACTGGTGGGCTCATGGTGGGGAGTGGCTGTGCTGATCTTTCCTGGAGGGGGGTCGCAGGGATCGGGTCATCAAGGCCTGACCCTAATCCTGACTATCCATCTACTGGTCCCGCACCGGCTCCTCTTGTGCTGATGGACCTGGCCCTGCCTGGGGCCTGCATTAAGCCTTGGACAACAGTGCTGGTTTCCCTCTCAACACTGACAATCTGGGCAGAGTATGGGTTGGCAGCTGTAAGAGGGCCTTAACCGCTTCAGAGGCTTTGGGCGTTGGTGGAATCAGCAGCATTTTGGCCTCTTTGCCAGGGTCTGTGGATCTCCCAAGGTCCATGCCAGGGATCCTTACCTCTGCTGATGTTGGGGCTTTTCCTATGAAGGGTGAGCAGCCAATACGGATTCCAATCCCATGCTGTGATTTTTAGGCTTCTTGGGTGGAGACCTGTGCCAAGGTGGAGCCGGTGCCAGTTGCACCCTCTGTGTCGGGGCTGCCTGTGCCGACAGTGGTCTGCTTGGCACCAAGGTGAGATGTCAGGCCTCTTCCAGCACCATGGAGTGTAGGCAATTTTCTTGCTCCTTCCGCATCCTTGGCTTAAATGATTGGCAAATCTAGCACTTGTCGGTTTGGTGGGCCTCTCCAGCCATTTGTGGCATTTCTTGTGGGGGTTGCTGACTGAGAAAGCCTTTCCATGTGAGTCACAGGGTTTGAAACCAGGCATGGTCGAGTCTGTGCCGGGCCACGTGCTGCTGCTGGGATGCCAGGGAGAGACTGGATTTCTGGTGCTGTCCGAGCCGGGAGGCAAGATAGAGATGAAGGATGATTCCAAAGTTGGAAAAATGAATAAAGAAGAGTAGACGACAAAGAAAATACAGGCGCTTGCAAACCTGCAGGAACAGGCAGTTCCAGTACTGTCACAGTGGAAGGAAAGAAGGAACTGGGGGGGGGGGGGGGCAGGATCAGGGACACCTGTATACCATGCAGGAGTGCAGGTCAGAGGTGGCATTGGCCACTGATGCTGTTGGGGACAGGCTAGGGCAAAAAGCTTTGCAGGCATCTGTGCGCTGTGGCATGCACACATCTCCATAGGAATAGATGTGAGCAGCACTTGAAGAAGAACTTTATCTTCAGACAACTTCAAGCAAGATCTGGGCCCTGCCTGAGAGACTGGCTGTACAAACATCTGAAAGTTGAACAGCTTGAGCATAAACTTGGACTATGAGGTCAATTTAGGTAGTGTTATTAGGTTAATATGCGTGTTTTACTTTTTATTTCTCTGTGGTCGCTTCTGACTCATTTATATTTTGATTCTGCCTTGATTGGCCATTTTCTCACTTAAAATTGTGATCAGCTCAATAAACTAGTCATTTTTATTTAAAGCTGTGTAGTTTTTAGAGGTGTGAGTGAAGAAGGCTGGGCACAATCCATTTCTTTGTTAAATGAACGGACATGAGTGTGTGGTGATTGGGAGTGGGTCCCAATCCCTGTAGGACAGAGGCTCCCACGGTGGTATCTGGGGCTGGGAATGCTTGTTTGGAGACTGTACCTTGAGTAGCCAGAGGGCTTACACCCACTGCTTGGGACGATTACATGCAAGAGTGGTGTGGGCAGACTTCAGAGTGAGTGGTCACCTGGCAAAGCAGGCTGAATCAGGAGTGGGAATTGGGGATCACAGCTGCACACTGGACCAGAGCTGGAGAGCAGCCTGTCACAGTGGGAAGAGAAAAGAAATGTGTTTTGGTGGAGCATCATCTGTGGGTGTTAAATGTCAGTGGAGGACACACGAGTAAGGTCATGTTCAGTAGGATCCAGCTGTCAGATTCCTTGAGTTTTATGATATTAGAATATGCACATTTGCAACCTTTATTCTGGGAAGGGATAGGGGAGGCATGTGTGTGTGTATTTAGGCTCACATTTGGTGCAATGGGCAGGCAAGGGAGAGGGCACTAAATCAGTGTTTCCCAACATTTTCTCTGCCATGGCACACCTTGCTACCTTTAATTAATTTGAGGCACACCACCATATAGTTTCCAAATGAACTCATGAATGTTCATGAGCCAATGCGCCAATCTAGATCTCTTTGAGTAGCTTTTCAAAAAATTTTGTGGCACACCTGCTCAGGCCTGATGGACACCTGTGTGCTGTGGCACACTGGCTGGGAAGCACTGCACTAAATATAGGAATTATGGGTGATGCTGGCAGACCAGGTGCCCTCTCCTGCCATGGCCCCAGGTCTCATTGAACACTGAAAAAGGCAAAGCTGGAGACCCATCTGGCTCACCTGGAGTTAGTGTAGTTAAAACAGGCAGTAGGTTTAGAGAGCTGTGTTTAGCATGTGGACTTTATGAAATGTCTGTAGCTGCTTCATGTGCTAAGCTCCTATATAATATCTGCATCCTATCTTATAAGTTAATATTGCATTGTTGGCTTTCTATCTATAAAAGAGTTTGCTGTGAAGCTGGAACCCCCGCCCCTCCTACCCCAGTCGGGACAGAAGCATTCTCAAGTGTGAAATACTAGTTTACCACACGGGGTGCCATCTCCCTCCCAACAACGGAAGTTTGACAGCTAACAAACCATTGTGGAAAAGCACTGCACAAAAGACTCTGCTGATTATTTCCCCCACAGCTGTGTAGAGGGGATATGCACAAATGTTTATACCATCCCATCTTCAGCTCTGGGGTAGGGAATAAATTCCTGACCAGAAGGCACTGTAGTACTGTGCTGTTTGGAATTCAGAGAGGGCAAGGTTTCTAAGCATTAGCAAAGGATCCCCAAAATGCTTAGCATGGGTTAGCCCTAGAGGGCATACAGAGCTTGCACATTGCGGCAGCGTTTATTATTTTTTGAAACCAAAGACTGGTGTGTGTGTGTGTGTGTGTGTGTGTGTGTGTGTGTGTGTGTGTGTG